>JABMCL010001763.1:445000-450000 GCA_018857735.1 Alviniconcha marisindica | reverse complement strand
TCCCCCCCCCCCTTTTTTCTTTCTTTCTGTCTTTCTTTCCGCCTTCATTTGTTCCATATTTTTGTTTGCTACTGTATCTTCTTTTTTTCTTTTTTAGTTTTTTTTCCATCGGTCTTTCCCCCCCATTTTTTTCTTTCTTCTTTCTTTCTAATTTGTTTTGTGTTTTTTTGTTTTTGTTTTGTTTGTTTTTTGTTCTTGCAATAGTATCTTTTTGTCTTTCTTTCTTTCTTTCAGGCTTTATTTGATCTTGTTGATTTTTTTTCGTTATTTGTATTTGTTTGTTTGTTATAGTGTTGTTTTTCTTGTTGTTGTTTTTTCTCTTCTTTTTTCTTCTTCATTGTGATAATAATAATAATAACATCTTAATAATAAATAGCGCGTTTCGAATATCAGCCGAAGTGGTGTACGTATTTACAGCGCTTTTTGGTTGTGACATGGCTGGCGCCACACGAAAATTGCTGCCATTTCGGCGCACGTTCTGTGTACACCATACAGCCGTGCACCAGTTCACAGTGCTACGAGAAGCCACATACCATCATCTGGTCTGGACTACACTAGCAATAGTTAGTTGAATTACTGTGTGAGGGATGGTTTCAGTATATTGACTTGACTTGACACTGTGTCTGGACTACACTGACTTGACTGCACTGTAACGTGGCAGCATTGTAACGTGACTGCACTGTAGCTGACTGCACTGTAACGTGGCTGCACTGTAGCTGACTGCACTGTAGCGTGACTGCACTGTAGCTGACTGCATTGTAACGTTACTGCACTGTAACGTGGCAGCACTGTAACGTTACTGCACTGTAGCGGACTGCATTGTAACGTTACTGCACTGTAACGTGACTGCACTGTGACTTGACTTGAAACTGTGACCTGACTGCACTGTGATTGGACTTGACACCTGACTGCACTGTGACCTGACTGCACTGTGACGTAACAGCACTGTGACGTGACTGCACTGTGACGTGACAGCATTTGTGACCTGACAGCACAGTAACGTGACCGCATTGTGATCTCACCACACTGTGACCCGACCGCACTGTGGCCTGACCGCACTGTGACGTGACTACACTGTGACCTGACCGCACTGTGACCTGACCACACTGCGACGTGACTTCACTGTGACCTGACCGCACTGCGACGTGACTACACTGTGACCTGACCGCACTGCGACGTGACTACACTGTGACCTGACAGCACTGTGACGTGACAGCACTGTGACCTGACCGCACCGTGCCCTGACCGCACTGTGACGTGACCACACTGCGACGTGACTACACTGTGACCTGACAGCACTGTGACGTGACAGCACTGTAACCTGACCGCACCGTGACCTGATTACACTGCGACGTGACTGCACTGTAACGTGATTGCATTGTGACGTCACCATATTGTGACCTGATCGCACTGTAACGTGACTGCACTATGACCTGACCGCACTGTGACCTGACTGCACTGTGACCTGACCGCACTGTGACCTAACCGCATGGTGACAGATTCCATCTGCGTTGCCAACAGACGGCCCGACCCAGGTGGTGCTGGAGCCCCCTCAGGACAGCTACACCGTGCCCTCCGGTACCCTCCTGCCCCCGGTCTCCTGCTCCGCCGACTGCAACCCCGCCTGCACCTATAAATGGGTCAAGGACGACTCGCCTGACCCCACGACGACCTTGAGGACCTTGACCTTGGGACAGGCTGACCCGCAGACGGCGGGAATCTACAAGTGTGTGGCTTCCAACCCCCACGGGTCGGCCAACACCAAGTTTGACCTCACCGTGCAGTGTAGGTGGTGGTTGTTGCCGTTCTTATTGTTGTTGCTGCTGCTGTTGTTCGTTTTGTTGTTGTTTCTGTTGGTCTTGTTACTGTTGTTGTTGTTGTTGTTGCTGTTGTTGTTGTTGTTGTTGTTGTTGCTGCTGCTTTTGCTGCTGCTGCTGCTGTTTGTTTGTTTGTTTTGTTACTGTTGTTGTTGTTGATGCTGCTACTGTTTGTTTTGTTGTTTTTGTTTGTTTTGCTGTTGTAGTTGCTGATGTTGTTGCTGCTGCTGCTGCTGATGATGATGATGGTGATGATGATGATGATGATGATGATGATGTTTGTTTTGTTGTTGTTTCTGTTGGTCTTGTTACTGTTGTTCTGTTGTTGTTGTTGCTACTGCCGCTCTTTTGTTTGTGCTTGTTTTGTTGTAGTAGTTGCTGATGGTGTTGCTGCTGTTGTTGCTTTACTAGACCGTTATGAGTCTGGAGGATCTCGACTGACGTCTCGAGCCCCGCACACAATCTCCTTTGCGCTGGAGAGATCTTGTGTTTCATCGTTAATCAGACTTTCGAGAAACCTCTGAGAGACGGGGTGGAGCGCATATGGGCTTTTTCGAGCGCATAGATACAATTTTGAACTGACCTGAAGTAGGCCATTGTGGTCTTATTGTTCCAAGTGTGTTGCATAATTTGGTTGCGGATTTGTCCAGCACAGCGCTATATGGCCAGCTGAGACGGGGTGGAGCGCATATGGGCTTTTTCGAACGCATAGATACAATTTTGAACTGACCTGAAGTAGGCCATTGTGGTTTTATTGTTCCAAGTGTGTTGCATAATTTGGTTGCGGATTTGTCCAGCACAGCGCTATATGGCCAGCTGAGACGGGGTGGAGCGCATATGGGCTGTTTCGAGCGCATAGATACAATTTTGAACTGACCTGAAGTAGGCCATTGTGGTTTTATTGTTCCAAGTGTGTTGCATAATTTGGTTGCGGATTTGTCCAGCACAGCGCTATATGGCCAGCTGAGACGGGGTGGAGCGCATATGGGCTGTTTCGAGCGCATAGGTACCATCTTATATTGTTGTTGGTCGCTTTTATATAGCGCTATTCTCCGCTCTCGAGCAGACTCACTGCGCTCGCATGTGATTCTACATGAGTGAATAGCTTTTTATAGCGCGTTCTTGAATATCCACCGAAGTGGTATACTTACAGCGCTGACATGGCTGGTGCCACATGAAACTGCTGCCGCCTCGGTGTGTTCTGTGTACACCATACAACCATGCCCCATGTCACTTCATGCAAAGCCACATACGTTAGGTGCATGCGTGTTTAGTTGTAACCTGCCACCTGCACGTTTGGCAGAATGACCGGGATCTTTTACGTGCTACGGCGGTAACACGGGAGTGGAACGGATACCGAAATAAGGGTCAGCACAGAAAGTTGACGCTGGAGAAGAAAATTCTCCCACCGCTCCTGCAGGGACTCGAACCCGGGACCTTTCGATCACGAGTCCGGCGCTGTAACCACTGAGCTATCCCCGCTCCCATCTTGAACTGATCTGGTCTGAACTGACTCGCTTTTCTCTGTCTCTTTGTCTCTCCCAGTCGGTCCCGCCAGCTCCGTTCAACTGCAGCCACCACAAAGCGTCCATGACCTTTCTGAAGGTGACGACCTGACCGTGACCTGCGACGCCACCTGCGACCCCTCCTGCGACTTCCGGTGGGAGGACGCCTCCGGCAACCTGGTGTCGGAGGGGAAAAGCCTGCAGCTGTCGGGTGTCACCAGCAGCAACACGGGTACCTACAGCTGCGTGGCGGACAACGGGGTGGGCACCCCTGCACGCAGGTCCATCACGGTCAACGTGCTCAGTGAGTGGTCTGTCTGTCAGGGGTCAGTCAGGGGTCAGGGGTCAGGGGCCAGGAAGAGGTCATGCAGTGTGTGGACAATGGGAGGTCAGTGTGGTGTCAGGGGTCATTCAGAGGTCATGCAGTGTATGGAAAATGAGATGTCAGTGTGGTGTCAGGGGTCACTAAAAGGTCATGTAGTGTATGGACAATTGGAGGTCAGTGTGGTGATAGGGGTCAGTAAGAGGTCATGTAGTGTATGGACCACGGGAGGTCAGTGTGGTGTCAGGGGTCACTCAGAGGTCATGCAGTCTATGCAAAATGAGATGTCAGTGTGGTGTCAGGGGTCACTAAAAGGTCGTGTAGTGTATGAACAATTGGAGGTCAGTGTGGTGATAGGGGTCAGTAAGAGGTCATGTAGTGTATGGATCACGGGAGGTCAGTGTGGTGTCAGGGGTCAGTAAGAGTCATGTAGTGTATGGACCACGGCAGGTCAGTGTGGTGTCAGGGGTCAGTAAGAGGTAATGCAGTGGTGGAGATCTGTGTAATGTACGTGCATTTAGCAGCAAGTGTGTGACCAATGAGGGGTCAGTTCGACGTCGGTGTGATTCCAGTGATGGTCGTCGAGTGTATTGTGGGTGGTCTCTGGCTGGGTGGTCAGTGTGAATGCCATCAGTGAGATGTCAGTGATAGGTCATTGCATGCATAGTGGGTGCAGAGTCTCTGGGTGGGTGGTCAGTGGCCGGCAATGGGTTCACTGTGAGTGCTCAGTGCTCACCAAGTAGTCAGCGAGTGGACATTAACTTCCCTTGTCCAATTTGTCAACAGTGACAAGCCCTAATACCTTTTGTACAATGTCTCACAGTCGCCAGTCCCTATACCTTTTGTCCGCAGTCTTACTGTCCGCAGTCCCAATACCTTTTATCCGCATCCCCAATACCTTTTGTCCGCAGTCCCAATACCTTTTATCCGCATCCCCAATACCTTTTGTCCGCAGTCTCACTGTCCGCAGTCCCAATACCTTTTGTCCGCAGTCTCACTGTCCGCAGTCCCAATACCTTTTGTCCGCAGTCTCACTGTCCGCAGTCCCAATACCTTTTGTCCGCAGTCTCACTGTCCGCAGTCCCAATACCTTTTGTCCGCATCCCCAATACCTTTTGTCCGCAGTCTCACTGTCCGCAGTCCCAATACCTTTTGTCCGCAGTCCCAATACCTTTTGTCCGCAGTCTCACTGTCCGCAGTCCCAATACCTTTTGTCCGCAGTCTCACTGTCCGCAGTCCCAATACCTTTTGTCCGCAGTCTCACTGTCCGCAGTCCCAATACCTTTTGTCCACAGCCCCAATACCTTTTGTCCTATGTTCCGCTGTCCACAGCCCCAATACCTTTTGTCCTATGTT
>JABMCL010001763.1:407500-437500 GCA_018857735.1 Alviniconcha marisindica | reverse complement strand
TCAACTGTTCCACTTTCATCGTGTTTTTGTCAACTGTTCCACTGTTATCGTGTTTTTGTCACAACTGCCCTATTTTTATCGTGTTTTTGTCACAACTGTTCTACTGTCATCGTGTTTTTGTTACAACTGTTTCACTTTTACTGGTTTTTGTTTGTTTGTTTTTTTCCAGCCGGGCCGGGCACTACCATTCGATTCAACCCACCAGACGACACGGCGGTCGTCGTAGAAGGGAGGCAACTCAAGGTGGAGTGCATTGCCGAGTGCTCTCCCCCGTGCACGTACGAATGGCGGAAGGGGTCGACGCTAATCACTGACCAATCAACTCTGGACTTTGCCGTGACTGACAGGTCGAGGGCGGGGAGTTACATCTGCTTCGCCTCCAACGCAGCCAACAGTCAGGCCTCCAAACCGTTTTCGTTGGATGTGCAGTGTAAGTGTGGTGGTGGACTTGTAGTGTGTGTTGTGTGTGATTAATAATAATAATAATAATAATGCATAGCGCTTGTATAGAGCAATGTCCATAACATGACTTAGCTCAAAGCGCTTTACACATAAACATATGTATATATTTACACGGTACAAGACATCAGTAATCATGTTTTAACACCACCTCCTCTTCCTCGGACCCCCCCCCCCCCCCCCCGCCCACCCCCCACCTCCCTAACACATACGCACGCACCCCCCACCCCCCTCTCCCACACACACACACACACCCCACAAAACCCCAAACACACACACACACACACACACACACACACACACACACACACACACACACACACACACACACACACACACACACACACACACACACACACACACACACACACACTCAATAGTCAAACTGTGCGGAAAGATGCTTTACAAACCAAAGGAGAAGCATTCTTAAAAAATACGTGTTTTCATATTTTTCTTGAAAGAGGAGAGAGATGGAGAGTTGCGGACAGTTGTAGGAAGAGAGTTCCAGATTTTAGCTGCTTGAAAGTGGAAAGTGATTATGATTATGTACGTGACAGTTCAAACCGCTGAACCTGAACGTGCTGTGTGTGATGATGGACTTGTAGTTCGTGTTGTATTTGATTATGATTATGTACGTGACAGTTCAAACGATTCAGCCTGAATGTGCAGTGTAAGTGTGATGATGGACTTGTAGTTCGTGTTGTATTTGATTATGATTATGTACGTGACAGTTCAAACGATTCAGCCTGAATGTGCAGTGTAAGTGTGATGATGGACTTGTAGTTCGTGTTGCATTTGATTATGATTATGTACGTGACAGTTCAAACGATTCAGCCTGAATGTGCAGTGTAAGTGTGATGATGGACTTGTAGTTCGTGTTGCATTTGATTATGATTATGTACGTGACAGTTCAAACGATTCAGCCTGAATGTGCAGTGTAAGTGTGATGAAGGACTTGTAGTTCGTGTTGCATTTGATTATGATTATGTACGTGACAGTTCAAACGATTCAGCCTGAATGTGCAGTGTAAGTGTGATGATGGACTTGTAGTTCGTGATGTATTTGATTATGATTATGTACGTGACAGTTCAAACGATTCAGCCTGAACGTGCAGTGTAAGTGTGATGATGGACTTGTAGTTCGTGTTGTGTGTGATTATGATTCTGTACGTGACAGTTCAAACCGCTCAACCTGAACGTGCAGGGTTGGTTGGCGTGGTGGTGAAGTGGTTGTGTTCATTGCCGTTACGCTATGGAAATATCCATTATTAGCATTAGTATCAAGGATTGTGGTGATGTTAGTATTCTTCTCATTATTGACGATGATGACTATGGTGATGTGGTTGTTGTTATTTTGGTCATAAGCATCATTTTATTAATCATCATGGTGGTGGTGTGGTGTGGTGGCAGCGGTGGCGGTGGTGATGCTGATGTGATGATGCTGATGATCATGGTAATAGTTTGGTTGTAAGAATTCATGCCATTTATATTGTTGTTTAGTTGTTTTTGTTTTTGTGTTTTTCTTCTTCTTCTTCTTCTTCTTCTTCTTCTTCTTCTTCGCCCTGATATATCCGTACTGGTTGACTAGGTGTAGGCACCAAGTGACTTCTTCTTCTTCTTCTTCGCCCTGATATATCCGTACTGGTTGACTAGGTGTAAGCACCAAGTGACTTCTTCTTCTTCTTCTTCTTCTTCTTCTTCTTCTTCTTCTTCTTCTTCTTCTTCTTCTTCCGTCTTCTTCTTCTTATCATCATCATCATCATCATCGTTGTAATAATAATTAAAATATTTCCTACCGGTGGTCGCCGTGATATATCCGTCACGGTTAACTGGGCCTTAACAACCTGAACCCTTCCAATAACTGACGATAATCATCCTGTCCCTTCCAGACGGACCCGGCGAGTCGATCTCGCTGTTCCCGCCTGGTCGTAACCAGAGCTACACGGAGGGCGCGCCCTTCACCGTCAAATGCTCGGCCGACTGCCAGCCGGACTGCACCTACACCTGGTACCTGGGCCCCACCCTCCTACCCTACGACGACGGCGTCCTCTTCTCCGACTCCGCCAGCCTCTCTCAGGCCGGCACCTACACCTGCCAGGCCTCCAACGGCATCGGCAGCTCCACCTCCACCGCTGTCACCATCGACGTGCAGAGTGAGTCGTCGTGCGGATGTTAGTGGTGGTGGTGGTGGTCGTCGTCGTCGTCGTCGTGTTGGTGCTGTTGGTGTTGGTGGTGGTGGTGGTGATGATGATGTTGTTGTTGTTATTGGTGGTGGTGGTGGTCGCTTTGGTGTTGTTGATGATGGTGGGGGTGGTGGTTCTGATGATGCTGTTTTTGTTTGGTGGTGGTGGTGGTCGCGTTGGTGATGTTGTGTTGGTGGCGATGATGATGCTGTTTTTGTTTGATGGTGGTGGTGGTCGCGTTGGTGATGTTGTGTTGGTGGCGATAATGATGCTGTTGTTGCTGTTTTCGTTATTGGTGGTGGTGGTCTTGGTGGTGTGTGTGTGTGTGTGCGTGCGTGCGTGCGTGCCTGTGTGTGTGCGTGCCTCTGTGTGTGTGTGTGTGTGTGTGTGTGTGTGTGTGTGTGTGTGTGTGTGTGTGTGTGTGTATGTTCGTGCATGTGTGCGTACGTGAGGGGAGGTGTATGTGTGTTCGTGCGCGCGCTCACGTGTAAGCGCTTAGAACAGTCTCTACGAACACAATTTTGCGCTTTATAAGCACTCTAATTATCATCATGAATATTCATCGTGGACGGTCGGTGTTTGTCCCCTCCAGCCGGACCCGGCAGCACCATCACCTTCAGTCCGCCAGGTGAGCGGCAGGTGGTGAAGGAAGGCGACGACCTCGTCGTGTCCTGCTCCGCCGACTGCTCGCCGCCATGCACCTACAAATGGGTCTTCGACTCGCAAGAGCTCCTCACGCAGAACGGGCGTCTAGAGTTACCGCGCGTGAGCAGGGAGCAGAAGGGACTCTACTCCTGTGTGGCTGACAATGGGTTCGGGAATCAGGGGACGAAACCCTTGACTGTTGATGTGGAGTGTAAGTAAATTGATGGTTGTACGCTGAATGGCCGCAATGGCTCTGTCTCTGTCTGTCTGTCTGTCTGTCTGTCTGTCTGTCTGTCTGTCTCTCTCTCTCTCTCTCTCTCTCTCTCTCTCTCTCTCTCTCTCTCTTCTCTCTCTCTCTTCTTTTTCTCTTCTCTCTCTCTCTCTGTCTGTCTGTCTGTCTGTTTTGTCTGTTGCCCCCTCTCTCTCTCTCTCTCTCTCTCTCTCTCTCTCTCTCTCTCTCTCTCTCTCTCTCTCTCTCTCTCTCTCTCTCTCTCTCTCTCTCTCTCTCTCTGTGATGAATTTGTCATATTGCGTGTATTAATTACCCTTCATAGCTTTGATCAGAGTGCCTTAACGTAGGTGTAGTTGTCGAGGTGTTACTTTTGATGATGTTGACCAAGGAGGCCTAACACATAATACGCGATACGCGATTTTCATTGGCTATCAAACCCCTTGTATCAGATCAGAATCAGATGAGAATGGAGCACATCTGAAACTTACAGGACACGATCAGACGGTGTACGGTCACGACACTGTCTGTCTGTCTGTCTGTCTGTCTGTCCCGTAGCAACTCATCGTTCATGATCTAGTCACGTGACCGTGCTCGAAAGTGGCTCATGACCTGAGCACAAGTTGCTTTGCAGACGGACTGTTTCCTAGTGACAGCAGTCGGGTTCTGAACGAGAGTTACGTGCTGTATTACCTCAAACTGTGCAGACGGACCAGACGGGGAAGCGATAGAGTTGTTTCCTAGTGACAGCAGTCGGGTTCTGAACGAGAGTTACGTGCTGTATTACCTCAAACTGTGCAGGCGGACCGGATAAGTAGGGTGATAGAGCTGTCCTCTAACGACAAGCCAGCTTCTGAACTAGTGTCCATCATTACGGTAACCTTTCAGAGGGACCGGACAGGGGGTCGATAGAGCGGTGAACTAGTGTCCATCATTACGGGTACCTTTGCAGACGGACCGGAGAGGGGGTCGATAGAGCGGTGAACTAGTGTCCATCATTACGGGTACCTTTGCAGACGGACCGGGGAAGGGGGGTGATAGAGCTGTGAACTAATGTCCATCATTACGGGTACCTTTGCAGACGGACCGGAGAGGGGGTCGATAGAGCGGTGAACTAGTGTCCATCATTACGGGTACCTTTGCAGACGGACCGGGGAAGGGGGGGGGTGATAGAGCTGTGAACTAGTGTCCATCATTACGGGTACCTTTGCAGACGGACCGGGGAAGGGGGGTGATAGAGCTGTGAACTAGTGTCCATCATCACGGGTACCTTTGCAGACGGACCGGGGAAGGGGGGTGATAGAGCTGTGAACTAGTGTCCATCATTACGGGTACCTTTGCAGACGGACCGGGGAAGGGGGGTGATAGAGCTGTGAACTAGTGTCCATCATTACGGGTACCTTTGCAGACGGACCGGGGAAGGGGGGTGATAGAGCTGTGAACTAGTGTCCATCATTACGGGTACCTTTGCAGACGGACCGGGGAAGGGGGGGTGATAGAGCTGTGAACTAGTGTCCATCATCACGGGTACCTTTGCAGACGGACCGGGGAAGGGGGGGGTGATAGAGCTGTGAACTAGTGTCCATCATTACGGGTTTCCTTTGCAGACGGACCGGGGAAGGGGGGTGATAGAGCTGTGAACTAGTGTCCATCATCACGGGTACCTTTGCAGACGGACCGGGGAAGGGGGGTGATAGAGCTGTGAACTAGTGTCCATCATTACGGGTACCTTTGCAGACGGACCGGGGAAGGGGGGTGATAGAGCTGTGAACTAGTGTCCATCATTACGGGTACCTTTGCAGACGGACCGGGGAAGGGTGGTGATAGAGCTGTGAACTAGTGTCCATCATTACGGGTACCTTTGCAGACGGACCGGGGAAGGGGGGGTGATAGAGCTGTGAATAGTGTCCATCATTCACGGGTACCTTTGCAGACGGACCGGGGAAGGGGGGGGGTGATAGAGCTGTGAACTAGTGTCCATCATTACGGGTACCTTTGCAGACGGACCGGGGAAGGGGGGTGATAGAGCTGTGAACTAGTGTCCATCATCACGGGTACCTTTGCAGACGGACCGGGGAAGGGGGGTGATAGAGCTGTGAACTAGTGTCCATCATCACGGGTACCTTTGCAGACGGACCGGGGAAGGGGGGGGGTGATAGAGCTGTGAACTAGTGTCCATCATTACGGGTACCTTTGCAGACGGACCGGGGAAGGGGGGTGATAGAGCTGTGAACTAGTGTCCATCATCACGGGTACCTTTGCAGACGGACCGGGGAAGGGGGGTGATAGAGCTGTGAACTAGTGTCCATCATTACGGGTACCTTTGCAGACCGGACCCGGGGAAGGGGGTGATAGAGCCCGTGAACTATTTCCCTCATTACGGGTACCTTTGCAGACGGACCGGGGAAGGGGGGTGATAGAGCTGTGAATAGTGTCCATCATTACGGGTACCTTTGCAGACGGACCGGGAAGGGGTGATAGAGCTTTTGAACTAGTGTCCATCATTACGGTAACCTTTGCAGACGGACCGGGGAAGGGGGTGATAGAGCGGGGAACTGGTGTCCATCATTACGGGGACCTTTGCAGACGGACCGGGGAAGGGGGGTGATAGAGCTGTGAACTGGTGTCCATCATTACGGGTACCTTTGCAGACGGACCGGACAGGGGGTCCATAGACCTGTGAACTGATGTCCATCATTACGGGTACCTTTGCAGACGGACCTGAGAGTGGGTCTATAGAGCTGTTCCCCAGCGACAACAGCCAGGTTCTGAACGAAGGCGCCTCCATCTCCCTCAAGTGCTCCGCCGACTGCAGCCCCGCCTGCTCCTACAACTGGTACCTGGGCAACGACGCCGTCAACTCCTCGGGCGGCGTGCTGTCGCTGGTGGCGGTGGGGCCGGAGGATGCCGGCACCTACCGCTGTACCGCTCAGAACTCCATCGGCCTGGCGTCGTCTGACATTGTCACCGTCGTTGTGCAAAGTCAGTTTCCCTCTTTTTTCATGTTTGTTTGTTTGATGGTGGTCCCGTCATGGTGATGGTGACGTTGATGGTGATAGTTATGGTTTGATGTTGATGATGGTGGTGACGGTGTAGGTGACGGTGGTTGTGATGGTGGTGGTGATGGCGGTTATTACCTTTTGTCCATTTGCTGTTGATGCGTAGTATTTAAAATTGGCTTCCTGTTATTAGCTGTTGTTTTTGTTGTTGCTGTTTGTTCTTTTCGTTTTGTTTTGTTGTTGATGTTGTTGTTTGTTGTTTGCTTGTTTGTGTGTGTGTGTGTGTGTGTGTGTGTGTGTGTGTGTGTGTGTGGTGTGTGTGTGTGTGTGTGTGTGTGTGTGTGTGTGTGTGTGTGTGTGTGTGTGTGTGTGTGTGTGTGTGTGTGTGTTGTTGTTGTTGTTGTTGTTGTTGTTGTTGTTGTTGTTGTTGTTGTTTTTCTTTCTGTGCTATTGTTGAATATGGCTGTGACGACGTCTGTTCATTTCTTCCAACAGTGCATAACACCTTCACCTTCACCTTACTAACCCCGCTAAGTTATTAACGAACCAACCTGTCAAACAAGCCACCAGCCAACCAACCCTTTCGCTCTAACAGCCGGCCCTGGCAACACCGTCAAAATCCAACCGGAAGGCGATGTCTACAACGTCACAGAAGGGGAACAACTCCGCATGAAATGCTCAGCAGTTTGCTCCCCTGCCTGCACCTACACCTGGTACTTCGGCTTCGACCGAGTCAAATCCGACGACGGAATCCTCGTCATCGACGGAGTGACACGCAGCAAGTCTGGCCCCTTCGTCTGCTACGCTGCCAATGACGTGGGCCTGCAGGGATCGCGGCTCATTCAAGTGGACGTTTTGTGTGAGTTTCGGTTTATTCACAAATTGTTGTCGTCTACAGAGGGTTTGGGGCAACCAGGTAATCACCGGAACACCTTTTCCTTCACTCCTATCAGTCTGTACAGCGTGTGTGTGTGTGTGTGTGTGTGTGTGTGTGTGTGTGTGTGTGTGTGTGTGTGTGTGTGTGTGTGTATGTGTGTGTGTGTGCGTGTGCGTGCGTGCGTGCGTGCGTGCGTGCGTGCGTGCGTGCGTGTGTGTGTGTGTGTGTGTGTGTGTGTGTGTGTGTGTGTGTGTGTGTGTGTGTGTGTGTGTGTGCATCCTTTGCAAAGTATGTTTAAACCCTTGTCGATAACATTTTCCATCTCGATGTACGTTACGTATGCTTGTTCAGCGCTTTGAGCCGCAGGGTAGGCGCTTTACAAATTTCCAGTATTATTATTATTAATACTATAGCCTGTTAGAACATCACAATTTTCGCGAAAAATCCCGAGTTTGGCCGCCATGTTTTCCTTATAATCCAACAATGAATGTTTTATTTTATGTCTGTTCATTGTATGATGATATTAGGCATAAACACCAAAAGCAAAAGCAAAAGAAGCAAAACCAATACAAAGCAAAATAATCACAATATTAATACAAGCTAATACATAGCAACGGAATGACCGAACGACTGGATGATTTCAAATACAGAATACAGAATTCTTTATTCATCCCATTTCGGGAAATTAGTGTCATCTCGCACGTAAAAATAAAATAAAACAAACAAGAGCAACAACAACAAACGTTCTATATTTATTTATGATAATTTTACAGACGGTCCGGTTGATGGAATAGCTCTCGACCCAGCCTCCAACGTCACAGTGATAGCCGACAACCCTTTCTCTCTGCGCTGTTCCGCCAACTGTCACCCTCCCTGCAGCTACGCCTGGTTCCAAGGTCCTCTGCCCCGGGACTCGGTGGGAGGCAAACTAGCTGTTGGAAAAGCCACCACTGCCGAGGGAGGGTTTTACACTTGCCGAGCCACCAACAGTGTGGGGTCCTTGGTGTCTGATCCTGTTGTCGTGGAAGTGCAATGTGAGTTCTTGTTCTTGTTTTTGTTTTTGTTTTCTCTCTTTTCTTCTTCTTCTTTTCTTTGTCGCAGACACACACAGACGCATGCACGCATGAACGCACACACACACACACAACAACAGCAACAACAACAACAATAACAACACTATAGGCACACACGTACGCACGCACACACACATGCGCGTGAGCACGCTCACAACACACACACACACACACACACACACACACACACACACACACACACACGCGCGCGCGCGCGCGCGCGCGCGCGTTGCCTGTACCGCTGTTCTTGTTTCCTAATCTCTTTTCCTGTTTCCTGTCCCGCTGTTCCTGTTTCCTGTAGCGCTGTTCCTGTTTCTTCGTCTCTTTTCCTGTTTCCTGTCCTGCTGTTCCTGTTTCCTGTACCGCTGTTCCTGTTTCCTCGTCTCTTTTCCTGTTTCCTGTACCGCTGTTCCTGTTTCCTTTCCCGCCCACAGACGGACCGCGGGACACCATCAGACTGGACCCGCCAGGCTCCACGCGCGTCATCAGGGAGGGAGATGACGTCATCGCCACGTGCTCCGCTGACTGCAAACCCCAGTGCGACCTGTCCTGGTGAGCACTGCTCTCTCATTCCTTTTGCCTTGTTCAAACAAACAGTGCAGTCTGTCCTGGTGAGCACTGCTCTCTCATTCCTTTTGCTTTGTTCAAACAGACAAACAAACAAACAAACAAACAGTGCAGTCTGTCCTGGTGAGCACTGCTCTCTGATTCCTTTCGCTTTATTAGAACAAACAAACAAACGAAAAAACAGTGCAATCTGTCCTGGTGAGCACTGCTCTGTCATTCCTTTTGCTTTATTAGAACAAACAAACAGTGCAATCTGTCCTGGTGAGCCCTGCTCTGTCATTCCTTTTGCTTTGTTAAGACAAACAAACAAACAAAAAAACAGTGCAATCTGTCCTGGTGAGACCTGCTGTCTCATTCCTTTTGCTTTGTTAAAACAAACAAACAAACAAACGGTGCAATCTGTCCTGGTGAGCACTGCTCTCTCATTCCTTTTGCTTCGTTAGAACAAACAAACAAACAGTGCAATCTGTCCTGGTGAGCACTGCTCTGTCATTCCTTTTGCTTTGTTAAAAAAAAACACACACTAAAAAACACACATGAAAAAACAGTGTAATCTGTCCTGGTGAGCACTGCTCTGTCATTCCTTTTGCTTTGTTAAGACAAACAGACAAACAAAAAAACAGTGTAATCTGTCCTGGTGAGCACTGCTCTGTCATTCCTTTTGCTTTATTAGAACAAACAAACAAACAGTGCAATCTGTCCTGGTGAGCCCTGCTCTCTCATTCCTTTTGCTTTGTTAAGACAAACAGACAAACAAAAAAACAGTGCAATCTGTCCTGGTGAGCACTGCTCTCTGATTCCTTTTGCTTTGTTAAAACAAACAAACAAAAAAACAGTGCAATCTGTCCTGGTGAGCCCTGCTCTGTCATTGCTTTTGCTTGGTTAAAACAAACAAACAAACAAACAGTGCAATCTGTCCTGGTGAGCCCTGCTCTCTCATTCCTTTTGCTTTGTTTAAAAATAAATTGACGTTTTTCTTTGGGGACCGGAGGAGGGAGGCATGTTTACGATACGGGCAGATGGGCATTTATTGTTGACGCTCAGTCACAGAGATGGGCGTTTGCTGCTGACAAATATGGGCATTTGTCAGTCACAAAAAATGGGATTTGTTGCTGACAGAAATGGGCATTTGTCAGTCACAAAAAATGGGATTTGTTGCTGACGGAAATGGGGATTTGTCAGTCACAAAAATGGGATTTGTTGCTGACAGAAATGGGCATTTGTCAGTCAAAAAAAATGGGATTTGTTGCTGACAGAAATGGGCATTTGTCAGTCACAAAAAATGGGATTTGTTGCTGACGGAAATGGGGATTTGTCAGTCACAAAAATGGGATTTGTTGCTGACAGAAATGGGGATTTGTCAGTCACAAAAATGGGATTTGTTGCTGACGGAAATGGGGATTTGTCAGTCACAAAAATGGGATTTGTTGCTGACGCTGACAGTCAGAGAGATGGGCATGTTGCTGACGGAAGTGGGGATTTGTTGTGTGACAGGTTCGCGGGATACGAGCCAGTGCTGTCGGAGGAAGGGAGGCTAACCATACCCAACTTCCGGCGGACTATGCCCCGCTTCTACTCCTGTTTTGCCGACAACGGTCTGGGCGGCAGGGCCATGGCGGCACTGGAGGTACAGGTGCAATGTGAGTACACCGGCACTGGAGGTACAGGTGCAATGTGAGTACACCGACACTGGAGGTACAGCTGCAATGTGAGTACACCGACACTGGAGGTACGGGTGCAATGTGTGTACATCGGCACTGGAGGTACAGCTGCAATGTGAGTACATCGGCACTGTAGATACAGGTGCAATGTGAGTACACCTGTGAGCACACCGGCACCAGAGGTACAGTTCCACTGAGTACACTGGCACTGGAGGTACGGGTGCAATATGTGTACACCGGCACTGGAGGTACGGGTGCAATATGTGTACACCGGCACTGGAGGTACGGGTGCAATGTGAGTACACAGGCACTGGAGGTACAGGTGTAATGTGAGTACACAGGCACTACAGGTGTAATGTGAGTACCCCGGCACTGGAGGTACAGGTGCAATGTGAATACACCTGTGAGCACACCGGCACCAGAGGTACAGGTGTAATGTGAGTACACCGACACTGGAGGTACAGGTGCAATGTGAATACACCTGTGAGCACACCGGCACCAGAGGTACAGGTGTAATGTGAGTACCCCGACACTGGAGGTACAGGTGCAATGTGAGTACACCGGCACTGGAAGTACAGGTGCAATGTGAGTACACAGGCACCTCACAGCGTTGTAGTTGATGTAGTAGCGGTCTCCAGCTGAACTGACTCCACAGACAGCGGTACAGTTTTCTGTAAAACATTGAAGTTTCGCAAGACTGCTAGCAAAGGACCAGAAACCTGCATGAAGCATTAAGAGGAAAACAAAGATGAAGAATCCGAAAAGGAAGACAATGTGAAGTTTTTGCTTTACAAAAGTGTTTGTTTTGTTTGTTGACATTTTTTGTTTTGTTTGTTGGCTGCAAATAAGTGTCTGAGTGCGTGCGTGCGTGCGTGCGTGTTTAAAGATAAATGTCTATTGATCCAACTCGCTGATACATGTTGTTAGCATAATTGTAAGATCAGTCTAATATCACTTGTGTGAAAAGACTTCAAAAAAGGAAGAAGGTTTTGCAAAAATGATTTGCCCTGTATGAGAACTATCCGTTATTACTTATTTAATTTATTTAGTAGTAGTTGTAGTAGTAGTAGTGTTATTATTATTTACAATATTATTTTTATTATTTTTATTTTTATTATTTTTATTATTATGGTTATTATGATTATTATGATATATAATGATAATAAGGCTGCAGTGACCACAGCCGTCGGCTCCATCGTTTGTATATCCCCTTTCTATTGTTCCCCAGACGGCCCAGGGGATATGCCCGTCTTGTTCCCCGATACGTCACCGCTGTCTGCCACAGTGGGCGGCTCCGTCTCCGTGCAGTGCTCCGCCGAATGCAGTCCTCAGTGCACCTACACCTGGACCAAGTAGGTTATTAGTGCATGTGTACCTGTGCTTTACAATGCTCCGCCGAGTGCAGTCCTCAGTGCACCTACACCTGGACCAAGTAGGTTATTAGTGCATGTGTACCTATCACCACTGGCAGGGGGGTGGGGTTGTCGCCTTACAATGTTCTCTCAAGTGCAGCCCTCAGTACACCTCCTGGACAAAGTGCATGTGTACCTACCACCACTGGCGGGGAGGTGAATTTGTTGTTCACAGGGAGGGGAATCTGTTGTTCATTGGAGGAGAATTTGTTGTTCACAAGGAGGGGAGGTGGTGTTCACTGCGGGAGACAGGGAGAGGAAGGTGGTGTTCACGGGGGGGGGGGGGGGGGGGCTTTGTAGTTCAAGGGAGAGGGAAGTGGTGTTCACAGGGGGTAGAGTTTGTTGTTCACAGGGAGGGGAAGTGGTGTTCACTGGGAGATTCGGTTGTTCACAGGGAGGGAGTGGTGTTCACTGGGAGACTGTTGTTCACAGGGAGGGGAAGTGGTGTTCACTAGGGAGAATTTGTTGTTCACAGGGAGGGGGGTAGTGTTCACTGGGGGAGACCTTGTTGTTCACATGGAAGGGGTGTCGACTGGGAGACTTTGTTGTTCACAGGGAAGGGGAGGGGTGTTCACTGAAGGAAACATCTGTTGCTCACTGGAGGAGAAATTGTTGCTGTGTGAGACTTTGTTGTTCACAGGGAGGGGGTGTTGTTGTTCACAGGGAGGGGGAGGTGGTGTTCACTGGGGGAGACTTTGTTGTTCACAGGGACGGGGTGCTACTGTTGACAAGGAGGGGGTGTTCACTGGGGGAGATTTTGTTGTTCACAGGGAGAGAGAGGTGGTGTTTACTGGGTTCACTGGGGACACCTTGTTGTTGACAGGGAGCGGGAGGTGGTGTTCACTGGGGGATACTTTATTGTTCACAGGGAGGGGAAGTGGTGTTCACTGGGGGAGGCTTTGTTGTTCACATGGATGGAGAAGTGGTGTTCACTGGGGGAGACTTTGTTGTTCACAAGGATAGGGAGATGGTGTTAACTGGGGGAGACTTTGTTGTTCACAGGGATGGGGAGGTGGTGTTCACTGCCACGCCAGGCGTGCTGCAGCTGCGGGGACTGCGACCAGACCAGAGCGGCACATACAGCTGTACAGCAGACAACGGCATCGGGCCCCCCGCCGTCGGCAGCGTGGACGTTGTGCTTCAGTGTGAGTCTGCCTAACACTCCAGCCTTTAGAGTATCACGTGCTGTGTGTTACGTGCTGGTTTCTGTGTCCCGTGCTTGTTGCTGTGTGTGACATGAGGTGTGTCACGTGCTGATTGCTGTGTGTCACGTGTTGGCTGCTGTGTGTCAAGCGCTGGTTGCTGTGTGTCACGTGCTGATTGCTGTGTGTCACGTGCTCTGTGTCACGTGCTGATTGCTGTGTGTCACGTGCTGGTTGCTGTGTTTCAAGTGCTGGTTGCTGTGTGTCACGTGTTAGTTGCTGTGTGTCACGTGATGATTGCTGTGTGTCACGTGCTGATTGCTGTGTTTCACGTTCTGATTATTGTTGTCACGTGCTGATTGCTGCTGTCATGTGTTGATTGCTGTGTTACATACTAGTTGCTGTGTGTCATGTGCTATGTCTGACATGATGTGTGTCACGTGCTGATTGCTGTGTGTCTCGTGCTGTTTGCTGAGTGTTACGTGCTGGTTGCTGTGTGTCACGTTCTGGTTTCTATATGTGACGTGCTATGTGTTACAGGATATGTGTCACGTCTTATGTGTCACATGATGTATGTCACGTGCTGTTTGCTATGTGTCCGCGCTGGTCGCTATGTGTGATGTGTTATGTATTACAGGATGTGTGTCACGTCCTATGTGTCACGTGATGTGTATCACATGCTAGTTGCTGTGTGTCACGTGATGTGTGTCACGTGATGTGATATATGCTCGTCGCTATGTGTGACGCGCTATGTGTCACGTGCTTTGTGTGACGCGCTATGTGTCACGTGCTATGTGCGACGCTCTATGTGTCACGTGCTATGTTTGACGCGCTATATGTCACGTGCTGTGTGTGACGTGTTTGGACGCTATGTGTACACGTGCTGTGTGTGACGCGCTATGTGTCACGTGCTATGTGTGACGCGCTATATGTCACGTGCTATGTGTGACGCGCTATGTGTCACGTGCTATGTGTGACGCGCTATGTGTCACGTGCTGTGTCACGCGCTATGTGTCACGCGCTGTGTGTCACGTGCAGGGGTGTCAGGGGGCTATGGTTCCTGCCCCCTGGTCTGGTGGCCACGGTCCCTAGGGGGGGACCCTGCAGGTCACGTGTGCTGCGACTGCGTGCCGGACTGCACTTCACCTGGAGGTCGGCCCTCAGCGGTCACCCGTGCTCTGTCCGCTCCTTTCAGGTCTTTTGCTCTTCCCATAGCCTCCTTGCCGCTCCTTCCCTCTCCATACGCCTTCTCTGCCTGCTCCTTTCCTCTCCCCATGCCTCCTTGCCCGCTCCTTTGCTCTCCCCATAGCCTCCTCTGCCCGCTCCTTCCCTCTCCCATAGCCTCCTCTGCCCGTCCTTCCTCTCCCCATAGCCTTCCTCTGCCCTTTTGCTCCGCGCTTTTCCTCTCCCCATAGCCTTCTGCCTTTTCCCCCGCCTCCCCCCTCCTTTCCTCTCCCCATAGCCTCCTCTGCCGCTCCCTTCCTCTCCCCATAGCCTCCTCTGCCCGCTCCTTCCTCATGCCCCTCTGCCCGCTCCTTCCCTCTCCCCATAGCCTCCTCTCCCGCTCCTTTCCTCTCCCCATAGCCTCCTCTGCCCGCTCCTTTCCTCTCCCCATAGCCTCCTCTGCCCGCTCCTTCCGTCTCCCCATAGCCTCCTCTTCCCGCTCCTTTCCTCTCCCCATAGCCTCCTCTCCCGCTCCTTTCCTCTCCCCATAGCCTCCTCTGCCCGCTCCCTTCCTCTCCCCATAGCCTCCTCTGCCCGCTCCCTTCCTCTCCCCATAGCCTCCTCTGCCCGCTCCTTTCCTCTCCCCATAGCCTTCTCTGCCCGCTCCTTTCCTCTCCCCATAGCCTTCTCTGCCCGCTCCTTCCCTCTCCCCATAGCCTTCTCTGCCCGCTCCTTCCCTCTCCCCATAGCCTTCTCTGCCCGCTCCTTTCCTCTCCCCATAGCCTTCTCTGCCCGCTCCCTTCCTCTCCCCATAGCCTTCTCTGCCTGCTCCATTCCTCTCACTATAGCCTTCTCTGCCTGCTCCCTTCCTCTCACTATAGCCTCCTCTGCCCGCTCCTTTCCTCTCCCCATAGCCTTCTCTGCCCGCTCCTTTCTTCTCACTATAGCCTTCTCTGCCTGCTCCCTTCCTCTCACTATAGCGTACTCTGTCTGCGCCTTCCCTCTTTGCTCTCCTCATAGCGTGTTCTGTCTGGCAAATAACTCAGATAATCATAGGTTATGTCCCTTTTCTGGACCTCCCCCCTGTGTGTGTGTGAGTGTGTGTGTGCGTGCGTGCGTGCGTGCGTGCGTGCGTGCGTGCGTGCGTGTGCGTGCGTGCGTGCGTGCGTGCGTGCGTGCGTGAGTCAGAGTCAGTGTGTGCGTGCCTGCGTGTGTTGTGTGTGTTATTTTTTTGTGACTAAACTCTTTGAACGCGAAACATTTCCTTGCTAGTTGACTCCTCACAAACCCCATGCCCATAATGATAAAGTTAGTGCCAACCGGTACGGCTAGTTGAACTGTTTTTAAATCGTACATGGTGAGTGAAAAATAAGGAGTTCTGTTCATCGGGCGACAGTTGTAACTGTAGCACTTTATGAGTACACAGACGGGGGACGTCGGCATAATTATAGTCTCATCCGAAGTACCTTTGTACAGTCCGCAGAGAATTTGACGCGGGTGAAATCTCATGGTTCCGCAAAGCCTAGCTCGTGATGGTCGCCCATCCATGTTAGTTAGTTGGTTAGTTGTTGGTTAGTTGTTGGTTATTGGTGCCTTGAGCCCAGTAAGTAAGTAAACAAGGTGCGTGACGTTCACAGAAACCATAAGGCTTATTAGGGACGGGGAGAGGAGGGGAAGAGGGTATGGAGGTGGGGGGAGAGAGAGAGTATATACCTATCGCTACACTGTCGCCACCAGAATGACTTCTGCATTAAGATGGGCAGCGATGAGAGCCATTTTAATGTTTCATTAATTGTGAGGGACAAAGTCACAAAACTGTCCACAGACCACAACTTTTGAAGAGAAAGGAGAGGCGAAGCGGATTCAAACCGAGGCCCCTCTGCTTAACAGCCTGCCACCTTACCGCTGGGCCAAACCGACTCAGTCAACCACATAGGGTTATATCAGGACTGTCCCATCCGTGTTGTGACCACTCTCGATCGTAGTGATTATATAACTTAGTATGACTGATTATAATACTTAGTATAACTGATTATATAACTTGGTATAACTGATTGTGTAACTTAATATGCCTTATTATACAACTATTATATAACCTAATGTAACTAATATATAACATAGTGTAAGTAATTGTATAACTTAGTATAACTTATTAGACGACTTAGTATAACTGGCATATTACTTAGTATAACTGATCATATGACTGAGTATTTCTGATTATATAACTTAGTAGAACTGATTATATTATAACCTAACATAATTGATTAGATAAGTTAGTATAACTGCTAATATCGCTTCATATAACTGTAAGTAAGTAAGTAAGTTGGTGTTTTACGCCCAGTCAACCGGTACGGTTATATCAGGGCGATTCATACAACTGACTATATAACTTAGTATAACTGATTCCCTAACTTAGTATAACTGCTTGTATAGCCTGGCTTTGGGAGAGCTTTGTTCTGACCGTTGCCGCGTCTCTGGCCTGTGTCAGGGGCGGTCAGCAGGTGTCGGCCAGTGGACTGCTGTTGCTGACCAACGCCCAGCGGAAGCAGCAGGGGGTCTACCAGTGTAACGCCAGGAACAGCCTGGGGGTCAACGTGACCCAGCAACTCACCGTTACAGTCGAGCGTAAGTAACTTCCGGATACTGCTGTACCACTGTAACGCCAGGAACAGCCTGGGGGTCAACGTGACCCAGCAACTCACCGTTACAGTCGAGCGTAAGTAACTTCCGGCTACTGCTGTACCACTGTAACGCCAGGAACAGCCTGGGGGTCAACGTGACCCAGCAACTCACCGTTATAGTCGAACGTGAGTAACTTCCGGTTACTGCTGTACCACTGTAACGCCAGGAACAGCCTGGGGGTCAACGTGACCCAGCAACTCACCGTTACAGTCGAGCGTAAGTAACTTCCGGATACTGCTGTACCACTGTAACGCCAGGAACAGCCTGGGGGTCAACGTGACCCAGCAACTCACCGTTATAGTCGAACGTGAGTAACTTCCGGTTACTGCTGTACCACTGTAACGCCAGGAACAGCCTGGGGGTCAACGTGACCCAGCAACTCACCGTTACAGTCGAACGTAAGTAATTTCCGGTTACTGCTGTACCCGTGTAAGGCTAGTAACAGTTTCAAGGTCAAGGTGACACCCACCGTTACAGTTCAGCACGTGTAACACTATATACTGAACATTTGCTGAACCAGTAAACAGGAACAGCCTTTGGGGGTCAACGTGACCCAGCAACTCACCGTTACAGTCGAGCGTGAGTAACCTCTAGTTACTGTACCAGTGTAACGTCAGCACTAGTTTCCAAGTGCCGTTGCTACAGTGCAGTGCGTTTAACCACTATTTACTGAACACTTGCTAAAACGGTGCAAGGACAGGAGCAGCATGGGTGTCAACGTGACCCAGAAACTCACCGTTACAGTTGAGCGTGAGTAACCTATAGTGCTGTAACAGAAAAAATATGAAGCAACACTGACTGCTAGCGTTCTGAAACAAGATCCAAACACATAAAAGGTTGAACGGAACGCTATTTATTAGGACAATAAATACAATAGTGTTCTTTTGAACCTTTTATGTGTTTGGATACTGTAACAGAGTAACGCCAGGAACAACTTAGGGGTCAGTGTTACCTAGCAGCTAACCGTTACAGTCGAGCGTGAGTAAATTATAGTTACTGTAACAGAGTAACGCCAGGAACAACTTAGGGGTCAAAGTTACCTGATTCATTCATTCGTTCGTCCATTCATTCATTCATTCCTTCGTCGATCGTTCCATCCATCTACATAGCCAGCCTCCACTGATTAGTCAAAGAGAATCATTGATCGGCCACCTCTCTGTCCCAGACGGCCCTAGAGGAAGTACCAAGCTGTTTCCGCCGGAAGAGACCAGGAACCTTAACCGCGGCGAGACGCTGATCGTGCAGTGCTCTGCCCTTTGCTCGCCGCCCTGTTCCTACACGTGGCGCAAGGGGGCGCAGCAGCTGTCGACGGAGGAGGGCGTGCTGCTGCTGCCCAACGTCACGCCTGACGACAGGGGGCGCTACACCTGCACGGCCGACAACCAGAGAGGTCCTCCCGAGTCGGTCAACCTGGCCGTCAAAGTCAACTGTGAGTGGAGAGGCGTTTTGCTGGCTTTTGTGTTTGTCTGTCTCTCTGTCTCTGTCTCTGTGTCTCTCTCTGTCTCTGTCTCTGTCTGTCTGTCTCTCTGTGTCTCTGTCTCTGTCTGTCTGTCTGTCTGTCTGTCTGTCTGTCTGTCTGTCTGTCTGTCTGTCTGTCTGTCTGTCTCTCTCTCTCTCTCTCTCTCTCTCTTCTCTCTCTCTCTCTCTCTCTCTCTCTCTCTCTCTCTCTCTCTCTCTCTCTCTCTCTGTCTGTCGGTCGGTCGCGCTATCTATCTGCCTGTCTGTCTCCAATTACGTTGAACTCCGCCGTCAGATGTATTCGCTATTGGTTGAAGCTTACATGTATGGGTGAAGACAGATTGCCGCATAAAGCATATATGATGTTATACAATTTAGATGCCAGGGGTAAGAGAAACTGGGTTTCAAATGTTAGAATGCAATTGTTTCAATATGGCTTTGGATTTGTATGGATGAATCAAGGTGTGGGAAGAGTGAATGAGTTTATACGCGCTTTTCGTGAAAGACTGATTGACTGTAGATGGCAGGATTGGGAAGATCATGTTCAAACTAGTGACAGATTTTGTATGTACAGAAGTTTTAATAGCATTTCGCATTGTACCAAAACATATATAACTATGAATATGGATAGACATTTGAAACGTATCATGACAAAATTTAGATTTGGTGTATCCGAGCTCTCTGTACATTATTATCGGTATAGAAGTCATGTTGAAAAAGATTTGAAATGTCCATTATGCGGAGAAGCTAAGGAAGATGAGGTTCACTTTGTTCTATGTTGCCCTATGCTAGATGACATTAGAAAGCATTTTATTCCCCCCAAGTTCTGTAAACATCCTTGCCTTTTTAGGCTTAGTTTGCTGCTGGCTTCAACCAACCAGGAAATTGTCAGAAAACTATCCATTTTTCTGTATAAGGCTTTCAAGATTAGGGATACTGTTACTACTTAGTACTAATGAACCCGTTGTAGTTAATAGTTGTCACTTATACGATGCAAAACTAAACTTCTTCTTCTTTTTTTTCTTCTTTTTTTGTGTGGCTTTGTATCAAACTGTATGTGCACCCCTTCATGAAGGGCCATGGCCTTTATATGAATAAAACATCAACCAATCAATCAGTCTCTCTCTCTCTCTCTCTCTCTCTCTCCTCTCTCTCTCTCTCTCTCTCTCTCTCTCTCTCTCTCTCTCTCTCTCTCTCTCTCTCTCTCTCTCTGTATGTGTGCGCATTTGTGTGTGTGTGTGTGTGTGTGTGTGTGTGTGTGTCTGTGCACTAAGCTTGGATGTGTGTTTGTTTGTTCGTTTGTATGTGTGTGTATGTGTGTGTCTTTCTACGTATGTCTGTGTATGTGTCTGTCTCTCAACGTATGTGAGTGTGCGTATGTATGTGTCAGTTTGTATGTCTGTCTCTTTACCTGTATGTGAGTGTGTGTTTGTCTGCCTCTATGTGTCTGGGTTGCATTGCGTTGTATTGTATTACATTGCATTAAATTATATTGCTTTGTATTGTGTTGTATTTCTTTAGTTGGGCCGGAGGACACTGTGACCTTTGACCCTCCAGGTGAAAGCCGGTCCTTATTGGAAGGAGAAAATCTTGAGGTGTGTACAATAACAATCCTAATATAATGATCGTAATGATCACAGTAGCAACTGGTATATCATACCACGGTGATTATGCTGATGATTATGCAAATCCTACTGTCACATGTATAACTTTTTGTGTGTGCTAACAATCGTCGATATGTTTTCTGTCAAATGATTCGTGTGCGATGTTCACGACACATGTGGCGCAGGATGGCCGGTTTGATAGTGTTACGAGCACTCTTGTGCTTCTTACTGTTGTAGAGCGCGACACTTCTAGGTGCCACGTGCACTGTGCTGTTTGCAGGTGCTAAATGTAACGTCCATTGTGTTTTTTCCGTTGCCAAATGTCACATGCACAGTGCTGTTTTTAGGTACGAAGTGTCACATTCACAGTGCTGTTTTAGGTACTAAGTGTCACATTCACAGTGCTGTTTTCGGTACTAAGTGTCACATTCACAGTGCTGTTTTCCGGTACTAAGTATCACATTCACAGTGCTGTTTTCAGGTACTAAGTATCACACGCATTGTGCTGTTTTCATGTTCTGGGTGTCAGATGCATTGTGCTGTTTTCATGTGTCACGTGCACTGTGCTGTTTTCACGTGTCACGTGCACTGTGCTGTTTTCACGTGTCACGTGCACTGTGTTGTTTTCACGTGTCACGTGCACTGTGCTGTTTTCAAGTGCCAAGTGTCACATGCAGTGTCCTTTTCCAGGTGCTAAGTGTCACGTGATCTGTGCTGTTTTCAGGTGCAAGGTGTCACGTGCAGCGTGCTGTTTTCAGGTGCTAGGTGTCACTTGCACTGTGCTGCCTCCAGGTGCCAAATATCACATGCACTGTGCTGTTTTCAGGTGTTGTATGTCACGTGCACTGTACTGTTTTCAGGTGGTGAATGTCACGTGCATTGTGCTGTTATCAGGTGCAAGGTGTCACGTGCACTGTCCTGTTTTCAGGTGCAAGGTGTCACGTGCACTGTTCTGTTTACAGGTGCAAGGTGTCACGTGCACTGTGCTGGTTTCAGGTGCAAGGTGTCACGTTCATTGTGCTGTTTACAGGTGCAATGTGTCACGTGCTCTTTGGTGTTTTCAGGTGCTAATTTTCACATGCATTGTGCTGTTTTTAGGTGCCATGTGCCATGTGCTGTTTTCAGGTGTCACGTGCTCTGTGCTGGTTTTAGGTGTCATGTGCCATGTGCTGTTTTCAGGTGTCACGTGCTCTGTGCTGGTTTTAGGTGTCATGTGCCATGTGCTGTTTTCAGGTGCGGTGTTCCGCCCAGTGCCTGCCGGCCTGTAGCTACACATGGTACCTGGCGTCACGGCGACTGGACACAGGTGACGGGCTGCTGGTCATCCCGGCAGTCACGCGCCAAGACGCCGGCACCTACACCTGTCACGCAGACAACGGCGTGGGCCGCAGGATGTCGCAGGAGTTGCTGGTGGATGTGCAGTGTCAGTACAGGACTCTGTAGCTCTCTCTCACTGCCTCTCTGTTCTTTCTCTGGAATCAGATCCCATCGTGTAGTTTGCCGCTGTTGTTGTTGTCTGTTGCTTGATGTTGATGGTGTTAAATAGTTGACTGTTGTTATTCCAGTGCTTCTGATGCTGCTGTTGTTGAAGAGCATGTGTTTGGCTTCTTGTGGCCCATATCGTTATTATTGTTGGGTAGTTTGTCTTTCTTTCTGTAATTTACGACTCTTGTGGTTTGCTGCAGTTTCATTGATAAAATATGCTGCTGTTACCGATCTCTGTTTCTCTTTGTGTTTCTCTGTCTGTCTCTGCCACTCTCTGTGTCTCTCTGTCTCTGTCTCTGTCTCACTGTCTCTCTGTCTCTCTGTCTCTGTCTCTGTCTCTGTCTCTGTCTCTCTCTCTCTCTCTCTCTCTCTCTCTCTCTCTCTCTCTCTCTCTCTCTCTCTCTCTCTCTCTCTCTCTCTCTCTCTCTCTCTCTCTCTCCCTCGCTCCTTCACTTGTCCATGTGTGTGTGTGTGTGTGTGTGTGTGTGTGTGTGTGTGTGTGTGTGTGTGTGTGTGTTTCTTCCCTGTCCGGCCGTAATATGCATTGATTTGCTAATTCGCTGTCGCTTCCAGTTCCTCCCAACACACCGACCTTTGACCCCGCCACCACGACATACACTCTGCGGGAGAGAATCGACAGCGTGTCCGACATCCGATGCTACGCCGACTGCAACCCGCGCTGCGACATCGAGTGGCTCAAAGACGGTGCTCCCCTGGCTACCACCGGCAACGTGCTCGCCCTCCCCATACCTGACAGGTAAAACACGCACAGGTAAAATACACACAGGAATGACACACAGGTAAGACTGACAGGTAAGGCACACACAGGTATGACACACAGGTAAAACACACACAGGTAAGACACACACAGGCAAGACACATACAGGTAAGACTGACAAGTAAGAGACGCACAGGTAAGACTGACAGGTAAGAGACGCACAGGTAGGACACACACAGGTATGACTGACAGGTATGACACACAGGTAAGACTGACAGGTAAGACACACAAAAATGTAAAACACACAGGTAAGACGGTAAGACTGACAGGTAAGACACACACAGGTAAGACTGACAGGTAAGACGGTAAGACTGACAGGTAAGACACGCACAGGTAAGACACACAGACAGGTGTGACATATAGGTAAGTTACACAGACAGGCGGGACATACATGGAAGGCACAGACAGATGTGACATACTGGTTATACACGAATAGGTGTGACAGACAGGTAAGACATACAGTGGTGGCGATGATGGGTCAATGTGTTTGTGTGACGAGGTTGGGTCAGTGTATGTGACGAGGTTCTGTAAATGTGTGTGACGATGTTGAGTTAATTGGTGTATGTGACGAGGGTGGGTCTGTTTGAGTGACGAGGTTGGGTCAGTGTGTGTGACAAGGCTGGGTCAATGTGTGTGACGAGGTTGGGTCAGTGTGTGAGACGAGGTTGGGTCAATGTGTGTGGTGAGGTTGGGTCAATATGTATGTGACGAGGTTGGGTCTGTGTGTGTGTGTGACGATGTTTGGTCAATGTGTGTGACGAGGTTGTGTCAGTGTGTGTGGCGAGGTTGGGTCAATGTGTATGTGACGAGGTTGGGTCAATGTGTATGTGACGAGGTTGGTTCTGTGTGTGTGACGAGGTTGGGTCAATGTGTATGTGACGAGGTTCGGTCAATGTGTGTAAAGACGTTTTGTTGGGTCACTGTGTATGTGACGATGTTGGGTCAATGTGTGTGTGACGAGATTGGGTCAATGTGTGTGACGAGGTAAGGTCAATGTGTGTGATGAGGTTGGGTCAATGTGTGTGACGAAGTTGGGTCAGTGTGTGTGACGAGGTTGTGTTAATGTGTGTGACGAGGTTGGGTCAATGTGTATGTGACGAGGTTGTGTTAATGTGTGTGACGAGGTTGGGTCAATGTGTGTGACGAAGTTGGGTCAGTGTGTGTGACGAGGTTGGGTCAGTGTGTGTGACGAGGTTGTGTTAATGTGTGTGAAGAGATTGGGTCAATGTGTGTGATGAGGTTGGGTCAATGTGTGTGACGAGGTTGGGTCAATGTGTGTGACGAGGTTGGGTCAATGTATGTGACGAGGTTGTGTTAATGTGTGTGACGAGATTGGATCAATGTGTGTGATGAGGTTGGGTCAATGTGTGTGACGAGGTTGGGTCAATGTGTGTGACGAGGTTGGGTCAATGTGTGTGATGAGGTTGGGTCAATGTGTATGTGACGAGGTTGGTTCTGTGTGTGTGACAAGGTTGGGTCAATGTGTATGTGACGAGGTTCGGTCAATGTGTGTAATGACGTTTTGTTGGGTCACTGTGTATGTGACGAGGTTGGGTCAATGTGTGTGACGATGTTGGGTCAATGTGTGTAACGAGGTTGGTTCAATGAGTGTGATGAGGTTGGGTCAATGTGTATGTGACGAGGTTGGGTCAATGTGTGTGACGAGGATGGGTCAATGTGTATGTGACGAGGTTGGTTTCAGGTTGGTTCTGTGTGTGTGATAAGGTTGAGTCACTGTGTGTGTGACGAGGTTGGGTCAGTGTGTGTAATGACGTTTAGTTGGGTCACTGTGTGTGTGACGAGATTGGGTCAATGTGTGTGACGAGGTAAGGTCAATGTGTGTGATGAGGTTGGGTCAATGTGTGTGACGAGGTTGGGACAGTGTGTGACGAGGTTGTGTTAATGTGTGTGACGAGGTTGGGTCAATGTGTATGTGACGAGGTTGTGTTAATGTTTGTGACGAGGTTGGGTCAATGTGTGTGACGAGGTTGGGTCAGTGTGTGTGACGAGGTTGGGTCAGTGTGTCTGACGAGGTTGTGTTAATGTGCGTGACGAGATTGGGTCAATGTGTGTGATGAGGTTGGGTCAATGTGTGTGACGAGGTTGGGTCAATGTGTGTGACGAGGTTGGGTCAATGTATGTGACGAGGTTGTGTTAATGTGTGTGACGAGATTGGATCAATGTGTGTGATGAGGTTGGGTCAATGTGTTGGACGAGGTTGGGTCAATGTGTGTGACGAGGTTGGGTCAATGTGTGTGATGAGGTTGGGTCAATGTGTATGTAACGAGGTTGGATCTGTGTGGGTGATGAGGTTGGGTCAATGTGTGTAATGACGTTTAGTTGGGTCAGGTGTGTAATGACGTTTAGTTGGGTCAGGGTGTGTAATGACGTTTAGTTGGGTCAATGTGTGTAATGACGTTTAGTTGGGTCAGGGTGTGTAATGACGTTTAGTTGGGTCAATGTGTGTAATGACGTTTAGTTGGGTCAGAGAGTGTAATGACGTTTAGTTGGGTCAATGTGTGTAATGACGTTTAATTGGGTCAGGGTGTGTAATGACGTTTAGTTGGGTCAGGGTGTGTGACTATGATGAGTCACTGTTCATGACGCTATTGGGTCAATGTCTTGGCGACGATGGGTCAAAGGCCGCATGATGACGACGGGTTTATGTGAAAGACGCTGACGGTCAGTGTGTGTGATGACGTTGGGTCAATGTCTGGGTGTGCTGACAGGTCGGCGGACGGAGTGTACACCTGTGTGGCTTCCAACGTGCACGGCAAACGAGGCAAGGAGCTGACCATCAACGTTAACTGTGAGTCCTCACCACACCCACCACACCCACACTCACACCCACCACACCCACACCCACCACACCCACCCGGTACCCACACCCACCTCACCCACATTCACACCCACCTCGCCAACCACACTCACACCCACCACACCCACACTCATACCCACCACACCCACACTCGCACCCACCTCACCAACCACACCCACCGCATCTACACCCACTGCACCACACTCACATACACCCACACTCACACCCACCCCTCCCATACCCACACTCACACCCACCCGGTACCCACACCCACCTCACATACACCCACACCCACCTCACCCACACCCATACCCACCTACACCCACACCCACGTCAACAACACCCACACCCACCTCACCCTCACTCACACACACACACACACACACACACACACACACACACACACACACACACACACACACACACACACACACACATGAAACGAAGAACGAATTCCAAAATCCTGAACTGTGTTCCAGACGCCCCCTCCATCGCTATCTTCACCATCAACGACCGCAAGACGGTGGCAACGGTGCCCGAGAAGTACCCGGTGACGGTCAACTGCCGGGTGAGCAGCAAGCCGCCGTCCACCATCCAGATCTACAACGGCACCACCGTTATCCAGGAGGTGGCCGACACACTGCAGGTAGGCTGGGGAGACTGCGATTTCCTTGCTTGCGTCAACAGTCCTTGTCAGCAGTCTGAAACAGAACGAAGCTCGGAGCGCTCGTGCAGAATCAGCACACAAGGGAGTGAATGAGCATGTGACCTTGACCTTTTTGCTTTACGTCTACAGAAGCGAGGTGGCTTATTAGGGACGGGGACAAGGGGGGGGGGGGGGAAGAGTGAAGGCTCGACCGCGGATACCGCTCGAAAAAGACCGGAGAGACCGTGGACCGCCGCCAGAACAATGGAAGTGTTAAGGCGGTGTCCCCTCGCCATTGCCCAACGACTAGTGCACTGCGCAATTGCTATTTCAGCTGCCGTGCTGGGCAGAGTCACAAGGACAATGTCCGCTGCACTGCTGTTGAGGAACAACCTGAAGTGAAAGAAGTCCAGCTTTCGCAGCCCAGCTCCACCTCCCTGTTCCTGATCTCTTCTGGGCTGAGGGTCCAGCTCCACCTCCCTGTTCCTGATCTCTTCTGGGCTGTGGGTCCAGCTCCACGTCCCTGTTCGTGATCTCTTCTGGGCTGTGGGTCCAGCTCCACCTCCCCTGTTCCTGATCTCTTCTGGGCTGAGGGCCCAGCTCCACCTCCCTGTTCTGATGTCTTCTGGGCTGTGTATCCAGCTCCACCTCCCTGTTCGTGATCTCTTCTGGGCTGAGGGTCCAGCTCCACCTCCCTGTTCGTGATCTCTTCTGGGCTGTGGGTCCAGCTCCACCTCCCTGTTCGTGATCTCTTCTGGGCTGTAGGTCCAGCTCCACCTCCCTGTTCGTGATCTCTTCTGGGCTGAGGGTCCAGCTCCACCTCCCTGTTCGTGATCTTTTCTGGGCTGTGGGTCCAGCTCCACCTCCCTGTTCGTGATCTCTTCTGGGCTGAGGTCCAGCTCCACCTCCCTGTTCCTGATCTCTTCTGGGCTGAGGGTCCAGCTCCACCTCCCTGTTCGTGATCTCTTCTGGGCTGTGGGTCCAGCTCCACCTCCCTGTTCGTGATCTCTTCTGGGCTGAGGGCCCAGCTCCACCTCCCTCCTCTTGATCTCGCCTGGAACCTTGAAGAGCATGTAGCTCCGGTGGAGTTTATGTGCCTTGTATTTACACGCATGCCAGCTGAGAGTTACCGTAGGTGACTCGGGTCTCTGTTAATGTACTTGTGTGACGTATTTCGAGCGCTGATTAACTCCCTTGTGTGTTGATTCTGCACGAGCGTTGATTAACTCCCTTGTATGTTGATTCTGCACGAGCGCTGATTAACTCCCTTGTGTGTTGATTCTGCACGAGCGCTGATTAACTCCCTTGTGTGTTGATTCTGCACGAGCGCTGATTAACTCCCTTGTGTGTTGATTCTGCACGAGCGTTGATTAACTCCCTTGTGTGTTGATTCTACACGAGCGTTGATTAACTCCCTTGTGTGTTGATTCTGCACGAGCGCTCTGGGCCTCGTTCTGTTTCAGATTTGCGATAATTCCTTGTCACCGCTCTAAGTTTTCGTGACGCTCTTCTCACATACAGTCCTATAATTATACGTCATGATTTTGTCCTCTTCACCGTCACGCAGTCCTCGCACGCGCGTCAAGCTCCCTTCGTACGCATATAATCTCACTCGCTGGGTACATACAATTCACGCATACACGTCACATTCTTGCGTCATACACGTCACGTTCTGTTCGCATGCATGTCACGCTGCTTTCGCATACGCGTCACGCTTCTCTCGTATACAGACCTAGCTCTTCTTGCTCGCACTCTTCACGCTCTTTTCTTTTCTTTTTTCTTTTTTCTCTCCATGTCACGCTCTTCGTACATACGCGTCACGCTTTTCTTGTTTTCACGTCACGCTCTTTTTGCATACATGTCACGCTCGTCATGTCTTGTGAAAGATGTCATCTCTGTCTACAGGCTGATGGCTGAAACGTTTGATGTGTTAGGTCACTCTGTCATGGCTGAAACGTTTGATGTGTTAGGTCACCTCTGTCATGGCTGAAACGTTTGATGCGGTAGGTCACTTCTGTCATGGCTGAAACGTTTGATGGGTAGGTCACTCTGTATGGCTGAAACGTTTGATGCGGTAGGTCACCTCTGTCATGGCTGAAACGTTTGATGCGGTAGGTCACTTCTGTCATGGCTGAAACGTTTGATGTGGTAGGTCATCTCTGTCATGGCTGAAACGTTTGATGCGGTAGGTCATGTGTATCCACAGGCCAAGTACTCCTGGAGGCAGGCGGAGTGTCTGGATGCAGGGACCTACTCCTGCACAGCTGACAACGGGGTGGGGGCGCTCGTGTCGGTGGCAGCGGAACTCAAAGTCTTGTGTCAGTGAACTCTTCTGTCTCTGTCTGTGTCTGTCTGTCTGTCTCTGTCTCTCTCTAACTCTGTCTCTCTCTGTCTGTCTGTCTGTCTGTCTGTCTGTCTGTCTGTCTGTCTGTCTGTCTGTCTGTCTGTCTCTCTCTCTCTCTCTCTCTCTCTCTCTCTCTCTCTCTCTCTCTCTCTCTCTCTCTCTCTCTCTCTCTCTCTCTCTCTCTCTCTCTCTCTCTCTCTCTCTATCTATCTATCTCTGTTACCCCCTCCCCTCCCCCCTCTCTCTCCCCCCCCCCTCTCTGTACTACCCACCGCCATCTCTCTCATTCTCTCAGTGTCTCTGTGCTACCCCCCTCTCTCTCTCTCTCTCTCTCTCTCTCTCCTCTCTCTCTCTCTCTCTCTCTCTCTCTCTCTCTCTCTCTCTCTCTCTCTCTCTCTGTCCCCCTCCCCCCATCTCTCCTCCTCTCTCTCTCTCTCTCTCTCTCTCCCCTCTCTCTCTCTCTCTCTCTCTCTCTCTCTCTCTCTCTCTCTCCTCTCTCTCTCTTCTCTCCCTTTCTCCCTCCCTCTCTTTCTCTCTCTCAATTGCTTGGTAAACAGAAACATGTATGAGTGTCTAATTTGTGAGTGGGCTGCTTGCTGGATGCAGTTGTAATAGCCGTGGCTGCTTAGGAAATCGTTTATTGTATCAGAACATCCTATTAAACCTCAGCCAAGTATTTTTGTGCTGTACTGTCTTGTGTTGCATCGTAAGGAAAGCCCTGTCACCCATCGCCTTGTCCACTGTCAGGTCTGCCGAGGCTGGACCCGCGGGTGTTTAAGCAGCCCTATGTGGCCGCGGAGCAGGGCCAGACGGCGGTGATCACGGTGCCGGTGTTGGCGGACCCCGCCCCCTCCTTCCTGTGGTACAAGATCCGTGACGGCGTGCCCAGCGTCATCCTGCAGGACAGTGACGACACACAGGGCCAGAGCGACAAGTCAGTAATCTGCTGGTGGTGATGTCGGTGGTGGTGGTGATGTTGGTGGTGGTGGTGGTGGTGATGTTGCTTCTGGCGGTAGTGATGTTGATGGTGTTGGTGTTGGTGGTGGTGATGCTGGTGGTGGTGATGGTGATGTTGCTTTTGGCGGTAGTGATGTTGATGGTGTTGGTGGTGGTGGTGGTGATGCTGGTGGTGGTGATGCTGGTGGTAGTAGTATTGACTGACTGATGGTGAGACTGTATCGCCAGTCACGTGATGACGATGTGACTTTTTCGCCACTCACTTGATGACGATGTGACTGTTTCGCCACTCACGTGATGACGATGTGACTGTTTCGCCACTCACGTGATGACGATGTGACTGTTTCGCCACTCATTTGATGACCATGTGACTGTTTCGCCACTCACGTGATGACGATGTGCCTGTCCCGCCAGTCACGTGATGACCATGTGACTGTTTCGCCAGTCATTGGATGACGATATGACTATTCCTCCAGTCACGTGATGACCATGTGACCGTTCCTCCAGTCACGTGATGACCGTGTGACCGTTTCGCCAGTCACGTGGTGACCGTTTCGCCAGTCACGTGATGACCGTGTGACTTTGCAGGTTCTTCACGGTGAACGGCACGACGTCCACCCTGACCATTGAGAACGTGCAGCTGGCCGACTTCGGGGACTACGTGGTCAGCATAGCCAACGACCGCGGCAACAGCAACTTCACCTTCTCCCTCGTCCCTCAGAGTCAGTCCTCCTTCCTCTTTCTCTACTCCACTGCAACCCACTGCATGCTCCTCCTTCCCCACCTGTCCCCCCTCTCTCTCTCTCTCTCTCTCTCTC
>JABMCL010001763.1:397500-400000 GCA_018857735.1 Alviniconcha marisindica | reverse complement strand
ATGACAATTACTGTTTCGTTCGTGTCATTACTACAATACTTCACATAGGTCTAGCTTAGCATAGCATGGCATATCATGGCATAGGATGACCTAGGATGGCATAGCATAGTATAGCATGGCATAGCACTGTCCAGCATAGCATACCAGTGCAGTACACAAGAGAAAATAATCCATTTGTTTCATTCGGGAATCAGGAAAAAATTCCAAACGGTTTAATATTTTCAAAACGGGTGTGCAAACTGTGTACAACAACTGCTGTTGTATGCACCAGTTTATTTAGTCCTTCCCTTTTGTCCACTGCGTTTAGTTCGTGCGAGAACTGCAGCTGTGAAGATGGCTTTGCACGTGTGCTTTTGGGGTTTGTGATCGACTGTAGGACGATGCACCACCGGACGATTCATCACCGGACGATTCATCACCGGACAATTCACTGCCTGTGGAGGGAGTGTGTATTCTGTGTGATGGCCGCCTTCTCAAAGTCAGTGCTGACGGTCATCGGTGACGGATAATACTGCTAGTGAATTGTTGTAGGTTACCGGATTTTTCGGTAGTGAATTGTTGTAGGTTACCGGATTTTTCGGTAGTGAATTGTTGCAGGTTACCGGATTTTTCGGTAGTGAATTGTTGTAGGGTACAGGATTTTTCGGTAGTGGATTGTAGGTTACCGGATTTTTCGGTAGTGAATTGTAGGTTACCGGATTTTTCGGTAGTGAATTGTAGGTTAGCGGATTTTTCGGTAGTGAGTTGTCTGCTTTCCGTGCTCTCCTAGAGGAACGACAGCGTGAGACGGATGGTAACTGCAGCTACAGGAGTGGCACCAAACCTGTAGCAGGGTATGCTGCCTTACAACAGGCCGCTTGTCCTCATAAAGGCTTCTGTTCCGAGCTCTAAGCTCCGCCCCTTTCTCACAAGCTTTAGATCTCGATCTGACCGATATGTATTGCTGTGTTGATTGGTGGAATAGAGGGTTCCGCTTTGAGCTGTAAGCCACGCCCGTTTCTTCACAAGCTTTTGATGTGACCAACATGTAGTACTGTCGTGATTGGTGGAATAGAGGGTTCCGCCCCTTTCTTCACAAGTTCTTGATGTGACCAACATGTAGTACTGTCGTGATTGGTGGAATAGAGGGTTCCGCCCCTTTCTTCACAAGTTCTTGATGTGACCAACATGTAGTACTGTCGTGATTGGTGGAATAGAGGGTTCCGCTCTAAGCCCCGCCCCTTTCTTCACAAGCTTTTAATGTGACCAACATGTAGTACTGTCATGATTGGTGGAATAGAGGGTTCCGCTCTAATTCCCGCCCCTTTCGTCATAAACCTTTGATGTGACCAACATGTAGTACTGTGTTGATTGATGGAAGAGAGGGTTCCGTTCTGAGCTGTAAGCCACGCCCCTTTCTTTACAAACTTTTGATGGGACCAGCTTGTAGTACTGTTTTCTCTGGTGGAATAGCGGGTTCCTCTCTAAGCCCCGCCCCTTTCTTTACAAGCTTTTGATGCGACCAACGTGTAGTACTGTGTTGATTGGTGGAATAGAGGGTTCCGCTCTGAGCCCCGCCCCTTTCTTTGCAAGCTTTTGATGGGACCGACTTGTAGTACTGTGTTGATTGGTGGAATAGAGGGTTCCGCTCTAAGCCCCGCCCTTTTCTTCACAAGCTTTTCATGGGACCAACGTGTAGTACTGTGTTGATTGCTGGAATAGAGGGTTCTGCTCTAAGCCCCGCCCCTTTCTTTACAAGCTTTTGATGGGACCAACTTGTAGTACTGTGTTGATTGGTGGAACAGAGGGTTCCTCTCTAAGCCCCGCCCCTTTCTTCACAAGCTTTTGCTGGGACCAACTTGTAGTACTGTGTTGATTGGTGGAACAGAGGGTTCCTCTCTAAGCCCCGCCCCTTTCTTCACAAGGTTTTGATGTGACCAACTTGTAGTACTGTGTTGATTGGTGGAACAGAGGGTTCCTCTCTAAGCCCCGCCCCTTTTTTCACAAGTTCTTGATGTGACCAACATGTAGTACTGTGTTGATCGGTGGAATAGAGGGTTCCGCTCTAAGCCCCGCCCCTTTCCGCACAAGCTTTCCAACTGACCACTATGTAGTACTGTGCTGACTGGTGGAAAATACGGTGATGTGGGTCTGATTCAGCGTTCCACAACAGTAGTCTGCTTCATTGGACTGTGGCTTATATCTCTCTCTAGTCGTCAGTGAACGTGCGCTGTGACAAAATGTAAATGTTCTGTTCGGATTCCACTAGTCTTTCGTTTCCTTGCTCTGCTTTAGTTTGTGAGGAAACCTTGGCGGGCAGCTTTCCAGCTTTTCGCCGGGAATAGTCATTATGATGTCATAATTTGCTGAAATGCTCTTCTTCTCTCTTTTTTTTTTTTTTCTTTTTTTTCTTTTCTTTTCTTTTTTTTCTTTTCTTTTCTTCATTCTTCTTTTCTTTTTTTTCATCTTTTTTTTTGGGGGGGGGAGGGGGAGGGGGCGGGGGGGCGGGGCATCCAGATCC
>JABMCL010001763.1:377500-392500 GCA_018857735.1 Alviniconcha marisindica | reverse complement strand
CTGGTCTTTGTGAGTAAGATGGGAATTTTAATCTAGCAAAAACCTGGAACATCCAGTAAAAACATCTGAAGCAGAATGTCTGCTAGCGTTCTGAAACAAAATCCAAACACAAACAGGTTCAAACGAACGCTGATTTATTTTGACAAGAACGCTTATTTATTTTGTGGCTTGACAAAGGGGATTTCCCCGAAAATTTGCATACTGTGTGTCCTTGTCAAAATAAATAAGCGTTCGTTTGAACCTTTTTGTGTTTGGATCTTGAAACATCCAGTGTCAGTAAAATGGGAATAGTCAAACTAAAAACAAACATCCAGTGTGGCTGGGCCCATTCATCTCATGACTGCATGTAGATCAAACTCAAAGTTAGAGTTGAATGCAATTTTCTGTCCACCATTTGCTTGAGCCATCATTGATCCTTCACTCTGTTCGCTGAACGTGCAAGAACATACAGAGTGAATATTGTATTCAGCGTGCATTTACCTTTAAAGGTGTGGCCACCAACCAGGACGAATTTCAGTGGTGATGATGTTGGAAAGCAAAGCACATTCAGCAGTGGTCGAACTGCATGGTCTACACTCGTATAGATCGGCATACGGCAAGTACAACATGTTTATCACGCTGTATATAAATACAGTGTGATAAACAAGTTCTACTTGCCATGTGGCAGCGTACAGAGGAGGGAACTGCAGGAAATGCCTGTAGTGAGTACTAAGATTGATCGGGAGTACTAAGATTGATCGGGAGTACTAAGATTGGTCGGGAGTACTAAGATTGATCGGGAGTACTAAGATTGGTCGGGAGTACTAAGATTGGTCGGGAGTACTAAGATTGATCGGGAGTACTAAGATTGATCGGGAGTACTAAGATTGGTCGTCAGTATTGTATGCAAAGAAGATGGACAGTTAATATAACTTCACACTCCATGATGGTCCACAAAGAAAGACAGTTGGGTGTGATTGGTAGATGCGACTGGAAGTAGGTGAAACCACTCAAAGTCTGCAGGATGGTTGGTGTTGAAGCTACTGTATAAAATAGTATTTATGAGTCGCTAAGTCTTTTCCTTACAGTGTCAAATCAGTGCTGAAGAAACAGTCAGCAAGACAGATAATTTTGTTTGACGCGTCAGTGTGTTTTGTTGTTGTTGTTGTTGCTGTTGTTGTTCTGGTTATTGTTGTTGTTGTTCACCCACTTTTTTCTCTTTGTTTGGTACTTTTAAACTTGGTCGTCTGTGTTGAGTGGGACTAACAAATTAGAGATGCTATGATCATGATCACGGGATATTTGTAGCAACATCCTGATCCTTCTCAGGAAGCGTACTTTTGGGTTTTGTGACTGTATCGAAACCTACAGAGAATAAACCCCGGGTTTGAAAAAAGAAAAGAAAAAAAAAGCTAAGTAAAAAGTATATCGCATATAGCACATAAAACCCAAACAATACAAATAATAGCAAGCAAAAACAATTACAGTATTATACTAGCTAACATTACATAATAACAAATACAAACAATCACAATATACTGGTCTAATAATACTAAGAATGGATACTTAGAGCGCCTAACCAGCACAAGCCCTAAGCGCTTACACATTCTTTAAATGTACATATTTTCAAGATTCAATGCATATAGCACACACACACACACACACACACACACACACACACACACACACACACACACACACACACACACACACACACACACACACACACACACACACACACACACAGTGAGACAGAGAGAGAGTCGTATATCAGGACAATGGCACTGAAGAAAGGGTTTTTAAATACAGAAAGGTATTCAAAGAAGATTTAAAAGAACTGACAGAGGCAGAATGGCGGACAGAAACAGGGAGCTGGTTTCCCGATAACTGAAGCCTGGTAAGAGAAAGAGTGCTGGCCACAGGACTTTGCTCGGAAGGATGGTATTCTGAACACTTGGGTGTCTGCAGAAGAGCGGAGCTGCCAGGAAGGAGTGTAAAGGTGAAGAAGTTCTGAAAAGTAGATGGGGGCTTCATGAGAAATGATCTCAAAGCAAAGCAGAGACAACTTGTATTCGATCCTCTATTCAACAGGTAGACATTCGAGAGAATAAAGCATGGGAGTAACGTGGGCGGATCTGGTTGTTCTGAAAATGAGTCTGGCAGCATTGTTCTGTATCTTTTGGAGTTTAGAAAGAAGATACTTAGGACAGCCCGCCATAAGCGAGTTGCAATAATCTAGTCTTGAAAGAACAAACGCACGCAACAGTTTTTGGTGACATCTTCGGACAGATAGTGGCGCATTGCACAAATCAGACGAAGTTCCAGATAGCATATACCACAAACGGAGGAAATTTGCTGTTGGAAACAGAGAGTAGGATCAAGACTAATCTACTCTGTAGTATCACATAATAGCAAATGGATACAATCACAGTAAGTAAGTAAGTAAGTTGGTGGTTTACGCCCAGTCAACACAATCACAGTATACTGGGCTAATTTACTATATAGTATCACATAATAGCAAATAAAAACGATCACAGTATGCTAGCTAGTATTACATAGTAACAATTAAAACTATCACAGTATGCTGGTCTATCTACTCAAAAGAAAATCACATAATAACAAATATAAGCAATGACAATATACTGGTACAATCGACTCTCTACATACATACATACATACATACATACATACATACATACATACATACATACATACATACATACATACATACATACATACATACATACATACATACATACATATCAAGGAATTTTATTCTCTAAAATAATATTGCATTGTTATATGCATACAGAGATTCTGGCTTTACGAGTGACGTTTCTCCATACAGCATAATTATCCTTGTGCAGATCAACACGCGTTTCACAACATCACAAAATGTGCACAGTTTCTGACTAAGATTACATGTAGTGTTCACACACACACACACACACACACACACACACACACACACACACACACACACACACACACACACACACACACACACACACACACACACACACACACACACACACACACACACACGCATGCATGTATGCACGCACGCACGCACGCAGTCACACACGCTTAATTATACACCCACACCCACACATGAACAGTCCTAATTATGATACCAATAATCGTTGCATATACCCTTCGCCCCCCACCTCCCCACACACAACAATCTCTCACACACACACACACACACACACACACACACACACACACACACACACACACACGCTCATGCACATGCACATTCACACAAATTGTTCTCATTATATCAGTTAATCAATTAACTAAATGCATACCCCTCTCTCATTATGCATCCCGCCCCCGACACACACACACACACACACACACACACACACACACACACACACACACACACACACACACACACACACACACACACACACACACACAGAATAGTCGTACTCTGTAAGAGCAGTGAGGCTCTTAATTTTAGATGCTGTAGGGCCGATTTCATGGCATCATGGTATCCTGGTTAGTTAGGACGACGGAGAAATTAACCAGAAAGGGACATCAGCTTTAAAAAAAAAAACCAGCACAGATTACAATGACAAATGCATATACACAAAAATTCGAAAATTCTACGCTTCCATTTTCCTCGATTTCTTCGTCTGCCGTGTCGTCACTGCTGCTTTCATAGTTGTCATTGCTTTCGCTTTCTCCTGAGTTGCCATTTTCTCTCGCGTAGACTACTTCGCCGAAGTGAAAGATAACTGCTTGGGACAGGGAACGAGAGAGGATGTACCACAAAGGTTTTCGGTTTTCTTTTCCCAGCGCCTTCAGTCGGCGGTGAGGCAAGTCTGTTTCAGGATTTCCTCCCCTGAGCCTCAGATCGCGCTGCTGTTTGTCAGCAGCTGAACAGTCAGAAATGCAATACAACATTATTACTTCTACCGTGTCACAAGAGCAAAAGGAATGTGTAATGGTACCAAGTACATTCACACGTGATCCACGCCAACCATAAAAAAAAATAAAAAAAATACAATTACATTATAAGACACAACAGAGCACTGCATGAAAACAAATTCATATGAAGTCCGGACAGATACATTGCACAAAGTGACAAACAAGATATTACTGCTGTAAAAAGGCAGTTGTACATACTTACGTTAAAGTTAAAGCATAAAACTGATATTTACACATAAAAGAATAGCCCCCTCATAAATATACAGGATTATAAATTACTGCCATAAAGAGGACTGCCCGGTATCACACTAGTCCGCATTTTGAGCAAATTCGATTGGCAAAGCAATCAAAAAAAGGAAGCAACGACCCCAGTACCCGACAAGAAACACGCATGCGTAGCATGAGACTTGGGTGGTCAAACCGTATCACACTCACAGAGAGGACCGCCTTTAACCCCTTCACTGCCATGAAGTCACTTCAAAACGACCCATAAAAGTGCGAAATTTTCTATCAAAACTGTTTGCATTGAAAGTAGATGTTATAGGACCAGAAAATATACTGTTTGCAGGCGCGTTCGTGCATCATCCAGCTGGGAAACTTTACAGGCTGGGGAAGTGAAGGGGTTAACGTCCAGTCTCTTCTCTACTGTGCAGGTAACACCAAGGCGCGGCTCTGTACAAGGCCGTCAAACACTGCATCGTAAAGCAGTAGACGCAACCCAAGGTCCAGTCACGTCCAGTTAACAGCGACCAGGTATGAATATTCACTTAACTCACTGACATCTAAAATTAAACTAAATTTAAAAGACTGTTTCTTTCTACGAATGCACATTTCAATTATTTACAACAGATGAAAAGCAAAACCTCTGCCTTTCAAAATGTATTGAAAATTGTTTGTCCAGAGTGAATTAAGCAAAAACATTTCAGACGTATGTATTAAATGAATCTGTGGTAGCGACAAATGTCGGATGAAATTAGTGAATGAATGGGCCTTGTTCCTGCTAAAAAGAGTGTTTTTGATTTGTTGTTATTGTAGTTGTTTTGTTTTGTTTGTTTGTTGTTGTTTTAAAGAATACAAGCCGGTTATCAACAGCAAAACATCACCACCAACAAAGAAAGGAAGAAACAAAAAGTAAAAATCATACAAACCGGACACACCAAGCTGTAAGCCATGATATATATTTATAGTGTGTGTGTGTGTGTGTGTGTGTGTGTGTGTGTGTGTGTGTGTGTGTGTGTGTGTGAGTGTGAGTGTGTGTGTGTGTGTGTGTGTGTTGTGTGTGTGTGTGTGTGTGTGTGTGTGTGTGTGTGTGTGTGTGTGTGTGTGTGTGTGTGTGTGTGTATGTGTGTGTGTGTGTGTGTGTGTGTGTGTGTGTGTGTGTGTGTGTATGTGTGTGTGGTGTGTGTGTGTGTGTGTGTGTGTGGGGTGTGGGGTGGGGTGGTGTGTGTGGTGTGTGTGTGTGTGTGTGTGTGTGTGTGTGTGTGTGTGTGTGTGTGTGTGTGTTGTGTGTGTGTGTGTGTGTGTGTGTGTGTGTGTGTGTGTGTTGTGTATGTGTGTGTGTGTGTGTGTGTGTGTATGTGTGTGTGTGTGTGTGTGTTGTGTGTGTGGTGTGTGTGTTGTGTGTGTGTGTGTGTGTGTGTGTGTGTACAGTGCAGCTGTGTGTGTGTGTGTGTGTTGTGTGGTGTGTGTGTGTGTGTGTGTGTGTGTGTGTGTGTGTGTGTGTGTGTGTGTGTGTTGTGTGTGTAAAACAAAGGCCAGCCTTTCTTCCTTTCTTTGTTGGTGGTGTTTTGCTGTTGTTGTGTGTGTATGTTTTTGTTGTTGTTGGTTGTTTGTTTCATGACACTTCGGTGATGAATCAATTCTCGAAACTCATCCGAGGGCTACCGATGTTCTGATCAATAAGTAGGACTTCTGTGCATGGCTCGCTGGCCAGATTGTCCCCCTTTCCCATGGCTAATTCCCTGACTGCTGAAATAGGCTGTACTCGCACTTTTGTTCGAGCTTCTAAAGTCTGCGAGGGGACACCATTAAGGCATAGGCGGTCGGGTAAGCTGCACAATGATGCAGCGATAAGATCCCCACAAAATAGCCGGAGGCTGTATGGAAACGAGTGAGGCACTTCTTGTTCACAAAAAGGAACTCGTTGTTGAACACAGGTCATGATCAATCGTGCCTTGTGTCCTCTCACTCCACAATAATTGTTTATTGTAATGAAAGGATTAATTGTAACTACGGCTCTTTCACTTGAATACAAACAAAACAGAATTGAGGTCATCTGTGTTTTGACTGAAAACCATGAAGCGAATAGTCGTTGAAGTCGTTGAAGACTGCTAAACAAGGTGTACGAATAAAAACTGGTTCTGTCTCATGCTTGTAGACACCTGTGTGGCCGACTGTGCCTGAAGTGGAGGGTATAAATGCCACGGAATTACTGGGAGAAACGAAAGTTCTCAAAACATGGGCAAAAGTCTGAATCAATGTTGTGGCACATGCGGCTTTCAGGTGGAAGAGGACTTGGAATTAATGAAGTTGAATGACCCAAGAAGGCAGTAATAGTACAGATATTCGAAGCCTAGCTAAAACAGAGAAACTTTGATAACTCTGGATCCTTAGCAGAGGGAGCTGAAGTTCAAATTCTGCGTCCACCGCTGGGAGAGAGAGAGACAGAGACAAGAGACAGAGACAGAAGACAGACACAGGCAGGGCAACTGAGGAACATACACATTTGTGTCCATCTTTATGGGCCGATAAGACAAGTGCGGGGATGGCTCAGTGGTTAGATCGCCGGATTCGTGATCGAAAGGTCCCGGGTTCGAGTCCCTGCAGGAGCGTGGGATACATTTTTTCTCCAGGGCCAACTTTCTGTGCTGACTCTTATTTCGGTATCCGTTCCACCCCCGTGTTACCACAGTAGCACGTAAAAGATCCCTGTTATTCTGCCAGAAGTGCAGGTGTCAGGTTACAGCTAAACACGCATGCACTTTACGTATGTGGCTTTGCATGAAGTGACACGGTGCATGGTTGTGTGGTGTACACAGAACGCGCCGAGACGGCAGCAGTTTCATGTGGCACCATGCAGCCATGCCAGCGGTTTAAATACACCACTTCGGTGGATATTCAAAAACGCGCCATAGAAAGCTAGTCAGTCATAGCGCAGTGAGTCTGATCGAGAGCGGAGAATAGCGCTATGTAAAAGCGATCAACAACAAGGTGTCTGTTCCATTATGCTACAACTTATACTGTATTGCGTTTGCATAACAGATAAGGCGAGTAACAGGCACCGGCATACACACGTACACACACTATACACAAGTCACAACAACAAGCACCGGCATACACACGTACACACACTATACACAAGTCACAACAGACAACAAACGGACTTGCGGGAAATCTGACAACTCTTTCTTCTTCTTTTTTTCTGCTTTTTCTTTTCTCAGCTTACCGGTTAGCTTTGTCAGTGACCCTTCAGGCACGAAGACGACCACCATCCTCTCTAGTCCTAATGCCAAACTGATGTCGGTGGCCACGACGAAGTTGCTGGGGAAAGCAACTCGCTCCTGGTTCTCAGATGCGCTCTCGACGGTTTCAACTCTCACTCCTTTCTTCCCTTCAGACCCTTAGTAAAAATAAGGATAATGTACATTTATCACGCGCTCATCGACGCCCTGAATGCTCGCATGATACAATATTAACCTAAACACAATAATTATTCTGTTGACATGTAAAGTTCTACTAATGCAATTTACGTAAAGTATTACATGAAGCGAAAAAAGTAAGCGCAATGAATTCTAACCATTTGTACAAACATGACACTGATCTGTACACGCATGCACACACGCAGGCACGCAGGCACGCCACCACGCACGCACGCACGCACGCACGCACGCACGCACGCACACACAACACACACACACACACACACACACACACACACACACACGACTGCAGTGAAAAATGGATATTAATATTAGTTGGGGCAGAAGTTCTGTGAGAAGAGGATTGTTTTCAGTTTGGCTTTAAAAGATAACAGGGTTGAGCAGTGTCTAAGGTCTTGTGGGAGTGAATTCCAAATGTGGGGTCCAAAGCAAGAGAAGGTGCGAAAGCCATGACTCTTGCGTTTGTATTGTTCGATTGTCAGCATGTGGGTGTCAGACGAAGGGCGTAGTGTACGAGACGGAGTGTATACATGTAGCAGTTCAGAGAGGTAAGCAAGACCAAAACCATGCATAGCACTGAAACACATACAAGCGACTTTATACTTAATACGTTCTGAAATGAGAAGCCAGTGCAGTTTTTTTTTTCTTTTTTTTTTTTTTTCTTTCTCCAGCAGAGCTGTTGAGTGGTGGTGATGGGGTGCCAAAGAGAAGCAAAGATTAGAATTTTCTGGAGAGGTTGGATGATAGACTTCGGTGTACCCATGAGGAGACTATTTCAGCGAGAGGATATAGGAAATAACATGTCTCATACCTTAACGAACAAGCTGTTCGTTAAGTTTATTCCATGCGTGACGATAATGACGTCATGAAACTCCAGTCTGCCACCTGAAAAAAGAAGGCCTTTTACAATAATTTAAAACAGGTACATAATTATAATGCAGTGTACTAAGTAATTATTCTTATTACTACGCTAAAACGTGTACACACACACACACACACACACACACACACACACACACACACACACACACACACACACACACACACACACACACTCGTATTTCCTTTCTCTTTCTCTCTCTCTCCCGCTCTCTCTGCCCCTCTCTCGCTCTCACATGCACACATACTCTCTCTCTCCCCCAACCTCTCCCCGCCCCATCTCTCCCGCTCCCTGAACTCTCTCTCTCTCTCTCTCTCTCTCTCTCTCTCTCTCTCTCTCTCTCTCTCTCTCTCTCTCTCTCTCTCTCTCTCTCTCTCAACGATCGTGAGACAACTAAAACACTCAGGAAGTACATTCATGTGGGGGGAGGGGGGAGAGACTGTGGAAATCCTACTAGCAGAAAGCTGCCATGAACAAGTGAGTTTTGAGTCTGGATTTAAACAGCGGAAGGGTAGAAGAATTTCTGAGATCGGATGGCAGAGAGTTCCAGACAGAAGATGCAAGAAAGCTGAAGGAACGCTTCCCGACCGTTTTGGTGTTGCGCTTTGGGACTTTGAGGAGCTTCTCACATGATGAACGAAGGTTTCGTGTTGGTTCATATGCACATAGAGCCCGAGAAATAACCTGGTAGAGAGCCGTCAAAAAAGCGGTAAACAAAAGTGGCTATCTTGTACTGTGGTCGGAATTTAATCGGAAGCCAATGCAGTTCTTGCAGGAGTGGTGTCACATGATCGTATTTGGACTTTCTAAGAACAAGTTTTGCAGCGTTGTTTTGGATTCTCTGTAAGTGTGAAATCTGTTTCAAGGGTAATGCTGCAAGGATGGAATTGAAGTAGTCAAGCCGGGATGTTATGGCAGATAAGACGAGTTGGGCAGTTGCACTCTGAGTCAAGTATGGTCGGATTGAAGCTATTCTTCTAAGTTCTAGGTATGCCGCACGGCATACACTGCTGATGTGTTGTTGCACAGACAGTGTCTGATCGAGATGAACTCCTAGGTTCCTAACTGAAGATCTGAATGGTATGCGCTTGCCACCTATGTCTACGCTATCTCTGCCAACCGAACTAAGGCGGGAGGTAGAGGCAACGGGAAGAACTTCGGTCTTTTCTTGCATTTAGTTTGAGCTTGTTGCTGTACATCCAGACAACAAGACTTTCAATGCAGGTCTGGATATCACAGAGAAGAGACTGAAATTGATTGGGAGGAGCCCCCTTTGACAACTGGGTATCATCAGCGTATTTGTGATAATCACACTCGTGGCGACATATCAAGTCAGAGAGGGGCTGAGAGTACAATGTGAACAGGATTGGCCCAAGGACCGAACCCTGTGGAACCCCGAACTGAAGGGGGCTGGGAGAGGACAAGACGTTGTCAACCTTCACAGACTGTTCACGGCCCTCTAAATAGGACGCAAACCAATGAAGCACAGTGTCAGAAATGCCAAATGTGGTCTCAATCCTCTGTAACAATATAGGATGGTCCAGCGTGTCAAATGCCGCACTGAGGTCTAGCAAAGCCAGCACGGAGACCTGTCTGTCATCGGCATTTCTGAGAAGACCGTCAACAACACTGAGTAGAGCTGTCTCTGTGCTGTGGTTCTTTCTGTATGCGGACTGTCTGATTTTAAGCAGATCGTTTTCTGATAAATGTTTTTGCAGTTGTATTAAGACTACCTTTTCTAGGATTTTGGACATGAAGGGCAGATTTGACACGGGTCGAAAATTCTTCAAGTCATTCGGATCCAGTCCAGGTTTCTTTAACAGAGGGGTTACTACGGCCTGCTTGAACTGAGGTGGGACGACTCCAGAACAGAGAGAGCTGTTTACCATTCTTGTGTAAGAGGCAGCAGATCGGAAAGGCATTCTTTAGTGAGAGAAGTAGGGATGGGGTCTAACATGCAGGTTTTGGTAGGCGATTCAACAATGAGTTTACGAATCTCCTCTTCTGTGACAGGCTTGAAAAGACAGAGTTTAGGACCATCATAGGGAGAGAATGTTGCTGGTTCAGAAGGGTGAGCATCAAGGTCTTGTCGGGGGATTAAAAAATATGAGATAGAGACACACACAGAGACAGAGAGAGAGAGAGAGAGAGAGAGAGAGAGAGAGAGAGAGACTATGGTTTGATGGGGTTGAAGGTAAACGTGGACTGATCTTGACTGGGTTGTTTGTTTGTTTGTTTTTTTGTTTTTGTTTTTTTGGGGGGGGTCAAACTGTTTCATTGAATAATGCGTACTAGTGTTTATGGCATACTATGCGCCTAACAAGTTTTCGTCTTTATTATTTTCCCCAGGTATTCTCAATGGTCACGTAGACAATGTGGTCGAACTTCTTTTGCAAACTGTCATTTGTGACCGCGACCAGCTTTGATCTTTCCACCGACAACAAAACCTCCGTCAATATTTATATTTTTAAGTAGGAGGTTACTCCACTGTGTCAGCCTTGCTACTTGCACTGCACACTGGAGTTAGAATTAAAGTTACACACACTTCTTGATTTTTTGTTTTTGTTAGAACGTTTCATATATATATATATATATATATATATATATATAGATAGAGAGAGAGAGAGAGAGAGAGAGAGAGAGAGAGAGAGAGAGAGAGAGAGAGAACTTCTGGTAGCGCTGGGCTCCTAGCATCGGTGCTGAGTCGGCAGTACCCTACAGCAGGGAAAGTGAGGAGAGGATTTAAACTCCAATCACTGGTATTCGACATCATTCCTCCACTTAAGGTGTCACACACACACACACACACACACTACACACCACACACACACACACACACACACACACACACAATGTTGATACCCTGTCCCGTTAAGGCTCCAGCACCAATCGCGTCCTGAAAAGCTGAGGGGACCCTGGTCATCACTTTAAAGAGTTCCACAGGCCCTTAGTTGGCTGCCAGTCCACTTGACACTTTCCCATGAAGTGGACTTTGCTGTGACAGATGGGCTGTTCACGCGAGGTGACGTCACCTCATCGTAATTAGACCCTTGCCCGCTCTTTGGTTGAGAGCCGGTGTGGCCTGGCGAAGCGACTTCGACTATCAACACTAACGTATCCACCTGACAGATGCCGAGACAAAAGTGGCTGACTTCGCGCTGAGAGCAAAATTAAAACGTCAGCTCCCGTGTCACTACGTGCTAATTTTAGACGGGGCTATCTCATCAGGGCATGCGCACTGACAAGCTTCGTTCATTTCCTTGCGACGTAGTTCCCACGTGTAATGATCGGTAAGCATGCATGGCAGGCCCAGATTCTGGATGTGATTCGTTATGTTTTACTTCTGCAACATCCAAGCGATCTCGACGAGGTCACTAGTCGTGAAAAAGCTAACCTGTCGACAATAAAAACAGGCAGTATAGTCCCGCGCGAAATCGCTAGCCTAAGTCTCGGGTGTCCTGGCCCAAGGTTCGGCTCGGACTTTGGCTATGAATAGCATGAAACCAATGCTGTGCAACAACAAACAAATAAAAAATAGCCAGTGTTCCCCCCCCCCCCCCCCCCCCCTCTCTTCGGCTCTCCTTTTTCTTCAAAAAGGCCGTGGTTTGTGGACACTGTCTTGTAACTTTGTCCTCACAATTAATCAAACAAGAAAATGGCTCTCATCGCTGCCCATCTAATGATGGAGTCATTCTGGCGGAGACAGTGTAGCGATAGGTATATATATATACTCCCCTCTTCCCCCACCACATAACACCCCCCTCCCCTTCTCCCCGTTCCTGCTATAGGCCTTAGGGTTTCTGTTGACGTTAAGCATCATGTTTACTTTACAAAGAGAGAGACAGAGAGGGGTGAGGGGGTGGGGGAGGAAGGGACAGAGATCATAGATGTAAACTACGGATTCTGTGATGCAATTACGTTAGTCACCACGCTAGGCCTTCTGAGCGGTTAGGTCAGAGCTAAGGAGCTGTGTGAAAGTCGAGGTGGCCGTCCTGGGCTTCCCAGTCCCTAATAAGCTGTGTGTGTGTGTGTGTGTGTGTGTGTGTGTGGTGTGTGTGTGTGTGTGTGTGTGTGAGTGTGTGTGTGTGTGTGTGTGTGTTTTGTGTGTGTGTGTGTGTGTTTTGTGTGTGTGTGTGTGTTTTGTGTGTGTGTGTGTGTGTGTGTGTCGTGCGTGCATGTGCGTGTGTGTGTGTGTGTGTTTTGTGTGTGTGTGTGTGTGTGTGTGTGTGTGTACATGGTCGCTATCTTGAAGGTCTCACGGTTGGCGGAGAGAGAGAGAGAGAGAGAGAGAGAGAGAGAGAGAGAGAGAGAGAGAGAGAGAGACAGACAGACAGACAGACAGACAGACAGACAGACAGACAGACAGACACAGACACAGACACACAGACACAGACACAGAGAGAGTCAAGTTTGTGTCTATAGTCCTGTGGCCCGTTACAAAGGGGTTGCCAGTTCGTGATCAGTGCTAGTAAACGAAGAAACCATTATTAGCAGCATGTGTTAATATCAACAAGTAAGGATAATTTCATGGATCCATACGCACACATAACAGACTGTAGCTCTTTACTCTGTTAAGCCCGTTCTTAACTGGGCGAATGTTTGTTCGCCGAACATGCTTCGGACACTTCGACGAACTATGATTCGTTTCTTAATTGAACGTTTAGTTCGCCGAACATGGTTCGGACAGTTCGACGAACTTACATCGTTCTCAACTGGCTTGTAATGAGATGCAAGCTTCGGCCCGAACTTGCGGCAGACGCGCAGCAGACCGCATGATCGAAAATGAAGGCTAAAGTCAAGTCAAGTCAAGTCAAGTCAATATACTTTAATCATCCCTCACAGGGTAATTCAACTAACTACTATCTCATTATGGGTCCCCGAGACAAGGCTGCGCCTCCCACAAGTCAACAAATAAGCAAATTCCCTCCGAAGCGAGTAAAGAACCTAGCGACACCGTCATCCACTTTTATTTTTATTTTTCTTCATCCACAGGGAGCTCCTGCTCTCAGCCAATCAGAGGCAATGTTCGTCGAATAGGGCGAATGTTCCCAGGGCATGTTGAGCGAAGCTTTTTGGACCCCGAATATAGCTTCGTCCAGTTCAACGAATACTTCCAACTAGGTTCGCGAAGAAAAGTTCGCCCAATCAAGCAACAAGTAAGGATAATTTCATGGATCCATACCACACAGAACAGACTGTAGCTCTTTACGCTAATTAAGAACGGGCTTTAGGCTCTCCCTCAGCGTAAGTGCAAAGAAAATAAAGCTTGACACGTTAAGCAATTTATTATCGTCGGAATCACTGCATAATCTGGAATAACGTTCTTTCCTAGGTAAGCCTCTGTACAATGGCAAGTGAAACTTGCTTCTTTAACTGACTGTACAATCAGTATAAGAAGAGCATATGACATTTGTCTTCAATTGTATCTACACAAAAGGGGCAGAGTTGTTGGTTCTCTGCTAATGAGAAGCGAAGCCTGTGTGAGTGTGTGTGTGCGTGTGTGTGTGTGTGTGTGTGTGTGTGTGTGTGTGTGTGTGTGTGTGTGTGTGCGTGCGTTCTTGCGTGAGTGCGTCTCTGTGTCTGCGTGCGTGCGATATTTTGTGCGTGTGAATCAATATGTGGCACCTCCGTGTACATGCGTTCTTCTGTGCGTGCGTGCGTGCGTGTGTGTGTGTCTGCGTGCGTGCGACATTTTGTGCATGTGTATACAATTTGTGGCACCTCCTTGTACCGACCAAAAGAGAGGCCCGAACTCTCGGTTGCTTTTGAATTTGATCCCTGGACATCCTTTTACAACTATATGACGACATTAGGAGAAAAGAAGCTAGTCAGAAAAGAATTTGCGAATTCTTTGTACCTGTCGAACACCTTTTAAGGCCATTTATTTGTGGGTATCCGAGAGGTACAGGAAAGGGTCTCTGAGAGGACAGAAAAGGTACCAGGGCGATACGTGGATGGTACCTTGAAAGCTTCTCGGGTGGCGGAGAGAGGGAGACAGAGAGAGATTGGAAATAGTGTAGTCGTGTGTGTGTGTGTGTGTGTGTGTGTGTGTGTGTGTGTGTGTGTGTGTTGTATGCGCGCGCGCGCGCGCGTGTGTGTGTGTGTGTGAGTGTGTGTGTGTGTGAGTGTGTGTGTGTACGCGTGCGCGTGCGTTTTGGGTTTGTCTATCAGTGCGCACGTGGGGTGTGTGTGTGTGTGTGTGTGTGTGTGTGTGTGTGTGTGTGTGTGTGTGTGTGTTGTGTGTGTGTGTGTGTGTGGTCGTGCGTGTGCGTGCGTTGTTTTGCGCGTGTGTATCAATCAGTGCATGCGTGCATGAGTGAGTTTGTGTGTGTGTGGTGTGTGTGTGTGTGTGTGTGTGTGTGTGTGTGTGTGTGTGTGTGTGTGTGTGTGTGTGTGTGTGTGTGTGTGTGTGTGTTGTTTGTGTTTGTATGTGTGTGTGCGCGCGCGCGTGTGCGTGCGTTCTTTTGCGCGTATCTGTCAGTGCGTGCATACGTGCGTGCTGTGTGTGTGTGTGTGTGTGTGTGTGTGTGTGTGTGTGTGTGT
>JABMCL010001763.1:355000-372500 GCA_018857735.1 Alviniconcha marisindica | reverse complement strand
TCACTGATATCAGCTACAATCGCACCGAATTTTGAGCTTTGAACTGACAAGGCTGCTGTCACGCAATGTCCAATCAGTTTTGAGTTATCGATGTCGCACGCGTTCTATTGTTGGTAAAACAAGAGACTTTCCCGATCTAAAATTAACACAGGCCGATAGCTGTTTCTGTGGCTATTCACGACTCCTGCATAGGGAAAGACAGCCGGACTTACGGACACTTTAGCAAATCGGGATCAGGGGCTATCCGCCTTTAACTTTATTTGCTCATCATACATATGGGCCAACTTTATTTGCTCATCATACATATGGGCCAACTTTATTTGCTCATCATACATATGGGCCAACTTTATTTGCTCATCATACATATGGGCCCAGTTTTGTTTATCGTTCTGGTTGTAAGCTTGTCAATGAGAAGGCGGCATGTACCCACCAGGAACTGGCTCGGCTTCTCTGACGGCCAGGGCCCCGCTGTCCAGATGAAGGAATGAGGATACTGTATGCGAAGCTTCTTGGCCACAGCCCGAAACTTGTCATCCATCACTTCGTCGATAAGAAACACAGCGTTTTGTTGCTGTACTTTCTGGCGGCCAATATGCCGAGCTATTCGGACGACAACGTCGCCCGGGCTGTTTGAGCCGAAGGTGGAAGCAAGCCATACAGTCCCCATAGTTACGGAAGAAGTCGACTGTGAACTGGCGTTTACTTGGAGTTTTGCGGTCTCTTCGATTTTCTGTACAGTCTCCAAAGCAACGGGCTGTCCTCGGTTGTTTTCATGGTCAGTGTTGACAACGACAATATACCTGAAAGAGGTATAGAAATCAACCCTGGTGGAGATGTAGGATAGTATGGGTAAGTGCGACAAAAGGGACGCTAATGAATGGAGGACATTGGCGGGGGGGGGGGGGGGGGGGGGGGGAGATAGGCATGAGGAATAAAACAGAAAGAAAGAAAACGGTGGAAAGAAAACACATCAAAACACATAAACTGTTAAAAAGAACGCCTTGTTCAATTAGACAATGTAAATCATGCGCCTGTTTTGGTGAAAACACCTTTCTCAAGCAACAAACAGACAAATACTATACAAACGGCTCTATCCCTCAGACTAGCCAGCGCCGCCATACTTCGTAATAAATGTGTCGAAGTATTCGGGCAGTGCGCGTGTCCTTGCGACGGGTTAATTGTTCTCTCGGAAAGAGGTTTCCACTGCTCCACATTTTCTTGTGATTTGATGACTTGCTTTTTGCCCCATATGACCTCCGCGCCTGATTAGGGCGTCAAGTATCAAGAGTCAATCAATCAATCAGCCAGTCAATCAATCAGTCAATTAAGAGCAATCCCTACCTGCCTTCCGACATCCATTTGGCAGCCTTCAAGATCATGAGAAGAGTCTTGCCACATCCTGGAGGTCCGGTGAGGTAGACATGTTTATGGTGGCAGGCACTGTACACCTCCAGTTGCTGCGGATACAGTACGTACATCTGGTACCGCGCTCCAGCCTCTTGTATAACGTCATCCTGGGTGTGCACACATCTTCCTGCTGACGTTATGCGTTTGTCCTTCGGCGACCAGACTGTGATTTCTGAATATGGCCCCACGAACCTGAAAATCCATGTGGTGGTGGTTTATTGCTGGTGGTGTTAATGACGCCTCACATGTTTTTTCGCATTTTCTCTGGATCTTTAGAAAGACTCCCCTCCCTCCCCCCCCACGCCCATAATAACAACTGTTGGCCTCAACACACGACCTTAAGAAATAAAAGTGGACGCTATTTAGGGATGTTTTTTTTCTTTAAGTGCTGGGGGCAACAAACGTCGCTTTCCCTCCTTTTTTGTAACTTACAAGAAAAGACGAAGACATTTTCGAAATCGAAATCCATCATGCAAGTGTGTGTGTGTGTGTGTGTGTGTGTGTGTGTGTGTGTGTGTGTGTGTGTGTGTGTGTGTGTGTGTGTGTGTGTGTGTGTGTGTGTGTGTGTGTGTGTGTGTGTGTGTGTGTGTGTGTGTGTGTGTGTGTGTGTGTGTGTGTGTGTGTGTGTGTGTGTGAGAGAGAGAGAGAGAGGGTTGCCGTTAACCAGTAACTTCCAATATTTCACCTGATCAGATCAGCATATAACGGAAATAAACTCAGAATTGATCACACACACACACACACACACACACACACACACACACACACACACACACACACACACACACACACACACACACACACACACACAACCAGTTGATCTTCACTCAGATACCACTATGTGCACCTAATATACCCACGTATTGCTTGTTTAGACTGGTACACATGCGCTTGAATGTATGCATGAATGTAGCTTCCACCATGACTCATTTCATGTGCATTGTTTCAGTTCAGGTGACGTAGCAATAAAGGGGTTTTCGTTCGAGTGGAATGGAATCGAATAACTGACACTCACGCAGCAACTGTTTTCTCGTAGTCCTCCTGACTCAGAGCATGTTCCCTGTCCGCAGATTTCCAAAATTGGAGCCACCACTTTGCAAAGCTCGGGCCAGCGGCTTTTTGTTTCTTCGGATTTTGGTACTGGAACTGCTCTGGGAATTCCTCTTTGCAGAGACATCGTGTGCGCAAAATATCCACATCCGTCGAGGCGTCGCTTCCGCCGCCAAATCTTCTCAAGACCTGTGGTAAGTTTGGTAATTCTAAAGAAGAACAACAACAAGAACAGGGGAAGGGGAGGGGGGGGGCTGGGGAGTTTCGGGGTAATCCCCTTTGTCAAGCTACAAAACGACATTTAACAGCTAAACGGTAAAAAAAAAACGATGTGTAACCGGACCTGCGGCCCGTTCCTCATTTTAGGTCGAGGAGGAGGCTGGAGATTGCCAAGGAGAGACACTCACACTGGAGTAAAGAATTGTCTCTAGTCTTCTTCATGTAGTGTGCCTTTCAATGTTCCTCGCGTTGTGTTCAAAATCATTACAATCGACCGACATTGGTATCCAGAAAAAAACCTGTGTTAGTGTTTGGTTGTTTGTCCGCTCCTCAGAGGTAGGTGTGCCGTTTCACTATGCACATATGCCACTTACAACAGACACTAGACAAAAGATAAGGGGAGACAGAAGTTGTGCACATGTACCGACATGACGAAAACACTGAGGCACGCTCACAGACGCGCGCACTGACCACACTCCGTCTCAGTACATACTCTCACTCCCATTAGACTGACGAACCAAGTAAAGAAATGCGTACAATTTTATTTACACTACCGCATGTTACACATACAGTAAACACAAGAACAAACCAAACTGACACATGACTATGCCTAACCTACGCACTAAACCATAGCTAACTTAGCTACCGACATAGGCTCAGTACCAATTACCTACGAAAGTAAGTTGCACCCTTGCACTGACTTAACTAATACTGGCACTTTGCAGCACAAAAAGACAAACAAACATAAACTGACTTAACTAACGCTCGCACTTTGCAGCACAAGAATACAAACAAACATAAACTGACTTAACTAATACTTGCACTGTGCAGCACAAGAATACAAACATAAACTTAACTAAAGCTCGCACTTTGCAGCACAAGAAGACAAACAAACATAAACTTAACTAAAGCTCGCACTTTGCAGCACAAGAAGACAAACAAACATAAACTTAACTAAAGCTCGCACTTTGCAGCACAAGAAGACAAACAAACATAAACTTAACTAAAGCTCGCACTTTGCAGCACAAGTCTTCTAATAACTAAACATGCGTTCGTTCTTTTTGTTTAATGTCCTCAGATGCTAAAAGCATATTAGGGACAATCTATAAAGTAAGCTTGACTTGGATATATCATAGTTAGATCATGGGGGAGACGGGGGGGATGGGGAGCGAAGAAAGCTTGGTCCACTTGCGGATCAATATTTGGATCGGGATATGAGGTCGCTGGAACAAAGGGGGAATGAGGGGTGAGGGGAGAGATGAGATGTGTCCACCTGCGGATCAATACTGGGGTCAGGGTGCTGGGTCGTCTTTGTCAAATCTCTTTTTTGGAGTTGAAATGTTGTCTGTTATCAACATTCCAAGCATTGTTCTTCCAGACAACATTTCAGCTCCAAAAGAGAGAAGTTATTTCGCTTCTCATCTCACCCGTCATCTTTTTTCACCGTTTAACTGTTGTTTAAGTGTCGTTTTGTAGCTCGACGAAGGGGATTACCCCGAAAATTTGCATATTGTGTGTTTGTGTCACAATAAATAAGCGTTCTCTTGAATCTTTTATGTGTTTGGATCTTATTTTAGAACGTCAGCAGCCATTCTTGTTTCAGATTTGTTTTTTGTTGTTGTTGTTTTTAATTTTAATTTTAGATTTCGAAGACCTTAAAAAGAGCAAATCTGACGGGGAGAGAGAGAGAGAGAGAGAGAGAGAGAGAGAGAGAGAGAGAGAGAGAGAGAGAGAGAGAGAGAGAGAGAGAGAGAGAGGAAGAAGAAGAAGAAGAAGAAGTAAAATAAGAAGAAAAGAGAGAGAGACCTACTTCCTTTATAAAGAGCCTACTTGGTGTATCAGTTCCCCCCCCCCTCCCCCCTCCCCCCCCCCCACCCCCCCCCCCCCCACCCCGAACCGAATCTGACTTTTGCCCCACAATGCTAAACAGAGAGCAGAGGGGTTATCAAAAATCTTATCCTGGCGGGGCCCTTTATTATGTTGGTAGCCTAGGTCAGACAGGGATGTCGCTACCCGAGTAGCTCATCATGCAGTAACCACCGGCACGTGATATAAAGGTGAGAGGATATCAGCCCAATATTAGCGAAAGAAAAACATCGTCTAGGTGGTTTACTCCGCTTCCATGGGAGAATACTCTCGGCTGACACGTCCAAGCGATTTATTCGCATTTATTTTTATATGAACGCTTGTCGAGTTTCTAATCTCGAGATAAGCCCTACCAGCGCTGCACAGCGGCAAGTACAGCGCTGTTTTCTGCATCTGCACTCTAGTCGTTAGCGATTCTCAATAAGTGACTGTAGTTTACACAGCGCCATTTTGAATTTCCACCGAAGCGGTTACAGCGATGTTTAGTTGTCACATTTAAAAATTATTGATGACAGTAATGATGATGGCAATGATGATAATAACCATGATGGTGATGATGATGACGTTCATGATGATTATACGTTTACATACCGTCAGAAAATCGTGATGCTGCTTACCGACCCGCTCAAGGTCAGCCCTGGTCAGATTTGGAAAAGCCACAACATACGTCACAGGCATGTCAATTTGAAGAGCTGCGATCATTTGCGAAGCAAAAAGCTCTTTATCTGTGCTGGGATGGAACTGGCTCCTCTCCGTGCTGTTCGCGTTACCCGCGTCGCCCGTGGCGTCCTCCCTGCTGTGGTGCGCTTTGCTCACCTTCCCTAACACCCCCTTTACGGCTTCGTCGGTGTCTGCCTGCGATGTCGTAACGTCTCCAACAGCTTTGACTTCAATGATGACCAGACCGAGAGATTTGTGAATGATCAGAAAGTCCGCTTCCCCCTTTATTTTAGACTGAGTTTTCTGTCCAGCGGTTTCTTGCGTTTCACTCTCCTCCGGGCGATTCCTCTTCTTTGTCTTCTTTCTGGCAGGTTTCGGTGTTTGCTTTTTCAGTACGTTTTCAAAGTTCACCCCGTTAAGGACGAACATGGGACGTGTAGCGTCTAGTAGGTCACTGGAAGATTCACTGGAAGATTCATCGCAGAGTTTCTGCAAAGAGCAGAGAACTCTCTGCTCAGCTTCGGAGCCTCTCCTCTCGGAGATGTGCGGGGGGTTGGGCTCATAAACTTTCGAGTTGCCCACTTGGCTCGCGAGGCGCAGGTTCCACTGATTGAAACGCATCGAGGGAAGGAAATAAACCTGTTCGAAAACATTTGGATACATCTGCTGTAACTGTTGTGAGGTCAGGCCTGTCGTCGTCTCCATTATTATTACCTTCTAAAAACAGTAGTGATTGAAAGCTTTATGTCCACAGTGACTGACGACATCGACCACCGAGAAGAAGAATGTTCTTGTCCCACAAAATATTACGATATTCCAGCCCAATTGTGTGTGTATGAGACACAAGTTCTTGCAAACTCTGGCCTAAACTGCATCGAAGCAAAATGGCTGCTAACGCGGAAGTGACTTTGTATGAAAGCACGGCTAGGCTGGCGAACCGAAAAGAAACGCTCGACAGAGGAACACACAAAAAAGCAAACTAATAAACGATTCCATGACAGACTGGATTTATATGAGCGATGGAAGTTTTAATCCAGTCGGCTTCTAGATACTCGGATCGACCTTTTTCTTGTTTCACACTTAATCATGTAGTCATTCAAATACTGCAGTGATCGTTCGATCTTTGTCACCAACGTCGGTTCCGTCAAGCAGCTTAGTGGAAATGTAGGTCAGTGTCACGCCTGCATGGCGTGTTCAAAAGTCATGTTAACAGCCTAGGCCACAGTGTCTTGGTTTCGTATAACATTGCACCCCGCAACAAGGACAGGCGCATGAAGGGAAAAATCTCTCTCTTTTTTTAGGTAACTTTTTTTCTTTTTCCAGCGTGTATCCATGAGAATAAAATTTAATTTTGAAACTACCCGATTCTTTAAGTATGTTGGAAGGATGACAAAAGGCGCAAGACATCTTCTCTAAGCACCAGACACCAACTGGTGCCTCACCAAACGATCACCATCATGCAGATGGAGTGCGTTATTTGCGTGATGATCTTCAGTTGCATGTGAATCGTAACAACGTGAAGGGGTGGCTCTAACAGTCAGCGACTCAAACCAACCGCTCAACCCGTGCACTTAACTGTACTTATGTTTCACACATAATTGTAATTATGTACTTTTGACGCAAGTAAGCCGTTGGAAGCAGCACAAGAGACAACATAAATACGATTATTTTGTCATAATTACAGTTGTTTGACAAAATTACAGTTGTGATTTTGAAAGACACATTCATTAATTATATTTAGTAATTGCTAATTAAGTGGACATAGTAATTATGTTGAGATAACCACGATTAGGTGCTTTTGACGCAAGTATGTCGTTAACTGTTTAAATCCAAAGGGAATATTTACAATTATGTAATTATAATTATATAAACATGATTACAGAAATGTGCTTTTGACGCAGGTAAGCCGCCATAGGAACCAATGACGATTTTGTAGCAAATAATGTTTACAATGGAAGCCGCATTGCCAACCATGGTGAGCTGGCTTGACCCAGCGGTAAGGAGTTAAGCTGGTAAGCAGAAGGGACTCGGTTCGATTCATCTTCGGCTTTCCTCTCTCTTCAAAAGATGTGGTCTGTGGACAGTCTTGTGAATTTGTCCCTCACAATGAATGAAACACAATAGTTCTCACGGCTGCCCATCTTAGTGCAAGAGCCATTCTTGCGGTGACAGTGTAGTGCTAGGTATAGTCTCCTTCTTCCCCCACCACCTCTCGGTCACCGCCAGTACCTCTTCGGAGACAGCTCGGCGTTAATCCACTTCAAACAGCCAGCCAAGTACTGCCAACTGGGCGTCCGAGGGGGGAATTACATAATATTGTGTCAGTTGCAAGCGCCTACTGCACTGTGCGAACAAGAACTCCACACCAGTGCGCTATTTCTGCTGACAAACAGACTGTAGACAGTTTCTCAAAAATAACGATCGCAGCCGTGTAGTGTCTCTGCTGACGAACAGTTTGTAGTTTCTCAAAAAGAACGATCACAGCAGTGTTGCGTGATCGCTGTCCGCCACCTCTGGGTTGGATTGCAGGAGCACATTTTGTAGGGAGACTTGTGTCCTTTTGGTCACAAATACTTGAATACTTAAGAACCCAGGTTTCAAATACAGCAGGCACGTAGGTTACCACCCTCTCTTTGTTGTTTTAATTGTAGCGCACCCCAGCTATACACTCTGGGATCACCCGGTATATATATATATACCACTGAACATTGACCAGTGCATTCTACATACAAGGTTCCAGTCGAGATCAAAAGATCAAGAGATCTAGAGGACCGAGGTGGCGCTGGACCTTCAAGTTAGCCCAGAAGAGATCATGAGCAGGGAGGTGGAGCTGGGCTGCGAAAGTTGGACTTCTTTCGCTTCGAGTTGTTCCTCAGCAGCAGTGCAGCGGACATTGTCCTTGTGACTCTGCCCAGCACGGCGGTTGAAACAGCAGTTGCGCAGTGCACTAGTCGCTGGGCAATGGCGAGGGGACACCGCCTTAACACTTCCATTGTTCTGGCGGCGGTCCACGGTCTCTCCGGTCTTTTTCGGGCGGTATCCGCGGTCGAGCCTTCACTCTTTCGTCCCCTTCCCCCCCTGTCCCCGTCCCTAATAAGCCATCTCGCTTCTGTGGACGTAAAGCAACATGGTCCTGGTCCCAGTGCATTCTATAGGGTGAAAGGATTGCGTGTGTGACCGTTCTAGTATTCCGCCACATGGGTAATGGGTATAGCCACACGCCGTCTTCCGAGGATTTGTTTCCATATCTGGGGGCAGAAGCTGTTTTTGAAGGGACCAGTCATGGCTGAAGATTGTATCCACGTAACTATGCAGTGTACTCAATCAACCAACAAGGGAGTGCATTAACGTTCGAAAGACGTCGCACATAAACACAACAACAAAGACCCGAGTCGCCTACGTTAACTCTCACCTGGCACGCAAGTAAATACATTAAGATACATGAACTCCACCAGAGGTACATCCACAAAAAGAATGCCCCCCAGTCGAACAAATACCCTCTGTTTCAGGCATACTCGACGACACAGGTGTTTACATGCAAAAGACAGAACCAATCTTTATTCAAGACCCAACACGGTCCTTTGATCTCAAAACTGGCTCAACATGTAAACAGACAAAATTTAATACATTTACATGTTAGCCTCATAGTGAATTAATTGTCACAATCTGAAGCAGAAGAGAAGAGACTGTTCTGTCCAGTCTGCACACTGGCCACTCCTATGCGACTCGCTTTTTTTCTGCGAAAAGGAGAACCATTCTTTTGCGTTCCTTTTAATGAGTCGCTTTCGTTCAAATTATGGTTTGTTGCACTGTTCAGACTGAATTGACGTTATAAATTGACGTTACGAACTGAATTGATGATACATTGGATTGGTGTTACAGATTGAATTGACGTTGCAGATAGAATTGACGTTACAGATTGAATTGGCGTTACAGATTGAATTGACGTTTCAGATTGAATTGGCGTTACAGATTGAATTGACGTTACAGATTGAATTGGCGTTACAGATTGAATTGACGTTACAGATTGAATTGGCGTTACAGATTGATTCTTTAAAACAAATTCTCTGCAGATGCTGTTCAGAGATATTTCCCTGGACTCCATCTTCGATTTTCTCAAGGAAATTATAATTAGCGTTTTTAACCAATTGTAACTGAGGAAGTTTTCTTCTAGTATAATTTGTAACTTAGCACTGTTGAATTGTTACATTTTTATTTGGGTTTAATATAATTCAAGAATTAGTGTTTGATGTGTGTATATAATGTGTTTTGCTCTGATATGACCTACCAAGTAACTGACTAGGCGTTAAAAACCAATTACTAACTCACTCGCTCTCATTGACTCATTCACTCACTCCTTACATACTTACTTCATGCCCAATGATTAAATTTGCAGATGACTCAGAAACCACCGGAAAGGTAAAGAATGATGATGACTGTGTACATTGAGGAGATACACAGTTTCTTTTTAATTGGTGTGATGACAGTTATCTTTATTTGAATGCTTCAAAAACGAAAGAGATGTGTATTGATTTCAGAAAGAACTGAACTGACCCAAAAACCTGTCTTGATAAAAAGGAATGTGGCTGACAGAGTTAGTGCACATAAAGACTTGGGTGTAATAGTTGACAATAAACTGCGTTGGAACGAAAATGTAAGTTGTATTATGAAGAAGACAAATACAAGATTGTACCGTCTGAGGAAACCAAGATATTTTGGCGTCAATTACGCTCCTTTGCTAGCTATTTGCTGGCAGTTCTCTCTCACAGTTCAAAACATTTCTTAAAACTTTTATCTTTACTTCTGCCTATTCTGCCCTTTCACAGGCAGTGGCTGCTGTACTTGATTTGATGTCTTCACTGGCTGACTGATTTCTTCTTCTTTTTCTCTCTCTTCTTTTTGTGTGTGTGTGGTGGGGGGGGGGGGGGGGGGACTTGGAGAGAGAGTAGGAATCGAGGGGTTGCGAGATTGTGTGGGTGCAGGGCAGGGAAAGGGATAGAATGAGATATATAATGCATTATTAAATTTGGGTGTGTATTGTTGTAATGTTTCATGTATAGCGCTTTGAGCCTCACACATGAACAGTCATAGAGGGATTCGGTGCCTTAGAAATGCATTTATTATTATATACAGTGCAGTAGTGTGCAGTGCTCTTACCTTTGGTGTGGTCTGCTGGGGAGGGAACGTTTCTAAACACGAAAGGAGATTAGATCAAACAGTCAAGAAAGAGGGCCTGGTTGTTGGTATCAGTGGTCAGAGCACTGAGCAGGTTTATTCTTGGAGAGTCAGACATAAACTTGCAACTATCTTAAATGACTCCACACACCCTCCCTCTGTACTCAATCAATCAGCAATCGAACGAAAGGAAGTGGAAGACTGCGAGTCTCAATCGCAAGAACTAATCGGTTGAAGTTTTAGTTTGCCTTCACTCTTCAGCAATTTCCACGTTTAGTAGAAGTTCTGAGCGTACGTAAGATAGAAGGAGTACGGGTGTGTGTGTGTGTGTGGGTGGTGTGTGTGTGTGTGTGTGTGTGTGTGTGTGTGTGTGTGTGTGTGTACAAGTAAGTAAAATATGCTCTATGGTTAAACGTTTATCACATCCAATGCACCCGCTCCTCCCGCAGACACGTACAACTGTGGCAGCCTGAGTGGGATGAGTTCCCGGAAAATAAATTATATAAGATATTCCCAGTATTAAAAGAATGTATACCTTGTCCACGGAAAAACAGAAAAGAAGAAACTGTGATGGCCCGATTGCACATTGGCCATTCTTTTCTTACTCATTCCTTTTTATTGAAGGGTGAGGAACCGCCAATGTGCATCGGATGTGTGATAAACGTTTAACCATAGAGCATATTTTGCTTACTTGTTCGGATTTTATTGAAATAAGAGAGAGCCACTTTACAGCTAAATCATTGCGCGTGTTGTTTAAGGATATTTCACCTGAAAAGATTTTTAACTTTTTGAAAGAAATTAATATTTAAAAAAAAAAAAAAAATTGAGATCGTTTTTAGTTATGTTTGTGTTTTCAACTTTTAAGCGTGGTTTTAAAACTGTATATAGACCCATTTTAAGACATACACATTATTAAAAATTAAATATACAATATGAGATGTGTATCGCCCTGATATAACCGCACCGGTTGACTGGGCGTAAAACACCAACTTACTTACTTACGTCTTTCGAGGGCTAATTAACTCCCTTCAGTGGTGATTCTGTTTTGGTCTGGGTTTATAATATAGCTCAGTGAGATACCTGTGGTGGAGTTTATGCACCTTGTATTACACGCATGCCAGGTGAAAGTTACCGTAGGCGACTTAGGTTTTTGTTGTTGTACTTGTGTTACGTATTTTGAGCGCTAATTAACTCCTTTGTGTGATTGATTCTGCACGAGCGCTCTGGGCCTCGTTCTCTTTCAGATTTATAGCTCAGTGAGTTCCACGGTCCTTGGAGTTACGTAATTTCTCTCTCACTCTCTCTCTCCCAATGACAAAACATTGTGTATGCGTCACAGGCAAACGCGTCATTTAAATTAGTTCCGCGTTTAAATGACGAAGAGCATACAATGGTGCAGTGTGTCTTCTCTTTGCTTGAGGAAATGGTGTTTCTGGGTTTGATGTAATGTCTTCTTCGCGACAAGGAAATAACTCCTTCGAAGATTGGGTACGAATGCTTAGGAATGAGTGAACAACTGCTGGTGAGGTTGACAAAATAGATCAGCTCTAGAGAAATGTACTCACCTATACAACGACACACAAGGTGTGTCGTTGTACTTGTGTGTCGTTGTATAGGTGAGTACATTTCTCTAGAGCTGTTCTATTCTACGAATGCTCAGTTAAGGCATTCCAACGGTGTTGTCCGTAATTCACGTAATCGCTTTTTTGCACTTCTTCGTCCTCCTCTTCCTCCTTCTTCTTCTCCTCCTCCTCCTTTTTAAATTTCCAGCTTCAGTACGTTGAAGATTGTGACATTATATGGGTAGTTTGCTGTAGGATCTAGGAGTGTGCATTTGTGGGGGTGCATGGACGTATGGATCAGAGGTAGTGGGTGAAGGGGAGTGGGGGTAGGGTGAGGTAGGTGAGAAGGGGGTGCTTGGATGGGTTGATGGCAGATGGGTGGGGGATGGCGGAGGGAGGAGGTTGATCAGATTTTAAGGTGGGAGCCAAGCCTGGACTTGAAGCAGTCCAGGGAGGCAGCCACCACAAGCTCCTGAGATAATCCATTCCAGTCTGGAACTGTTCTTGGGAATAACGGCATCCGTCTCTATTGTGTTCTGCAGGAGTGAATGTAATAGTAGTCGTCTTCTCTCTACGAATGTAGTCGTTGTTCTCTCTTCCACTCCATTTCATTCAGCAATAGTACATTTTAATAACCACGCTTCTAAATACCGAAGGCTCGCGCGCGCGCTGGTTTAACAGTGCAAACTCACGCTGGACTGACAGTGCAAACCAACTCACGCTGGACTGACAGTGCAAACTCACGCTGGACTGACAGTGCAAACCAACTCACGCTGGACTGACAGTGCAAACTAACTGACGCTGGATTGACAGTGCAAACTGACGCTGGACTGACAGTGCAAACTCACGCTGGACTGACAGTGCAAACTCACGCTGGATTGACAGTGCAAGCCAACTCACGCTGGACTGACAGTGCAAACTAACTGACGCTGGATTGACAGTGCAAACTGACGCTGGACTGACAGTGCAAACTCACGCTGGACTGACAGTGCAAACTGACGCTGGACTGACAGTGCAAACTCACGCTGGATTGACAGTGCAAACTCACGCTGGACTGACAGTACAAACTCACGCTGGATTGACAGTGCAAACTCACGCTGGATTGACAGTGCAAACCAACTCACGCTGGACTGACAGTGCAAACTCACGCTGGATTGACAGTGCAAGCCAACTCACGCTGGACTGACAGTGCAAACTAACTGACGCTGGATTGACAGTGCAAACTGACGCTGGACTGACAGTGCAAACTCACGCTGGACTGACAGTGCAAACTGACGCTGGACTGACAGTGCAAACTCACGCTGGATTGACAGTGCAAACTCACGCTGGACTGACAGTGCAAACTCACGCTGGATTAACAGTGCAAACTCACGCTGGATTGACAGTTCAAACTGACGCTGGACTGACAGCGCAAACTCACGCTGGACTGACACTGCAAACTCACGCTGGATTGACAGTGCAAACTGACGTTGGATTGAGGGTGCAAACTCACGCTGGACTGACAGTACAAACTCACGTTGGATTGACAGTGCAAACTCACGCTGGATTGACAGTGCAAACTCACGCTGGACTGACAGTGCAAACTCACGCTGGATTGACAGTGCAAGCCAACTCACGCTGGACTGACAGTGCAAACTAACTGACGCTGGATTGACAGTGCAAACTGACGCTGGACTGACAGTGCAAACTCACGCTGGACTGACAGTGCAAACTGACGCTGGACTGACAGTGCAAACTCACGCTGGATTGACAGTGCAAACTCACGCTGGACTGACAGTGCAAACTCACGCTGGATTGACAGTGCAAACTCACGCTGGATTGACAGTTCAAACTCACGCTGGACTGACAGCGCAAACTCACGCTGGACTGACACTGCAAACTCACGCTGGACTGACAGTGCAAACTGACGTTGGATTGAGGGTACAAAATAACACTGGACTGACAGTGCAAACTGACGTTGGAATGAGGGTACAAACTACAAACACTGAATAACAGAGACTGTTCAAGGGCAAAACATGTTGAAGGCGCCAAAAGAGAGTTGCGTCCCCTGAACATACTCTCAGCGGGACGATTTCGCATGGTGTTTGTGCTGTAATAGTCAGCAGATTATTACGCCAATTCTAGCCAAGATCTTGTATCAGTAAATGCAAAACAAATGAAAGACTTCTGCGCTTTAAGCAAAAGTCATTTCTCTCTCTCTCTCTCTCTCTCTCTCTCTCTCTCTCTCTCTCTCTCTCTCTCTCTCCTTTTTTTATATATATATTATGTACACACACACACACACACACACGCGCGCGCGCGCGCACGCACCAGCAACAAAAACCTTGTGTGGTTATTCACTACAGAAAGGACGAGGACATGCAAATTCCACTGGTAACTGCCACTGTTGAAAAAGAAAATGAAATGTATAAGAGACAGCTGACATTTCTCAACCGGACATAGACGTTTACCTGGAATGACCATTGACCTCATAGTTTGATGTTGCACACAGACTGAATTTAATTACATTTTCCCAACAAAACTTATCAATAGTCAGCGTGGTCATTAATGTTACATAATTATGCTTCAAGATATAATAGATCCATGCTTCACACATCATTTTTCAAACAGCTACAGTGAGATCACGCAGATGCTGCTGCGAATACACACACACGCGAACGGTGGACACATTGATACATTTATACTCAGAAGTTGTAAGAGCTCACACACACACACACACACACACACACACACACACACATATATATATATATATATATATATATATATATATATATATATATATATATATATATATATATATTATATAATATATAAGAGAGATTTCTGCTCGCCCTGATACAAGCGTCACAGCTGATTGGGTATTAAAAAAACCCAGCAGATTGTCTATTTAGGTTTTTGATTTTTTCCAATGACTCGATGCATCTAGATCTGCACCAGACAGCTCAGTTGATAAACACCAGCATTTTTTCGTTTGATAGCATTTGATTAAGACCTAAATGGAAGAGAAAACAACTTGACATACCGATGAAAGGCGTAGCCTTTCCCACGGGCCTCTTAATTTGACGTTCCTTATGGAGCAATTAATGGCCGCGCATCACGGCATCGTATCTGTGAAAATGGTTCGCGGTTTTAACTTTTGAATGAAAGCTCAGGGGACATCACTCGCACGGTCGCTTCAAGTGCTCCTTCAGTAAGAGTTAGCAGTTAAGCGCGGTCTCTGTCATTCAGTGTCTGTGGTACACACTCAAGCTGGATTGACAGTGCAAACTAACGCTGGAGTGAGGGTACAAACTGACAGTGGGGATTGAGGGTACTCACGCTTGATTAACAATGCAAACTTACGTTGGATTGAAGGTGCAAACCGACGCTGGACTGAAGGTGCAAACTGACGCTGGATTGAAGGTACAAACTGACGCTGGATTGAGGGTACAAACTGACGTTGGATTGAAGGTGCAAACTGACGCTGGATTGAAGGTACAAACTGACCTGGATTGAGGGTACAAACTGACGCTGGATTGAGGGTACAAACTGACGCTGGATTGAGCGTACAAACTCAGGCTGGATTAACGGTGCAAACCGACGCCGGACCGACACTGAAAGCTGGCTATGAACCGCTGGCAATACGATGGCCTGTCAAGCGATATCCCCCTGCCCTATGCCTTTCGCATCACTGTAGCGGTGCTGACACTGGCTGTGATGGTGGCGGGGTGTGTAGGCTCGCTGTGTGTGCTCATTATCTTCGCCTCGGACAGACACTTGTGGAAATCCAGCTACGCCCTGATCGGCTTTTTGGCTTTAGTCGACCTGATGGAGCTGAGCTGTGCTGGTAGTCTGAAGATCTGCTTTCTGGTGAGGGACAGTGTGTGTGTGGGGAGGGAGATTGGGGGGTGAATGTGTGTGTGTGGGGGGGGGGGGGGGGGGGGGTGAATGTTGTTGATGTGTGTGTTTGTGTGTGTATGTGTGTGTTTGTTTGTGTGTGTGTGTGTGTGTGTGTGTGTGTGTGTGTGTGTGTGTGTGTGTGTGTGTGTGTGTGTATGTATGTATGTATGTATGTGTATGTGTTCGAGGTTTACGAAAACACATGGATTGGGCATATCGGTTGTTCCCTAATCGGCATGGCCACCACACAATTGGTAGACTCCTCCGTCCTCATCACCATCCTCATCGCGGTCAACCGATACTTCAGGGTGTGCTACGCCGCCGACATCTACGAGAAGCTCTTCTCCATGCCAGTGGTGGCCGCCTCCTGTGTCGTCATCCTCGCTGTTACCGCCTTCTACAACCTTTTTGCCCCAATACGGTCAGTGCACTTCCCTTCCTCCTCCTCCTCTTCCTCCTCCTCCTCTTCCTCCTCCGTCTGCAACCTTCTTGCCCCAATACGGTCAGTGACCTTCCCTTCCTCCTCCTCATCTTCCTCCTCCTCCTCTTTCTCTTCCTCCTCCGTCTGCAGCCTTCTTGCCCCAATACGGTCAGTGACCTTCCCTTCCTCCTCCTCCTCTTCCTCCTCCTCCTCTTCCTCCTCCGTCTGCAACCTTCTTGCCCCAATACGGTCAGTGACCTTCCCTTCCTCCTCCTCCTCTTCCTCCTCCTCCTCTTCCTCCTCCGTCTGCAACCTTCTTGCCCCAATACGGTCAGTGACCTTCCCTTCCTCCTCCTCCTCTTCCTCCTCCTCCTCTTCCTCCTCCGTCTGCAGCCTTCTTGCCCCAATACGGTCAGTGACCTTCCCTTCCTCCTCCTCATCTTCCTCCTCCTCCTCCTCTTCCTCCTCCGTCTGCAACCTTCTTGCCCCAATACGTCAGTGACCTTCCCTTCCTCCTCCTCCTCCTCCTCCTCCTCCTCCTCATCTTCCTCTTCCTCCTCCGTCTGCAACCTTCTTGCCCCCATACAGTCAGTGACCTTCCCTTCCTCCTCCTCCTCCTCTTCCTCCTCTTCCTCCTCCGTCTGCAACCTTCTTGCCCCAATACGGTCAGTGACCTTCCCTTCCTCCTCCTCTTCCTCTTCCGTCTGCAACCTTCTTGCCCCAATACGGTCAGTGCACTTCCCTTTCTCCTCCTCCTCTTCCTCTTCCTCCTCCGTCTGCAACCTTCTTGCCCCCATACAGTCAGTGACCTTCCCTTCCTCCTCCTCCTCCTCTTCCTCTTCCTCCCCCTCCTCCTCTTCCTCCTCTGTCTGCAACCTTCTTGCTCCCATACAGTCAGTGACCTTCCCTTCTTCCTCCTTCCCTTCCTCCTCCTGCTCTTCCTCCTCCTCTTCTTCCTCTTCCGTCTGCAACCTTCTTGCCCCCATACAGTCAGTGCTCTTCCCTTCCTCCTCCTCTTCCTCCTCCTCCTCTTCCTCCTCCTCCTCCCTCTGCTCTTCTTCCTCCGTCAGAAACCTTCTTACTTCCATACAGTCAGTGCCCTTCCTTTCCTCCTCCTCCTCTTCCTCCTCCTCCCTCTCCTCTTCCTCCTCCGTCAGCAGCCTTGCCCCCATACAGTCAGTGCCCTTCCCTTCTTCCTCCTTTTCTTCCTCCTCCTCTTCCTCCTCCGTCTGCAACCTTCTTGCTCCCATACAGTCAG
>JABMCL010001763.1:345000-352500 GCA_018857735.1 Alviniconcha marisindica | reverse complement strand
TGTTTTCTCACTGCACTGCACTGCATTGTGTTTTCTCACTGCAATGCACTGTTTTCTCACTGCAATGCACTGTGTTTTCTCATTGCAATGCGTTGTGTTTTCTCACTGCAATGCACTGTGTGTTCTCACTTCAGTGCACTGTTTTCTTACCGACTCAGGTATTACCCAGAACTGCCTGACTGTTCTTTGCAATACACTGTTTCCTCACTGGAATGCATTGTGTTTCCTCACTGGAATGCATTGTGTTTCCTCACTGGAATGCATTGTGTTTCCTCACTGCAATGCATTGTGTTTCCTCACTGCAATGCATTGTGTTTCCTCACTGCAATGCATTGTGTTTCCTCACTGGAATGCATTGTGTTTCCTCACTGGAATGCATTGTGTTTCCTCACTGCAATGCATTGTGTTTCCTCACTGCAATGCATTGTGTTTCCTCACTGCAATGCATTGTGTTTCCTCACTGCAATGCATTGTGTTTTCTCACTGCAATGCATTGTTTCCTCACTGCAATGCACTGTTTCCTCATTGCAATGCATTGTGTTTTCACACTAGAATGCATTGTGTTTCCTCACTGCAATGCACTGTTTTTTCACGGCAATGCGCCGTGTTTTCTCGCTGAGTTCAGGTATTACGCAGGACTGCCAGGCTGCTTCAGGGCCATCGAGAAGTCTCCGGAAGGCGTGTATGTGGAGTCGACGCTGTACGCTGCGGGCTTCTGCCTGGTGGCGCTGCTCTACCGCCGCATGATGGTCAAAGTGACGGCGGCGGGCAGCAGAGTCAAGCAATCCATGGCCGCGGTTACCTATGAAGCTATGAGGCTGAAACTGGATCGATCGAACGGGACGGGACCAACCGATTCGTTCCACTATGGGGACATGACGGGACCAAGCGACGCTGGGCGCCTGGAGGCGTTAATGGGTCAGAAGATCTCTGCAGAGAAAAAAATTCGGGCTTTGTGGAAGACTCCTAATGAAGAAAGAATTCGGGCTGTGTGGAAGACTCCTAATGAAGAAAGAATTCGGGCTGTGTGGAAGACTCCTAATGAAGAAAAAATTCGGGCTGTGCGGAAGACTCCTAGTGAAGAAAGAATTCGGGCTGTGTGGAAGACTCCTAGTGAAGAAAAAAATCGGGCTGTGCGGAAGACTCCTAGTGAAGAAAGAATTCGGGCTGTGTGGAAGACTCCTAGTGAAGAAAAAATTCGGGCTGTGCGGAAGACTCCTAGTGAAGAAAAAATTCGCGCTGTGTGGAAGACCCCCACTGAGGAAAGAAATCGGGTTGTGTGGAAGACGTCTCGTGAGGAAAGAAATCGGGCTGTGTGGAAGATTACTGAAGAGGAAACATCTGCGGCTGGAGGGACGGTTTCTGAGGAGGAAAGAGTTCAGGCTGGAGGGAAGGTTTCTGAGGAGGAAAGAGTTCAGGCTGGAGGGACGGTTTCTGAGGAGGAAAGAGTTCAGGCTGGAGGGACGGTTTCTGAGGAGGAAAGAGTTCAGGCTGGAGGGAAGGTTTCTGAGGAGGAAAGAGTTCAGGCTGGAGGGAAGGTTTCTGAGGAGGAAAGAGTTCAGGCTGGAGGGAAGGTTTCTGAGGAGGAAAGAGTTCAGGCTGGAGGGAAGGTTTCTGAGGAGGAAAGAGTTCAGGCTGGAGGGAAGGTTTCTGAGGAGGAAAGAGTTCAGGCTGGAGGGAAGGTTTCTGAGGAGGAAAGAGTTCAGGCTGGAGGGAAGGTTTCTGAGGAGGAAAGAGTTCAGGCTGGAGGGAAGGTTTCTGAGGAGGAAACATCCCAAAGTAGACGAAGGTCATCTGACGGAATACTCAAGCACAAAGGGAAAGTTTGTGTCGGGGAAACCTCCCAGTCTTCAGAGGGGGCTTTCAAAGCAGCAGAAATGACTACCTCCGGAACAGAAAGCGCGTCAAGAAGTAAGAATTCTTCGATGGAAAGATTTACGCCCTGGCGGAAAGGGTCTGGGGATGTACTATCTAAAATTAGACGGAGTGTTTCTGGGGAGGAAAGAATGACGGTAGAGGGCACATTGACAAAACGGCCGGATAGCATGGCGGAGGGGGTACAGTCGCCGTCACAGGGTCGCCCGAAGCGGCCTGTTAGAATATCCGCCACCAGTTTCAGTCTGTACAGAAGTTCCATCAGCTCGGGACCGTCGGGTGTCCTGAAACTGTCGCACTGGTCCAAGACTCTGCCCCGAGAGAAACGTCTGGACAACACGAGGTTCGGTTTGATGGCCTGCTCCCTCAACATGGCCTTGTACGCTCCGTTTGTCTTCTGTTTTCTGCTGGGCAACGTGCTGGAATGGAGGCTGCCCTCGGAGCTGATCAGTCTCAGCCATCTGCTCTTGATATGTGCCTCGGCTCTGGACTCGCTGGTGTACGGCGCGATGAACAAAAGCTTTCAGCTTTCGGGGGAAAAACTCCTCCTCAGGATACGACGTCAGCGACAAGCTAAGATCGGTTTGCCTAGCGTCAGTTCCCGGCGTATGCCGAGCTCGCGGATATCTCTCGTTCGATCCGAAGTGTCGCAAAGCTCCGCATGCTTACGCTGACCTCTCTAACACCAGTCCCCAGTAAACATGGTGCTTAACGTCCACAGAAACCATGAGGTTTATTAGGGACGGGGAGAAGGGGGGGGAGGGGGGGAAGGAGGTATGGAGGTGGGGGAAGAGGGAGATTATATACCTATCGCTACGCGGCTGTCCCCACCGGAATGACTTCTGCATTAAGATGGGCAGTGATGAGAGCCATTTTAATGTTTCATAATTGTGAGGGACAAAGTCACAAGACAGTGTCCACAGACCACAACTTTTGAAGACAAAGGAGAGCCGAAGCAGATTCGAACCGAAGTCCTTCTGCTTACCAGCCTAACGCCTTACCGCTAGGCCAAACCGGCTCACGCACCAGTCCCCTTCAGTTTTCGCGCTGATATACCCGTCCTGGTTAACTGGGCGTAAAAACCTAGTTCCCTCCTTCCTTCCCATCCACGTACAGGTTCCAAGCGGGTGGCGCCGTATGGTGGGCGATAGCCGAGACTCGATATGCCGAGAAAAATGAAGGCCAGCCGTGAAAAGGGCGGCGTGAGGACTCAAGGTTCGCAAGGTAGCTGCCTAGTTAAGACAAGCCTGGCTCTCGAGTGTACGACGATTTGTCGATTTGTTCATTTTTCTTGCCAAGTACCGTATACTCCATGCCAAAGCAAATAACGATAATCCACTAACAAAAGTCTTCTTGAGAACAGCTAGACGAAGACTCAGTGTCGAAAACCAGAACACGGTTAAGAATTACAGTACAGTTTGCTTTCGCAGAGAATGGGCATTGTACAGTCAATGTTTTATATACCATTTTTTACCCAGATTAATTCTCTGTCATATTTTGGCTATTGTTTGAAAAAGTATTGATGCTAGTTTTGCCATTGTCAACAAGACCCCTCATCTCGCGTGATGAAGAAAAAAGAAAGAAAGAAATGAGTGTGTAACTAACTATTGTTTATCCTCGAACGGCCTGATTCCGGAAGGGCCCACAGGCTATTATGTGCCTTAATAATAATAATAATAATAATAATGGAAATTTGTATATATAAACCGTTTTTGTTGTTTCCTAAATAAACAAAAGACACAAGGCTGGGTTCCACTTCACAATTGTTCAATGATTATTTTTTCTTCTGTTATACTACTATTATATTATTATTGTTATACTAAGTGTTATACCAAGCGATAAAGCTAAGCGATATACTAAGCGTTGAAACTGAGCGATATACTAAGTAAGCGTTGAAACTAAGCGATAAAACTAAGCGTTAGACTAGGTGATAAAATAGGCGATAGACTAGGTGTTTAAACCCTGAAACACAAAACAAACAACACCTATTACAATACATGCGAACATTTTGGATCCATACACCACGACCATATGCATGCACACCATCCACAGCTGTCAAAATACATCCTGCCAATATTTAGGCACCAATCCCACCCCATGTAAACCCACACAACATCCCCAAACCCATTCCTTTCAACCACCCAGTGACTCTTTTAACCTACCCATAAACACAGCATACAATATTCCAAACGGTGCTAGCAACACCGCCGACCAACGGCAAGCTGTTTTGTTTTTAATTTGTTCTTCCTTATAATGATACTATTCAGAAACGAACAGCAACAATTCCACTTCATCTTCAACTCGATAAATATTATAAATGTACTTACCCTGGGTTTCTTTTTGAAATTATTTTTTGTTTTCGGAGAAGAAGGATAAAAAGACTGACTGGCTGTGGCGGTTAGCTAATTTATTTTCTGACACCCAGTTGATCCCTGACGTAAAGCTTTTACCTCATAAAATTCTGAGGTCACGTCAATGATGACGCGACGTGTCTACTACTTTACCAATATTAATGTTGCCATGCTGGCGCGTGCAGGCCCACATCACCATCAGCTGCTACTCTGTTCTACTATTATATGCTATGAATCTTTCTCACTCATACTCAACACACACACACACACACACACACCACACACACACACACACACACACACACACACACACACACACACACACACACACACACACAGAATCGGCGAAAACAGCCGGCCACATACGAGAAACACTTCTTTTTTCGCGCACTCCGGTCTTTTGGTTGGGGCCACATGCGGTGTGTCCGTTTGGAATGGCGGACTGACTGAGTCGACTGCGAGTGTTCATTATTTACACCGTGATCTTGATTAAGAAGAAGAAATGTAAAATAATAAATAAATAAATAAATAAATAAGTCATCGGTAGCCTCTGCTGCGTCGTCGGTAGCGCTTCATGGCTTACCACTGAGAAGCAGATCGCTGCGGGCGGAGGATCGAATACAGAACCAGGAATAGCGAGGCCGGTTGCGTTGTTCCATCACTCGCATCGGATTGTGGATTGCAGTCGACAATCTTCTCCTGATATTTCACCGAAAGATTGCTTCAAATATAGTAAGTTTTGAGGTGTTGATAATTTCTCGTATAAACTGATAATACAGCACTGTGTTGTGTGTCAACGTGAAGCGATATGTCCATCAGGACATTTGACATCAGGAAGGTGGTCTGCACACAACACACACACACACACACACACAACACACACACACACACACACACCACCCTGTTTACATGCACTTCAGCAGCATGTGTGTACTGTTAATTAATACAGTATTCACTGAAATTTGTTCAGATTTAGAGGTGGTACACTGTTAGAGAATAATGACTTGAAATTCAGAAATCACCCACAAATAGATCTAAAGATCAAAGTATGCAACTAACTTGTAACTCATGTATGTAAGCAGAATAATCTGCCAGATAAATCTGCATAAGCAGGCCAAAACAAACATAACTGGAGGTGGGTGTAAAAAAAGTCAGGCATGACTGAAAAGTGAGTTTTATCATATTTGTGCCTTTGAGTATGCTTATGTGCCATTGACGTTTGATCTAGGTCTATTTTCCGAGTAACGTCGTGCAGGCTTCCTCAGTGCTGATGTCGGTAAAACAAATGGTCGTGTACTGACCACTCACCATTTACAAATCGTAATAACTAGGCCTTTGAATCTGACACAAAGTTGTTTTATATGTGCAGTCTACCTAGTAGCATCTCTCTCTCTCTCTCTCTCTCTCTCTTCTCTCTCTCTCTCTCTCTCTCTCTCTCTCTCTCTCTCTCTCTCTCACACACACACACACACACACACACACACACCACACACACACACACACACTCCAACAACAAAAGAAAATATATTTTTTAACGTAACTAATACATTACAACCATTACTGCTACTACAATAAATACATGAAAAATGCTCACGGAAACAGAACGACCTTTACCATTCTAAGCCACCCAGGGTAAATGTAATCGGAGGCATTCTACAGAAAATGCCTGATGCGGCGCGTGCTGAAAGTACTGGCGGCAGACGACAGCAGTGCCGTTCCTGCGACCGAACGTCCCCACGCTGACAGTGACGCCATCCGGGCAGCTCCCGATCTTTACGTCCACACGGGAGCGGTTTAGAAATGTCACCTCCGGTGATGTCGTCACCTGACTCACCATTGCTGTGACGCCTACGAAGATGATGGCATGAAGCCTGTTTCTAAAGTAGGTCATGGCTCTTAGGAGGAACTGGTGCTTGCACTGAAAATCTGCATTGTTTTGTATTGTCTGATTAAAATCAGCATTGTTTTGTATTGTCTGATTAAAATCTGCATTTTTTGCACTGACAATTAAAATCTGCATTGTTTTGTATTGTCTGATTAAAATCTGCATTGTTTTGTATTGTCTGATTAAAATCTGCATTGTTTTGCACTGTCAATTAAAATCTGCGTTGGTTTGAACAAAGAAAGACATAAAATTATTCACACAATCATCAGTTAAGTCGCTGGACAAATTAATACGCCGTGCAGATTATGTGCCTGAGACAACGCCATTCACACACACACACACACACACACACACACACACACACACACACACACACACACACACACACACACACACACACACACACACGATATTTTGTGTGAACGTTTGTTATTAATTTTTAGTCATGATTTGTCTGTGGCACTAATAAAAAAAGATGTGTCTGCCGGATAATCCTTTCCAAAATATTACCGCTCAGTATGGGTTCAAAATAGATAGGGTTAAAACCCAACAGACCACACCTTTTCTCGTGTACATTTTTTCTGGAACGCTGCATTACTTCATGAAATGTTCACGTCACAGAGATGAAAACAGTCGGTGACATAAATGATTGCAATCCACATGCATATCTTCTGTCATCTGTATGCAGAACTGAGAGCTTCCTGGTGTTCTATCCGTCACGCCAGTCACTTTGATGACGTCTAAATGAAGCGCGGGAAAAGAGTGTACAGCGTAGAAATGAGCTGGTGAAACAAGTGTTGGTGATGGTGTCCAAAACGGTTACCTTTAACATCTATATAAAATCAACGGCACTTTCAGTCGCAAAACCCGTACTGCGGATCACGTTCTTTTAACTTGCTCCAGGAACAGAAATTGTGCCTGCGAAGGATAGTTCCTTTAAAGAGGAACGGAGACGCAAACTGGGATGGCTAGCAGCGGACGAAGCACGGTATGCAAAGACTCGGACACGAAGTAAATGCAACAGTGAAAACCGGCCCCATGAGTTGTGTTGTTCTGTTGTACCCATTAGGTTCTCTTTCTCTATATATATTACACTTCAACAATTAATTAATAGCTTGTTGGTTTTTGGTTTCTTTTTTCTTCTTCTCTTCCCCCCCCCCCCCCCCCCCCCCCCCCCCCCCCCCACCTCTTCTTCTTCTTTCTTTCTTTTGTTTTGTTGTTGTTGTTGTTGTTGTTGTTGTTGTGTGTGTGTGTGTGTGTGTTAATGTGTTTGGATCCTGCCTAAACGGCCTAATATGAAAATGACTCCCACTACCCCCAGAGACAGTTACACCCAAGGAGGCCCGGCTCTTAATGAAAGAAGAAGTCTGAAGTAAGATCATTAACTTC
>JABMCL010001763.1:302500-340000 GCA_018857735.1 Alviniconcha marisindica | reverse complement strand
CCTTACTTCCCAAAGGCAAGAGGTACTCCATGTACTCGTTTTAGAAACGAAGGGCGTGTAGATGTACCCTTACTTCCCAAGGCAAGAGGTATCCATGTACTCGTTTTAGAAACGAAGGCGTGTAGATGTACCCTTACTTCCCAAAGGCAAGAGGTACTCCATGTACTCGTTTTAGAAACGAAGGACGTGTACATGTACCCTTACTTCCCAAAGGCAAGAGGTACTCCATGTACTCGTTTTAGAAACGAAGGACGTGTAGATGTACCCTTACTTCCCAAAGGCAAGAGGTACTCCATGTACTCGTTTTAGAAACGAAGGACGTGTAGATGTACCCTTACTTCCCAAAGGCAAGAGGTACTCCATGTACTCGTTTTAGAAACGAAGGACGTGTAGATGTACCCTTACTTCCCAAAGGCAAGAGGTACTCCATGTACTCGTTTTAGAAACGAAGGACGTGTAGATGTACCCTTACTTCCCAGAGGCAAGAGGTACTCCATGTACTCGTTTTAGAAACGAAGGACGTGTACATGTACCCTTACTTCCCAAAGGCAAGAGGTACTCCATGTACTCGTTTTAGAAACGAAGGACGTGTACATGTACCCTTACTTCCCAAAGGCAAGAGGTACTCCATGTACTCGTTTTAGAAACGAAGGACGTGTAGATGTACCCTTACTTCCCAAAGGCAAGAGGTACTCCATGTACTCGTTTTAGAAACGAAGGACGTGTAATGTACCCTTACTTCCCAAAGGCAAGAGGTACTCCATGTACTCGTTTTAGAAACGAAGGACGTGTACATGTACCCTTACTTCCCAAAGGCAAGAGGTACTCCATGTACTCGTTTTAGAAACGAAGGACGTGTAGATGTACCCTTACTTCCCAAAGGCAAGAGGTACTCCATGTACTCGTTTTAGAAACGAAGGACGTGTAGATGTACCCTTACTTCCCAAAGGCAAGAGGTACTCCATGTACTCGTTTTAGAAACGAAGGACGTGTAGATGTACCCTTACTTCCAAGAGGCGAGAAGTATTCCATGTACTCGTTTTAGAAACGAAGGACGTGTAGATGTACCCTTACTTTCCAAAGGCAAGAAGTACTCCATGTATTCGTTTTAGAAACGATGGACGTGTACATGTACCCTTACTTTCCAAAGGCAAGAAGTACTCCATGTATTCGTTTTAGAAACGATGGACGTGTAGATGTACACTTACTTCCCAAAGGCAAGAAGTACTCCATGTTTTCATTTTAGAAACGATGGACGTGTAGATGTACCCTTACTTCCCAAAGGCAAGAGGTACTCCGTGTACTCGTTTTAGAAACGATGGACGTGTAGATGTACCCTTACTTCCCAAAGGCAAGAAGTACTCCATGTATTCGTTTTAGAAACGATGGACGTGTAGATGTACCCTTACTTCCCAAAGGCAAGAAGTACTCCATGTATTCGTTTTAGAAACGATGGACGTGTAGATGTACCCTTACTTCCCAAAGGCAAGAGGTACTCCGTGTACTCGTTTTAGAAACGATGGACGTGTAGATGTACCCTTACTTCCCAAAGGCAAGAGGTACTCCATGTATTCGTTTTAGAAACGAAGGACGTGTACATGTACCCTTACTTCCCAAAGGCAAGAAGTACTCTATGTACTCGTTTTAGAAACGACGGACGTGTAGATTTACCCTTACTTCCCAAAGCCAAGAAGCTATGTACTCGTTTTAGAAACGATGGTGTGTATATGTACCCTAACTTCCCAAAGGCAAGAAGTACTCTGTGTACTCGTTTTAGAAACGATGGACGTGTAGATTTACCCTTACTTCCCAAAGCCAAGAAGCTATGTACTCGTTTTAGAAACGATGGTGTGTATATGTACCCTTACTTCCCAAAGGCAAGAAGTACTCTGTGTACTCGTTTTAGAAACGATGGACGTGTAGATGTACCTTTACTTCCCAAAGGCAAGAAATAATCTGTGTACTCGTTTTGGAAACGATGGATGTGTAGATGTACCTTTACGTCCCAAACGGCCGATGAGCAGTGCGCACACGAACGACACTACACTGCGTCGGTTGTGAAAGCAAAGTTATTTTCAGAGCTCAGCGCTTTCATCAGGAAGGGCCGTGCGAGCCGACACTGTCCGCGTGACCATGCAGTTTGCTGTTTGACCCCTCTGTTATCTGACCACTCAGCTGTCTGACCACTCTGTTATCTGACCGCTGTGCTATGTGAAATTCTGTTATTTGACCAACCAGCTCTCTGACTATCATGTTATTCTGGTGAGTTCATGGCTGCTTCGTCTGAGTGCACGATGGAGACTGGCTATTGAAGGAAGGAAGACGCAAGGCGAGAAAAACAGAACAAGAGCCAGAACAGAAGAGCTCTAGAACAGAACAGAGCAACGTCAGAACAGAACCCGACAGCCAGAACAGAACAGAGGAGATCTAGAACAGTACAGAACAGCGTCAAAATAGAACAAGAAAAGAACAACGTCAAAACGATGACAGAACAGAACCCATCAGAGCAAGAACAGAACAGAACGACGTCAAAACAGAGCCAGAACAAAAACGGACAGATCGAGAGCCGGAACAGAACAGAACCAGAACAGTGCCATAACCGGACAGCTCCAGAACAGAACAGAACAGAACCAGAACAGCCCAAACAAGAACGGCACAGAACGGAACTAGGACAGCACCAAACAAGAACAGCACAGAACGGCACCAGGACAGCACCAAACAAGAACAGGGCAGAATGGAACAGGACAGCACCAAACAAGAACAGGGCAGAAGGGAACCAAGATAGCACCAAACAAGAAGAGGGCAGAAGGGAACCAGGATAGCACCAAACAAGAACATGGCAGAAGGGAACCGGACAGCGCCAAACAAGAACAGGGCAGAAGGGATCCAGGATAGCACCAAACAAGAACAGGACAGATGGGAACAAGACAGCGCCAAACAAGAACAGGACAGAAGGGAACCAGGATAGCGCCAAACAAGAACAGGACAGAAGGGAACCGGACAGCGCCAAACAAGAACAGGGCAGAATGGAACAGGACAGCACCAAACAAGAACAGGGCAGAAGGGAACCAGGATAGCACCAAACAAGAACACGGCAGAAGGGAACTGGGATAGCACCAAACAAGAACAGGGCAGAAGGGAACAGGACAGCGCCAAACAAGAACAGGACAGAAGGGAACCAGGATAGCACCAAACAAGAACACGGCAGAAGGGAACCAGGATAGCACCAAACAAGAACAGGGCAGAAGGGAACCAGGATAGCACCAAACAAGAACACGGCAGAAGGGAACCAGGATAGCACCAAACAAGAACAGGACAGAAGGGAACAAAAGCGAGGACAGAAATAGAGACGGAAGGAGAACACTTATAACGTTTATCTCAATTAATTCGATTCCGAGAGCGATACATTATACATCTTCCCCTAAGCGTGTCAAGAAAAACACGGCAGCAGTAAATACATGAATCACAGTGACAAACGCATGGATCATGGTGACAAATATGAGGATCAGAGTGGCAAATACACGGGTCACAGTGACAAACACATGGATCACGGTGACAATGCATGGATCGCTGTGACAAATACGTGTATCACGGTGACAAATACATGGATCAGAGTGGCAAATACATGGCTCACAGCGACAAACGCATGGATCACGATGGCAATACATGGATCACGGTGACAAATACATGGATCAGAGTGGCAAATACATGGGTCACAGTGACAAATACGTGGATCAAGGCGACAAAATTTAATACATGGAATTAAGTTGTAGTGTTTTGTTATTTTTGTGTGTGTGGTTAATTGGTTTTTGGTTTTTTTTTTTGGTTTTGTTTAGTTGTTGTTTTTGTGTTTTTGTTTGTTTGTTTGTTTGTTTGTTTGTGTGTGTGTGTGTGTGTGTGTGTGTGTGTGTGTGTGTGTGTGTGTGTGTGTGTGTGTGGTATTGTGTGTGAGTGTGTGTGTGTGTGTGTGTGTGTGTGTGTGTGTGTGTGTGTGTGTGTGTGTGTGTGTGTGTGTGTGTGTGTGTTGTTTGTTTGTTTGTTTAGAGAAAAGAAGGAAAGGATTAGCATGTTATGTCGATTACTGGGAGGATTGTTCATGCCTCTAGCCAAAAAAATGCGAAATCCGACTCAAAATCGCGATTTAGCAAGCCCTCTTTACACGCCTCTCTTTACGCTTTTTACGACAGTTTGGAGACTTGTTTCGTCTTCTTCTTTTTTTACTATTACAAATAAATTAAAAGCACATATTCTGCAGATTACTCACACAGTCGTCTGATGGGACTGGCAGCAGAATCCAGAAGTACAGAAGTTTACATAGTATCTGAGATTGCATAACAGCAACTCTTCTAAGTGGAGTAATTAGATGTTGAACAATACTTTCACATTTATTAAAATATACTTAAAGCGATTCATTGCAATTAATCTTTTCATGTTCATTTAGGTCTTGTGTAAACCACACCACTAATAGTAATATGTTGTATTGACTAGAATTCCCAACTATTATTAATGTGGGATATATTTAATTCGCTACCTTCTTTTGCTTACATGCTTCGTATTTGTATTCAAAAATTGACCAGACACATTACCATATTTTTCAATTCTTTGAAATGCTTTTTAAAATGACAATTCGTCGCCATTATTCATTAATTGTGCATCATCAGTAAATTGAGCACAATTGTGTTTTACCGCATTTATGCAGACTTCTTTAATATCACCATTTTATCTCATTGTTATTGTTAATTTTTCCACGCATAATATGAAAAAGTAGAGTGCACTGAACAACCGTGTCTACATCCATGTTCACTAGAGACCAAGACGTAGTCTGACCATTTACTATCACTCCTGAGTTTATCTTTTTATAGAAAGTGGTTATCCATCTACAGATTGTCTTCACCAAATCAAAATACTTTCAAAACCTTGGTCATAAATTTCCAGTCCAGAGAATGGAATAGTTTTTCAAAATCCAAACAAAAAAAAACATACCAGGCACGTTTTTCGGTTTCCGATTATTGATCAAACCATATATCAATCAGATATTAGGATATTATTTCATATGTATCAATTGCAAATAAATGCTCATAGGTCTAATTTTTATCAATATAGTAAGACTTTTTTTCTTTCTTTTTTCGTCTTTTTTCGTTTCTTTTTCTGTTTGCCATGCAGGAAGATCCCGCATCTTATAGACAAAACTCAGAAGAAAAGCTGGTCTCTGATTTTTTGTTTGGTCTTTAAATCTTCTGCTCTGTTCCCTTGGGGAGGATTATAACTATGCCCTACTTCTGTCTTGCAGACAGTTTCCGTCTCCAAATGTTTTATTTAAAGCTCTAACAACAAAATATCTCATTTCCTTCATACACACGCACGCCACGCACGCTCTCTCTCTCTCTCTCTCTCTCTCTCTCTCTCTCTCTCTCTCTCTCTCTCTCTCTCTCTCTCTCTCTCTCTCTCACACACACACACACACACACACACACACACTCTCATACACACACGCACACACGCACGCACGCACACACACATCCACACACGCACGCACAAACACATATTTCCTTTGTTAGCACCAAAGCCACCAGTTCCTGGACCTTTCCCATTTTTCATATTTTTCAAGGCAGTTCCGGCCTCTTCAGGTGTTATTTCTCCTTAAAGTGACTTTGAATTCTGTTGTTCTTCTGACACTGTTACTTGTCAGCATTTCGCCAATCAGGTCACTAATTTCATAGTCATCTACATCTCTGGACCTGTATATAGAACGTTTCATAGAAGCTGGACTTCGTTCACAATTTAATTTCATTCTTCAAGAATTGACTCGTTTTTATTTAGTAATGTTTGTGTTTGTTTCCAAATAAAATTTTGTTTTTCAAGACTGAAAAAGTGTTTTGTAATTGTTCACCATCAGCAACCCCTCTTGCTTTTGATCTCAACAGAACTCCTTTTTTTCAACCAGATATCTATTAAATCTTCATTTATTTTCCTGGGAGTTATTTAATGTCTTCTTCGTCTTCGTCAGTTTTTCCTCCCTCTCTCTCTCTCTCTCTCTCTCTCTCTCTCTCTCTCTCTCTCTCTCTCTCTCTCTCTCTCTCTCTCTCTCTCTCTCTCTCTCTCTCTCTCTCTCTCTCTCTTTTCCCTTCTTCTTTAAAAAAAATCCTTTAATACTCTTTTCAAGGTTGTACTCTTATTTTTGAACTTTCTGTTCCTTCATAGTGGCGTAAGCTATTGTTTTAGGTCAAATTGTCATCAGCATAAAATCCAAAAACATTTTTGGTATATTGTGTTCCATTTTGCATTTGGGAATAGTATGCAGAGTAGGTCAGTAATAATGACCAGATGCGTATCCTTCTGTAACTAAATTTCAACATTCATTTGATCTAGGCATTCTTTATTTTTTAACAGTGAACAATTGATTTTCCAGAAAGTGTTGGGTTTTGTATCTTCTTTTTTTTCAAATTTGAGTTTCGACGTAATAATAATGGCACGGTCGGATCGATATCCTGGATGAATACCACAGTTCTGTCTTCAAGTGTCACATTGAAAAGTATTTAACAGAGGAATAAAATCTAATCTCTCTTGCTTTAGTTTAAAGGGTTTGGTTTTCGTTACGTTTAACGTTTAAACTACGGATTTACCTCTGCTAACTGTAGCGTTAATATATTTAAATCCACTACTTTAGCTTTTAGGTTATTAGAGTGTTTATCTTCATAGCAATCCAGCTGAGAGTCTGGTACGAGTTTCCAACAACTTTATGATTTCTGTCGTTTTTGACAGCTTCATTCAGACTCCGGGAAATGATTATTATTGATCGTTTATATAGCGCTGTTCTCTGCTCGCCAGTAGGCTCACCGCGCTCATGTCGCATTATTCTGTATCCATTTTTATAACATTGTTTGATATCCACCGAAGTGGTGTACTGACAGCGCTATCTGGTTGTTGCAAGGCTGGTGCCACGTGAAACTGCTGTCGTCTCGGCGCATGTTCTGTGCACACCATTCAACCATGCACCAGTTTAACCGTCTCACTTCATTCAAAGCCACATAGGTAGGGTGCATGCGTGTTTCACTGTAACCTGTAATTGATGGGTTGTCTTTGTTTTGACCATACACATTAACAAATGATGGCTCATTACGCACATTATGCACACAACATAGACATAACGCACACAACTCTCTCTCTCTCTCTCTCTCTCTCTCTCTCTCTCTCTCTCTCTCTCTCTCTCACACACACACACACACACACACACACACACACACACACACACACACACACACACACACACACACACATACACACACACACAAAGCCGATATTTTGACTGGCTTACAATTTTATTCTTGCCATAGTGGTTGGTAAAGTGATATTACAGGGAACAAGAAACATGGCTCAGAAAATTAAACACCCCGTAATGCCTTCCAACGCGAAAACCAAATAAATAACATCAGCATCAATTTATATCAAAATGAACGCATAACATATATATGTAATTTTTTTGTAGACTGGTGCGGTGAAGGCTTAGTGCGAACAGAAATAAGTAAACAAGGTGCTTAACGTCCACAGAAACCGTAAGGCTTATTAGGGACGGGGAGAAGGGGTGGGCGGAGAGGTTATGGAGGTGGGGGGAGAGGGAGATTATATACCTATCGCTACACTTTCACCACCAGATTGACTTCTGCATTATGGTGGGCAGCGATGAGAGCCATTTTAATGTTTCATTGATTGTGAGGGACAGAGTCACAAAACAGAGTCCACAGACCACAACTTGCGAAGAGAAAGGAGAGCCGAAGCGGATTCGAACCGAGGTCCCTCTGCTTACCAGCCTAACGCCTTACCGCTAGGCCAAACGACTCACGTGCGAACAGAGCAAATACACAGACTGCACCACTCGTTGGTTGAAATGTTGCTTTACGTCCACAGAAACCGTAGGTTTATTAGGGACGGGAGCCCAGGACGTCCACCTCGACTTTCACACAGCTCCTGAGCTCTGTGCACCACCCTACTAAAAGTAGCTTATACAGTAAAAGACCTGTACGTGATGGCCGTTTTGGCTACATCTGCGTCATGTTTTGCAGGAGTAGAGACTGACAATAGCACCGGCTGGCTTGCACTGCCGCAGTGTTGATTGATTGATTGATGATCGCTTATATAGCGCTATTCTCCGCTCTCTTGAGCAGACTCACTGCGCTCGCATGTGGTTCTACGTGAGTGACTAGCTTTTCATAGCGCGTTTTTGGATATCCACCGAAGTGGTGTACTTACAGCGCTGGCATGGCTGGTGCCACATGAAACTGCAGCCGTCTCGGCGCAAGTTCTGTGTACACCATACAACCATGCACCATGTCACTTCATGCAAAGCCACATACGTAAGGTGTATGCGTGTTTAGCTGTAACCTGCCACCTGCACTTTTGGTAGAATGACCGGGGTCTTTTACGTGCTACTGCGGTAACACGGGGGCGGAACGGAAACCGAAAGTGTTGTATGAAAGTCGTGTGAATAAGACGGTGAGTGCGGTCATTTTGTGCCCGGCAGTCTGCGTCCGGCAGTCTCCGCCCCCCAAAGTTTTTCTTTTGTATAAATAACACCACAACGAACAAGTGAAGCCTGCGGATCAGTTCGTTAGTTAGTAACTGGATTTTAACGTCCCGGATTTTAACACAGGGCCACCTCAGGACAGTCAAACTCGGGTCATAAGCAAATGCACATTTCAAAACTCTTCTCGTATAATATACAAACCCTCTCGTATATCCTTTGTCAAGTCAATCCACAAAACCAATCATTTCGCGAGCACAGAACAAAACGTACATACAGCAACACACAGGTGAACACGCTGCACACCGTGTGCTTAGTTTTCAGGTCACGTCTTCGTCCCCTTTTAGGAGGAGCCAGTACGAGGCCCACGACTGAAGACAACGTAGGTTTCGCACGCAGCCTGCACCCGTAAACCTAGCGTAGAGAAAGCGAAACTGTGGAGGGAAGACTACAAAGTGGTGCAGCTTTCACTGCCCGCCGGTTCGTGCATTAACTGGATGTGCAGCGCACTGTGCACCTCTGTTTGGCAGCACGGGAAGTGTTCGTGGGAGACCTACTAATAATGAACTGTGCAAATATCACCTGTATTTTGGTGCCAACAGTGTGTGTGTGTGTGTGCGTGAGAGAGAGAGAGTGGGGGGGGGGTACTGAATCGACACACTACACAAGACAGAAACCCCTTGTGAAAGACGAGCAGTAAGAGGAAGAGAAGGGGAGTTAATCCATGTTAACACATCGGACACACAGGGACCAAGAAGGGGAGTTAATCCATGTTAACAAATCGGACACAGGGACCAACAGAAGGGGAGGTAATCCTTATTAACAAATCGGACACGGGGATCAAGAAAGGGAATTAATACACGTTAACAAATCGGACACAGGGACCAAGCAAGAAAGGGGAGCTAACCATGTCAACCATAGGGACCAAACTAGAGAAGGGGAGTTAACCCATGTGAACAAATCGGACACACTGGGACAAACCAAGCAAAGCCAATGCGCCAATGCTTACCCGGCTGACTCGCATCCATAAACTAGAGTGTACACAATATCACAGTACGTGTAGACACAATTGTTTAGCAATGCATAGGCCAGCACCACAAAAAAATTCAAAAAATGCAATCAGGACAAAAGGGCAAAGATTATAGATAGGCTGATTTTAACACCCAGTCAACCAGGACGGTTATATCGGGACGAATCAACAAAAAGGCTTCTGGTGGAAAAGTGTAATATATATAATTGCCCAAAGTAGAAAACTTACAAACTCGGATCAAATCTAACACTGCAGCTCGCAATGACCTTGACCAGAAGATGGCGAACCAACCATATCCAATAAGACTGCAGCTCACAATGACCTTGACCGGAAGATGGCGAACCAACCTCATCCCATAAGACTGCAGCTCACAATGACCTTGACCGGAAGATGGCGAACCAACCGTATCCCATAAGACTGCAGTTCACAATGACCTCGATCAGAAGACGGCGAACCAGCCTTATGCAGCTCACAACGATCCATCCAAATACCACGTTCCGTCACAAAAGGCTGAATGGCTCAAACAATATTGTCTCGACAAAACCTGGACACACATGCAGACAGACGCACAGACAAGTGATTCCAATATTATCCCCCTTTAACTTCATCGTTGGGGACGGGGTGGGGTGGGGGTCGTACTGACCTTCAAGATGTTCGCTTTTAGTTTTGGCATTTGATTGTCCCTTGCCAGGCTGTTGCCAGCGTTTTTGACAGAGGAAAGAAAGCCCCCCCCCCCCTGCCAGGCTGTTGCCATGTTTTTGACAGAGGAAGAACATCCCCCCCCCCTGCCAGGCTGTTGCCAGTGTTTTTGACAGAGGAAAGCACCACCGCTCCGGGACAACCACCCCACCCCGGCTGTTGCCAGTGTTTTTGACAGAGGAAAGATCCCCCCCCCGCTGTGCCTGTCAAGAAAGCACCCCCAGGCTGTTGCCATGTTTTTGACAGAGGAAAGACATCCCCCCCCCCCCCCAGGCTGTTGCCAGTGTTTTTGACAGAGGAAAGAACCCCTCCCCCCCCCCCAGGCTGTTGCCAGTGTTTTTGACAGAGGAAGACAGCCCCCTCCCACTGTCTGCCATGTTTGACAGGAAGAACACCCCCCCCCCCCAGGCTGTTGCCAGTGTTTTTGACAGAGGAAAGAAATCCCCCCCCCCCCCCGGCTGTGCCAGGTTTTGACAGAGGAGACACCGCCCCCCACTCCCCCGTGTTGCCAGTGTTTTTGACAGAGGAAAGAAACCCCCCCCCTCCCACAGCGTTCCACTTTACAGAGGAAGCCCCCCCCCAACCATCTCACGCCGTTGCCAGGTGTGCCAGGTTTTTGACAGAGGAAAAAAGCCCACACACACCACCCATGTGACCCTGCCAGTTGTGTATGTTTTTGACAGGGAAAGCACACCCACCACACCGTTGTTCTTGCCAGGTTGTTGTTTGTTTTGACAGGAAGCCCCCACCCAGCCACCTGTGCCCTGCAGGTTGTGCCATTGTTTTGACAGAGGAAGCCCCCCCCCCCCCAACCCCCCTCCTTCCCAGGTTGTTGCCAGCGTTTTTGTGACATGAGCCCCCCCCCCCCCCCTTCCCAGTTGTGCCATGTTTTTGGGTAGGTAAAGCCCGGGGGTTCTGTAAACTAGAGAAGGAGTCTGTTTCCGTAGGGGAAGGTACGTGGTAAGACAACAGTAACATCACAAGTTACTGGGTAAGGCAAACTACGCTGTTAATATCACACACCGTACACACTCAAAAAGCGACTGTGTAAGTCAAACTACGCTATTAAGATTACACACTGTACACACCCAAAAGGTGACAACACTCGAAATTCCCTGTACAAACATAAGGCAGGAAGCAAGCCAATGAAAGTTCTCCGCATAAGAAAAATTTGATCGTCTCGTAATATCACAGAATTTTGACGTTCAGCTCAAAACGGACAGCAGCACACACTGAGCCCACACAAAAGCTAAGCGGGTTGTAGTTAACATAAATATGCATATAAAAATGTGGACTGATAATTGCGTAGATACTGGGGGCCACTTACACCAGGACCCAGGCTCGGCCCACACTCGCCTCGGCTCGGCTTGGCTCGGCTCAGCTCGGCTCGGCTCGGCTCGGCTCGGCTCGGCTCGGCTCAGCTCGGCTCGGCTCGGCTCAGCTCGGCTCGGCTCGGCTCAGCTCGGCTGGGCTCGGCTCAGCTCGGCTCAGCTCGGCTGGGCTCGGCTCAGACAGGGCGTGGGCTGTTGCATTTACACCTTCTTCTTCTTCTTTCCTTCTACGGGCCCACAATGAACATGTCTCTTCAATCTAAACCAGAACTCTGATGTCACCATCGCTCCGAACACGTCCCCTGTCCTCGGCACTTTCACAGTGAGACAGCGCTGGTGACGAGCAATACAACGTGAGCCGTGCTCAGCCTAATTGCAGAGCGGGGGTTGCGAGTGACTTGCAGCTGTCCCAGGGCATACGAGCATATAACACAATGTCCCGCGCAAGCCCCAACATGGCACCGGCATTTTCTGTGATGTTAGTTAGTTGTGTGACACACGGTGCACTGAGCTTGAAAAAAGACCACCTGGTCATCCAGCCAACCAACAAACAAGTGCATAATACAAAATTATATGTAAAAGAACCAACATAGTGAAACGGCATGAGGAAGACAGTGAAGAGGACGGGGGTTGTTCCTTGCGTCACCTCTGACACGCTGCGTCATTCAGATGCATGTCAAAGTCATCCAAAGGCAACAAGTTCTTCACCCTGTCCGTGTACGTCAGAACCAAACGAAGCTTAAGGATGAACGGATGGAAGGCCATTTGGAAAACCACAACCTTCAGTTTGGCATTTGTGACACCACCATGACCTTCGAATTAGGTCAAGGTCAGCCACACAGGCATGCGCAGGTAGAGCTCAGTAGAGGCTAGAGTCATTAAAGTCTGAATGATCTTTTGTGACACCACTGCGACCTTTGAATTTGGTCAAGGTCATTCAAGTCTGAATGATCTTTTGTGACACCGCTGCGACCTTTGAATCTGGTCAAGGTCATTAAAGTCTGAATGATCTTTTGTGACACCACTGCGACCTTTGAATTTGGTCACGGTCAGCCAAACAGGCATGTGCAGGTAGAGCTCAGTAGAGACTAGAGTCACTGAAGTCTGAATGATCTTTTGTGACACCACTGCGACCTTTGAATTAGGTCAAGGTCAGCCAAACAGGCACGTGCAGGTAGAGACTAGAGTCACTGAAGTCTGAATGATCTTGCTGAAACAGTGTCCAAGAACTGCCTACCTGTAAGAGTATTATTTTCGTTGAACAAATAGATGCTATGGTCAGGCGCTGATGATCTTCCAGGTATACAGCATATAACAATAATCCTACAAAGTTTGAAAGCTATAAAACAATAGTCCTACAAAGTTTGAACTCAGTCAGATCATATGTGACTGGGACCTTGGTTAGAAAAAATTATAATCTAAAAAGTCACTGAAACTGGTACTGAATGGGTAAAATCAATTGCATTTGTCATGCCAAGTTAAAAATATCTCTGAGGTCAACCGTGAAAGTTTAAATGTTTCAGTTTCCATGACAAACAGCCAGCAGACCTGACCAACACTGAGCAAAGAAGAGACTCAAAACACTTTTTCACACAACACGTGCAGACAGAACTGGAGGAAGCTTAATTTCAATCAACACAGATGAGGTATACCAAGGAGGTATAACAATTTGACATATATTTGACAAAACAGTTGACTGTAATCACAACTTTTCGCACTTCACCTAAGCACTCAGCAAATGATGTGTGGCCTATTTCCTGGAAAATGCAAATTCATGCCAACCCATCTCTCTCTCTCTCTCTCTCTCTCTCTCTCTCTCTCTCTCTCTCTCTCACACACACAACACACACACACACACGCACACACACACACACACACACCACGCGCGCGCACACACCCCACACACACACACACACACACACAAGAACGACACATAGCACATGCACACACACTATACATGTAAGCAATATTGTGAACATGAACTACATATATACACAAGTGCAAATGCATGCAAATTTCTCCTTGCAGGAGTTCACCATGGAATTCTTCAACTGATCTAACTTTCACACCAAATGTATGTCATGATTGCAAGGTCCCCTCTGCTCTGTGTGTGTGTGTGTGAGACAGTGATACCAACATCTCTCTTCCTTTGGCATGAGACAGTCATACCAACACTCTCCCTCCTCACAGCAACACCATCATCTCTTCCTTCAGCGTGAGACAGTGATACTGACATATCTCCCAGATCACAGCAATGGCACTATCTCACTTCCTGTGTGAGACAGTGATGTGTGTGTGGGTGTGAGACAGTGATAGCGACATCTCTCCCTGATCACAGAAAAAGCACTATCTCTCTTCCTTCTGTGTGAGACAGTGATGTGCATGTGAGAGAGAGACAGCGATACTGACATATTTCCCTGATCGCAGCAAAAGCACTATCTCTCTTCCTTCTGTGCCAGACAGTGATGTGTGTGTGAGAGAGACAGCGATACTGACATCTCTCCCTGATCGCAGCCACAGCACTGTCTCTCTTTGTGGTCTTTGTGACATCACTGCACATCCACCAATCATCAGGGTCTGAGGCCATCCCACAAGCACGTCTCTCTTTGTGGTCTTTGTGACATCACTGCACATCCACCAATCATCAGGGTCTGAGGCCATCCCACAAGCACGTCTCTCTTTGTGGTCTTTGTGACATCACTGCACATCCACCAATCATCAGGGTCTGAGGCCATCCCACAAGCACGTCTCTCTTTGTGGTCTTTGTGACATCACTGCACATCCACCAATCATCAGGGTCTGAGGCCATCCCACAAGCACGTCTCTCTTTGTGGTCTTTGTGACATCACTGCACATCCACCAATCATCAGAGTCTGAGGCCATCCCACAAGCACGTCTCTCTTTGTGGTCTTTGTGACATCACTGCACATCCACCAATCATCAGGGTCTGAGGCCATCCCACAAGCACGCGGGCCATCAGCTGAAACAGTGAGGAAGACACAAGTTCAGATGAACCCAGAAGCAAAACACGGTAAAGGATGATGAAAAACACTGAGAGACTGTGATGATTTCCCACTGATCGTTATCAACAAATTGCTTACAGTTAGCCCCTGATCATTGTTGCTCATTATTTCCCCCTAACGATCATTAACTTGCCTACCGTGTCCCCATGGTCATCAGCAACTTGCCTACCGTGTCCCCATGGTCATTAGCAACTTGCCTATCATGTCCCCGTGGTCAACTTGCCTATCATGTCCCCATGGTCATTATCGACTTGCCTATCATGTCCCCATGGTCATTAGCAACTTGCCTATCATGTCCCCATGGTCAACCTGCCTATCATATTCCCATGGTCATTAGCAACTTGCCTATCATGTCCCCATGGTCAACTTGCCTACCGTGTTCCCATGGTCATTAGCAACTTGCCTATCATGTCCCCATGGTCATTAGCAACTTGACTATCATGTCCCCATGGTCATTAGCAACTTGCCTATCATGTCCCCATGGTCATTAGCAACTTGCCTATCATGTCCCCATGGTCAACTTGCCTATCATGTTCCCATGGTCATTAGCAACTTGTCTATAATGTCCTAACGATCATTATCGACTTGCCTATCATGTCCCCATGGTCATAATCGACTTGCCTCATGTCCTCATGGTCATTAGCAACATATCTATCATGTCCCCATGGTCATTAGCAACTTGCCTATCATGTCCCCGTGGTCAACTTGCCTATCATGTCCCGATGGTCAACTTGCCTACCATGTTCCCATGGTCATTGGCAACTTGCCTATCATGTCCCCATGGTCATTAGCAACTTGCCTATCAATGTATCATGTCCCCATGGTCATTAGTGACCGCCTATCATGTCCCCATGGTCATTAGCAACTTGCCTATCATGTCCCCATGGTCAACTTGCCTATCATGTCCCCATGGTCAACTTGCCTATCATGTCCCCATAGTCAACTTGCCTATCATGTCCCCATGGTCATTAGCAACTTGCCTATCAATGTATCATGTCCCCATGGTCATTAGTGACCGTCTATCATGTCCCCATGGTCATTAGCAACTTACCTATCATGTCCCCATGGTCAGCTTGCCTATCATGTCCCCATGGTCAACCTGCCTACCGTGTTCCCATGGTCATTGGCAACTTGTCTATCATGTCCCCATGGTCATTATCGACTTGCCTATCATGTCCCAACGATCATTATCGATTTGCCTATCATGTCCCCATGGTCATTAGCAACTTGACTATCATGTCCCCATGGTCAACCTGCCTATCATGTCCCCATGGTCATTAGCAACTTGCCTATCATGTCCCCATGGTCAACTTGCCTACCGTGTTCCCATGGTCATTAGCAACTTGACTATCATGTCCCCATGGTCATTAGCAACTTGCCTATCATGTCCCCATGGTCAACTGCCTACCGTGTTCCCATGGTCATTAGCAACTTGCCTATCATGTCCCCATGGTCATTAGCAACTTGCCTATCATGTCCCCATGGTCAACTTGCCCACCGTGTTCCCATGGTCATTGCAACTTGCCTATCGTGTCCCCATGGTCAACTTGCCTACCGTGTTCCCATGGTCATTAGCAACTTGCCTATCATGTCCCCATGGTCATTAGCAACTTGCCTATCATGTCCCCATGGTCAACTTGCCTATCATGTTCCCAAGGTCATTAGCAACTTGTCTATATGTCCCAACGATCATTATCGACTTGCCTATCATGTCCCCATGGTCATAATCGACTTGCCTCATGTCCTCATGGTCATTAGCAACATATCTATCATGTCCCCATGGTCATTAGCAACTTGCCTATCATGTCCCCATGGTCAATTTGCCTACCGTGTTCCCATGGTCATTGGCAACTTGCCTATCATGTCCCCATGGTCATTAGCAACTTGCCTATCAATGTATCATGTCCCCATGGTGATCAGTGACCGCCTACCATGTCCCCATGGTCATTAGCAACTTGCCTATCATGTCCCCATGGTCAACTTGCCTATCATGTCCCCATGGTCAACCTGCCTACCGTGTTCCCATGGTCATTGGCAACTTGCCTCTCATGTCCCCATGGTCATTATCGACTTGCCTATCATGTCCCAACGATCATTATCGACTTGCCTATCATGTCCCCATGGTCATTAGCAACTTGACTATCATGTCCCCATGGTCAACCTGCCTATCATGTCCCCATGGGTGTTCTACCTCATCACTGACCCCCCTCCCTCCCCTCCCTTTCACTGCTCACACATGTCGGCATCATCATCGCCATCACCATCATCATCACCATCATCATGACTCACCTAACCGATAAAGATATGGGGTGTGTCGTCTCGTCCATGACCCCTCTTTCAAACTCGTCCACGTCGGCCAGATCTTCATCCAGTGATGCTGTGAGCTGCTGCAGGCACATGTCTAGCGCCTGTGACACAAACATTGATCTGTTTTACACCATGTTCACTGAAAGTCTAGCGCCTGTGACACAAACATTGATCTGTTTTACACCATGTTCACTGAAAGTCTAGCGCCTGTGACACAAACATCTGAAATTCCTGTTTTACACCATGTTCACATGACAAAAGTCTAGCGCCTGTGACACAAACATTGATCTGTTTTACACCATGTTCACTGAAAGTCTAGCGCCTGTGACACAAACATTGATCTGTTTTACACCATGTTCACTGAAAGTCTAGCGCCTGTGACACAAACATTGATCTGTTTTACACCATGTTCACTGAAAGTCTAGCGCCTGTGACACAAACATTGATCTGTTTTACACCATGTTCACTGAAAGTCTAGCGCCTGTGACACAAACACTGATCCTGTGTTAAACCATGTTCACTGAAAGTCTAGCGCCTGTGACACAAACACTGATCTGTGTTAAACCATGTTCACTGAAAGTGCTCAGCTTTACCTGTGACATCAAAACACTGATCTGTGTTACACCATGTTCACTGAAAGTCTAGCGCCTGTGACACAAACATTGATCTGTGTTAAACCATGTTCATTGAAAGTCTAGCGCCTGTGACACAAACACTGATCTGTGTTAAAGCATGTCCACTGAACATCTAATGCCTGTATTCAAAGACTGCTCTGTCAGTCTACAGATGCAACCATATCCACTGAACATCTAGCTTCTGCACACAAACACTGCTTGATTCAAACATATCCATGACACATTTAGCATCTGCGCACAAACACTGCTCTATTCAAACATACCCCCTAAACATCTAGCATCTGCACACAAACACTACTCTGTTCAAACATATCCATGACACATTTAGCATCTGCACACAAACACCGCTCTATTCAAATATATCCATGACACATCTAGCATCTGCACACAAACACTGCTCTATTCAAACATATCCATGACACATCTAGCATCTGCACACAAACACTGCTCTATTCAAACATATCCATGACACATCTGCACACAAACACAACTCTATTCAAACATATCCACAACACATCTAGAATCTGCACACAAACTCACACAGTCATACCACACACAGACAGATCATACTATGCACAAAGACAGGTCTTACAACACAAAGACACACTGTCATACCACACACAAAGACCGGTCTTACAACACAAAGACATACAGTCATACCACACACAAAGACAGGTCTTACAACACAAAGACATAGAGTCATACTACACACAAAGACAGGTACTACTACACAGAGACACACAAAGAGCTCTCTTACCACTTCAGTGAATGCCTTTTCATGCAGTTTCTTCAGAGGTTTGTTGTCCAGTGTCTTGTCCCTGCACTTCTGTACTCCATAGTACTGTTCCATGGCCACATTTAGTATCATATCTGTCACACACATACACAAAGTATTGTTCCATGGCCACATTTAGTATCATATCTGTCACACACATAATACACAGTATTGCTCCATGGCCACATTCAGTATCATATCTGTCACACACATAATACACAGTACTGTTCCATGGCCACATTCAGTATCATATCTGTCACACACACACACACACACACACACACACACACAGTATTGTTCCATGGCCACATTCAGTATCATATCTGTCACACACATAATACACAGTATTGTTCCATGGCCACATTCAGTATCATATCTGTCACACAGATAATACACAGTATTGCTCCATGGCCACATTTAGTATCATATCTGTCACACACACAATATTGTTCCATGGCCACATTCAGTATCATATCTGTCACACACACATACACACACACACACACAGTACTGTTCCATGGCCACATTCAGTATCATATCTGTCTCACACATACACAAAGTATTGTTCCATGGCCACATTTAGTATCATATCTGTCACACACAGATACACACAGTATTGTTCCATGGCCACATTTAGTATCATATCTGTCACACAGATACACACAGTATTGCTCCATGGCTACATTCAGTGTCATATCTGTCAAAATTGGACAGAACATTTGTGTGAAGGTCATGGTCACATTGCCAAGGTGACAGTTGCAACACGGCATCATGCTCCTGTCTCCAAATGACAGAATGTGTGTCAAGGTCACGGCCATATCACCATGGTGACCACTGCAATATGGCATCATGCCCCTCCCACCCAACTGACAGAATATGTGTCAAGGTCATGGCCACATTGTCATGGTGACATTTGGTACTCACCATCCAGGTACCTGTTAGCGTGGTCATCCTGTGTCCAGATCTTGCCTTGTCGTGAGATGACCGACAGCATGTAGCCCATCAGCAGTGAGTCCGCCAGCAGACCACCGGCCTTTTTAGACACCTGCCACACACACTGGCACTGTTAAAACTGAACACACAACAAAGTACAAAACATACACCGGTGCTGTCGCAAATATAACACACAAAGTAACACACAACAAAGTGCAACACACAAACACTGGTGCTGTTAGTTACAACTCAAATAGTAAAAACTGGTGCTGTTGCAAATATAACACACAAAGTAACACACAACAAAGTACAACACACACACATACCACTAACATCAAGTAAAGTCTGCCAGTAGACGCTGGCATTTTTAGACTCCTGCCACACACACTGATATTGTTACAACTGAAACACACACATAACGATATAAAACACACTCACACGTGATTACACACACACACACATCACACCTCAGACGTTTCCAGTTCTCACCTCTTTGAGTTCCCTCCTGGTGATCTTGTTGTCATAGTGATGCAGGAGGTCGGTAGCAATGATGGCTGCTTCCTCCTCCACTTCAGGGGCGATCACTTCCTTCTCGATGAACTCTGCCGCTATCAAGTCAAACTGGATGTCTTCCAACTGAAACAGAACCAGCCGTGCATGAACACAAAGTGGTGGGGTGGGGGTAACACTGGTGGGGTGAGAGTAACACTGTGGAGGGGTAAGGGTAACACTGGTGGGGTGAGAGTAACACTGTGGAGGGGTGAGGTTAACCCTGGTGGGGTGAGGGTAACACTGTGGTGGGGTGGGGGTAACACTGGTGGGGTGAGAGTAACACTGTGGAGGGGTAAGGGTAACACTGGTGGGGTGAGAGTAACACTGTGGAGGGGTAAGGGTAACACTGGTGGGGTGAGAGTAACACTGTGGAGGGGTGAGGTTAACCCTGGTGGGGTGAGGGTAACACTGTGGTGGGGTGGGGGTAACACTGGTGGGGTGAGAGTAACACTGTGGTGGGGTAAGGTTAACCCTGGTGGGGTGAGGGTAACACTGTGGTGGGGTGAGGGTAACACTGGTGGGGTAAGGGTAACACTGGTGGGGTGAGGGTAACACTGTGGTGGGGTGAGGATAACACTGGTGGGGTTAGGGTAACACTGTGGTGGGGTGGGGGTAACACTGTGGTGGGGTGATGGTAACACTGGTGGGGTGGAGTAACACTGGTGGGGTGAGGGTAACACTGTGATGGGGTGATGGTAACACTGTGATGGGGTGGTGGTAACACTGTGATGGGGTGAGGGTAACACTGTGATGGGGTGGAGGTAACACTGGTGGGGTGAGGGTAACACTGTGATGGGGTGGGGTAACACTGTGTGGGGTGAGGGTAACACTGGTGATGGGTGGGTGGAGGAGGAGGCTAAAACTGGTGGGGTGAGGGTAACACTGTGATGGGGTGGGGGTAACACTGGTGGGGTGAGGGTAACACTGTGAGGTGGAAAGGTGGGGGTAACACTGTGTGGGGTGAGGGTAACACTGTGTGGGGTGGGGTAACACTGTGATGGGGGTGAGGGTAACACTGGTGGGGTGAGGGTAACATTGGGGGGTGAGAGGGTAACATTGTGGTGGGGTGAGGGTAACACTGTGGTGGGGTGAGGGTAACACTGGTGGGGTGAGGTAACATTGGGGGGTGAGAGGATGGTAACACTGTGGTGGGGTGGGGGTAACACTGGGGGTTAGAGGAGGGTAAAACTGGTGGGGTGAGGGTAACACTGTGGTAGGGGTGAGGGTAACATTGGTGGGGTGAGGGTAACACTGTGATGGGGTGGGGGTAACACTGGTGGGGTGAGGGTAACACTGGGGGTGAGAGGAGGCTAAAACGGGTGGGGTGTGAGGGTAACACTGTGGTGGGGTGAGGGTAACACTGTGATGGGGTGGGGTGAGGGTAACACTGTGATGGGGTGAGGGTAAAACTGGCAGGGTGAGTGTAACACTGGTAAGGTGAGGGTAACACTGTGGTTGGGTGAGGGTAACACTGTGGTTGGGTGTGGGTACCACCTGTGGGGTGAGGGTAACACTGTGGTGGGGTGAGGGTAACACTGTGGTTGGGTGTGGGTACTACCTGTGGGGTGAGGGTAACACTGTAAGGTGAGGGTAACACTGTAAGGTGAGGGTAACACTGTGGTGGGGTGTGGGTACCTACCACCTGTGGGGTGAGAATAACACTGTAAGGTGAGGGTAACACTGTGGCGGGGTGGGCACTCATTTTTTTCAAATTAAAAGAAGTTAAAGATGCAGAATGCAGCAAAACTACCAAAAGACACTGCCTGTTTTTTTCAAAGTGGGTAAAGGTTTGTTTAAAGGTTTACACAAACTTACCTGCACACATGCACTTATGGTTGCGCGCGCGCGCACACACACACACACACAATGTATACATCCATACACACACACACACACTATGTGTGCATACATGAACACACACAACACACACACACACAACACACACACACACACACACACACACACACACACACACACGACATACCACGCCAGGCAGGACTCTCCGGAGCTCCTCACTAAACAACTCATTGTAGACAGTGTTGGCCGTCTCATCCTTCATGTACTGATCAGCCATACTGATGATTGTCTCGCGCACCACGTCGCGCACACCCAGATCGACAGCATCCGCCAACAGCGAGGACAGGAAGTCCTCCAGGGGGTCCCGCTGCAGCATCTTCTCGTCCATGTAGCTGGCCACAGGAAGGAAAGAGTTACTGTAGCTTGGGGCTGGCAGCCAGGAGGGAAGAGTTACTGTAGTTTGTAGCTGACCACAGGAAGGAAAGAGTTACTGTAGTTTGTAGCTGGCCACAGGAAGGAAAGAGTTACTGTAGTTTGGGGCTGGCAGCCAGGAGGGAAGAGTTACTGTAATTTGTAGCTGACCACAGGAAGGAAAGAGTGACTGTAGCTTGGGGCTGGCAGCCAGGAAGGAAAGAGTTACTGCAGCTTCTGACAGCCAGGAGGGAAAGAGTTACTGCAGCTCTGACAGCCAGGAGGGAAAGAGTTACTGCAGCTTCTGACAGCCAGGAGGGAAAGAGTTACTGCAGCTTCTGACAGCCAGGAGGGAAAGAGTTACTGCAGCTTCTGACAGCCAGGAGGGAAAGAGTTACTGCAGCTTCTGACAGCCAGGAGGGAAAGAGTTACTGCAGCTTCTGACAGCCAGGAGGGAAAGAGTTACTGCAGCTTCTGACAGCCAGGAGGGAAAGAGTTACTGCAGCTTCTGACAGCCAGGAGGGAAAGAGTTACTGCAGCTTCTGACAGCCAGGAGGGAAAGAGTTACTGCAGCTTGTGACTGACAGCCAGGAGGGAAAGAGTTACTGCAGCTTCTGACAGCCAGGAGGGAAAGAGTTACTGCAGCTTGTGACAGCCAGGAGGGAAAGAGTTACTGCAGCTTCTGACAGCCAGGAGGGAAAGAGTTACTGCAGCTTCTGACAGCCAGGAGGGAAAGAGTTACTGCAGCTTCTGACAGCCAGGAGGGAAAGAGTTACTGCAGCTTTGCTGACAGCCAGGAGGGAAAGAGTTACTGCAGCTTGTGACTGACAGCCAGGAGGGAAAGAGTTACTGCAGCTTCTGACAGCCTGGAGGGAAAGAGTTACTGCAGTCTGTAAATGACAGCCAGGACGGAAGGTGTTACTGCAGCCTGTAACTGACAGCCAGGAAGGAATGAGTCAATGCAGTTGTAGCCAACAGAAAGGAAACAATGAGTTACTGCAGACTGTAACTGACACACAGGAAGGAAAGAGTTACTGCAGACTGTAACTGACACACAGGAAGGAAAGAGTTACTGCAGCCTGTAACTGACACACAGGAAGGAAGTTCTGGCCACACCTCCCTGACTATGTCCTCCACCAGAGTGAGACAGAGACGGAGACACAGAGAAAGCCAGTGAGACAGAGACAGAGACACAGAGAAAGCCAGGGTGACAGAGAGGGGGGAGGGGGGCAGAGGGAGGGGATAGCACTAACTTTGCAGCCAGTTCTGATGAAAATGCCTCCACACAGAGAGAAAGAGACAGAGAGGGAGACACACACAGACACAGAAAAAGACAGGTTGAGAGAGACAGCAGATACAGAGAGAGAGAGAGAGGGAGGAAGGGGGTAGCATTAACTTTGCAGCCAGTTCCGAGGACACCTCACTCACAATGTCCTCCACCAGAGAGAGAGAGAGAGAGAGAGAGAGAGAGAGAGACAGGGAGACACAGAGAGAGACAGACAGACAGACAGACACACGCATGTGCGCACGTGTGCGTGCGTGCATGCGTGCGTGTGTGTGTCTGATAATGACACACACAAGAAGAGACAGAGAGAAGAACACACACACGCACACACACAGAGGGAGAGAGACAGAGAGGATGAGACAACGACAGAAACGGTGGGGGAGGGGGGAGAGAGAGAGACACACACACACACACATACACACACAGGGGGAGAGAGAGAGAGGGAGACACAGAAAGAGACTGAGAGGGAAAGAGAGAGAGACACACACACAGAGGGAGAGAGTCAGAGAGAGACACACACACACACACATGCAGAGGTTGAGTGATAGAGAGAGGGAGAGAGCGACAGACAGAGAGGGAGAGAGCGACAGACAGAGAGGGAGAGAGCGACAGACAGAGAGGGAGAGAGGGAGAGACAGAGAGGGAGAGAGAGACAGACAGAGAGGGAGAGAGCGACAGAGAGAGAGAGGGAGAGACAGAGAGGGAGAGAGGGACAGACAGAGAGGGAGAGAGCGACAGACAGAGAGGGAGAGAGTGACAGACAGAGAGGGAGAGAGTGACAGACAGAGAGGGAGAGAGCGACAGACAGAGAGAAGGAGAGAGCGACAGACAGAGAGGAAGAGAGTGACAGAGAGGGAGAGAGCGACAGACAGATAGAGGGAGAGAGCGACAGACAGAGAGGGAGAGAGCGACAGACAGAGAGAGGGAGAGAGCGACAGACAGAGAGGAAGAGAGTGACAGAGAGGGAGAGAGCGACAGACAGATAGAGGGAGAGAGCGACAGACAGAGAGGGAGAGAGCGACAGACAGAGAGAGGGAGAGAGCGACAGACAGAGAGGAAGAGAGTGACAGAGAGGGAGAGAGGGCGGGGACAGCACTCACTCTGCAGCCAGTTCTGTGGACACCTCCCCAACGATGTCTGCCACCAGCTCCTTGACGCCCTCTGTCAGGACGTCCTCACAGGCGTAGAGGGTGGGCAGGTAGGCCGGGTGGTCATAGGGCTGAACCCAACAACATGATCGCATTGTCAGCAGGACCACAATGATCATCATCACCATGAAGGTGATGCCAATGATAATAATATAGGCAATGGTGAAGCTGATGACAAGGTAAGATGACGCCAATGATAATAATATAGGCAATGGTGAAGCTGATGACAAGGGAAGATGATGCCAATGATAATAATATAGGCAATGGTGATGTTGATGACAAGGGAAGACGATGATAATGACATAGGCAATGGTGATGCTGATGACAAGCGAAGATGATGATAATAATATGGACAATGGTGATGTTGGTGACAAGAGAAGATGATGATAATGACATAGGCAATGGTGATGTTGATGACAAGGGAAGATGATGATAATAATATGGACAATGATGATGATGATGACAAGTGAAGATGATGATAATGACATAGGCAATGGTGATGTTGATGAGAAGGGAAGATGATGATAATAATATGGACAATGATGATGTTGATGACAAGTGAAGATGATGATATTGACATAGGCAATGGTGATGTTGATGAGAAGGGAAGATGATGATAATAATATGGGCAATGGTGATGTTGATGACAAGGGAAGATGATGATAATGACATAGGCAATGGTGATGTTGATGAGAAGGGAAGATGATGATAATAATATGGCAATGGTGATGTTGATGACAAGGGAAGATGATGATAATGACATAGGCAATGGTGATGTTGATGACAAGGGAAGATGATGATAATGATACAGGCTATGGTGATGACAAGGGAAGATGATGATAATGATATAGGCAATGGTGATGTTGATAAAAGGGAAGATGATGATAATGACACAGGCTATGGTGATGACAAGGGAAGATGATGATAATAATATAGGCAATGGTGATGTTTATGACAAGGGAAGATGATAATAATATGGGCAATGGTGATGTTGATGACAAGGGAAGATGATGATAATGATACAGGCTATGGTGATGACAAGGGAACATGATGATAATAATATAGGCAATGGTGATGTTGATGACAAGGGAAGATGATGATACTGATAATGATACAGGCAATGGCGATGTTGATAACAAGGAATGCAAACTGGGATTTACAAATGTAATTGTGATGACAATGGCTGTAATAATGATGGTGATGGAGGTATGTTAGTGATGAAAGTGATGATGGTGATGTTAAATTTTATCATCCTAGTAATTTTGCGGGTGCTGGTGATTCATGATGATGATGATGGTAACAGTCAGAAGGATGATGATGGTAACAGTCAGAAGGCTGATGATGGTAACAGTCAGAAGGCTGATGATGGTAACAGTCAGAAGGCTGATGATGGTAACAGTCAGAAGGGTGATGGTAACAGTGAAGGATGATGATGGTAACAGTCAGAAGGATGATGATGGTAACAGTCAGAAGGCTGATGATGGTAACAGTCAGAAGGCTGATGATGGTAACAGTCAGAAGGCTGATGATGGTAACAGTCAGAAGGCTGATGATGGTAACAGTCATGAAGGATGATGATGGTAACAGTCAGAAGGATGATGATGGTAACAGTCAGAAGGATGATGATGGTAACAGTCAGAAGGCTGATGATGGTAACAGTCAGAAGGCTGATGATGGTAACAGTCAGAAGGTGATGATGGTAACAGTCAGAAGGATGATGATGGTAACAGTCAGAAGGATGATGATGGTAACAGTCAGAAGGATGATGATGGTAACAGTCAGAAGGATGATGATGGTAACAGTCAGAAGGATGATGATATTCAGAGGGATGACAGGGAGGAGATGACACAGTTGCTGGTGACACTGGTGATCTAAAAGAGTAGTGGTGATGGTGATGATGATGATATTCAGAGGGATGATGACAGGGAGGAGGGAGATGATGGCTGTTGGTGACACTGGTCATAACTAGAGTAGTGGTGACAGTGATGGTAACGGTGATGATGTTCAGAGGGATGACGACAGGGAAGAGAGAGATGACACAGTTGTTGGTGACACAGATGATCAACTGGAGTAGTGATGATGGTGATGATGGTGGTGATGACAATGGTGATGATGATGATGATATTTAAAGGAATGATGACAGGGAAGAGAGAGATGACACAGTTGTTGGTGACACAGATGATCAACTGGAGTAGTGATGATGGTGATGATGGTGGTGATGACAATGGTGATGATGATGATGATATTTAAAGGAATGATGACAGGGAAGAGAGAGATGACACAGTTGTTGGTGACACAGATGATCAACTGGAGTAGTGATGATGGTGATGATGGTGGTGATGACAATGGTGATGATGATGATGATATTTAAAGGAATGATGACAGGGAAGAGAGAGATGACACAGTTGTTGGTGACACAGATGATCAACTAGAATAGTGATGATGGTGGTGGTGATCACGATGATATTCAGATGGATGATGACAGCAAGGTGAGATGACATGTACAGTTGCTAGGTACACTGGTGATTAACTAGAATAGCGGTGATGATGAATCAAACTGATGACGTAAATGACAGTGGTGATGGCAATGGTAATTATCATCATAAGAAATTTTGTGGCGATAATGAGATCACAACAGTATGGCTCTCTTGATAAAAACACCACAGGAACATTTGCTGCATTGCTCTTCAATCAATCAAGATTCTTTCCCACTTTTGTTGTTGTTGTTAAAGGCTCCTAGTTTCTGTCACACTGAATAACACATTTGTGACCAAGGTGATGGGCTGATATATTCAATCTTTGTTCAAAAGAGTACAACTGTTCTTAACAAAGACCTGAAGATATTTAAAGGCACATACTTTTTCTTTTTTTTACCAACTATGATGTGATGTAAGAGAACAGGAGAGGGATGGTGTGTGTGTGTGTGTGTGTGTGTGTGCGTGTGCATGCGTGCGTGCATGTGTGTGCTGGAGGGGGGAGGAGAATAACAGTGTGTCATATTCTCCACACAATGAACGGAGATACCTGAGTGGAGCTTCATTGACTTCAAAAATATTTTCATACACTTTGATACAAACAGACATTAAAAACATTACATAATGGCCAAATTTTTCCATTCAAATCTACCAATTTCTCCATCATTATATAAGAATTATTTAACAATGTATATTATGATATGTCCTCCCAGACATTCTTCGGTTCACTGTCTTTGCTGCAGGGAGACCGTACTGTAAATACAATGGTACACAAAAGTGACGACATCAAAAAATTAAAGAGAAACAATGAATTTAGAAAAAGAATTCAAATGGCAAACATGATGAAGAAAGTGAAGAATGAAGATAATGATCATTTCAACTTTTATTTTTTATTTTTTAAATACACTATTCAGCCCCCACTTCCTTTTTTTTGCTGTCGCATTATCTGTGCTAACTTCAGAGGTGTGACTCCCATGATGCTTGGGTGCACTAAGTGCCCATTATTTTTATGGTTATGATTATTAAACCAGCTGTATCAGTAAATATGTAACTTTATCAACAACGCTTTGCATGCTGGCTACCTTGGACTTGGAGCAAAAGGTTAAGCAACGACATCAACAGCAGCATCAATGACAATGGCAGCTACAACAGGCACATGTTGCACTGTCCCATTAAAACAGTGTTCTTTTCAACCGTTTGTGTGCTTTTTGAACAATGATCAAAGGCAGAGAGAGGTCTAGAACTACAACTATACAAAAACAATGAAATAAAATACTATAAGAAAAATCTACTGGTACTACTGACAGATGCTGCAAACTGCAAAAGCATGCACATGCATATGTAATAGTACATATATATATATATATATATAATGCATGTGTACAAAATACAAGAACAGTATACAATGTGCATGCTCCTGTTGCTACCTGCATGGAGTGAAGACAACAAAGACCAATACAAAGTGTCCAAGAAAAAGTGTGGGTAGATAAAAGGTACAATTAAGCTGAAATAAAGAAAGACTGAGCCAAAAAAGGAAAGAAAATATGCAAGAGTACAAATGCTGTACAATGCTAACGTCTACCTCCATTTTACATCCAGGCAAAATGCAACAGAATAGGTGAAAAGCAAGTAAGTAAGTAATTTGGTGTTTTATGCCCAGTCAACCAGTACAGTTATATCAGGGCAATAGGTGAAAAGCAAAGAGCTTGGTGTAACAGGACAGGTCAAGATAAAGCTCAACATGACAAGAGTATATTAAAAAAAGAAAAAAAGAAAAAACGAAGAGCTCAAATCTAACACAGCACATGAAGAAAAGAAGAGCTCAATGTAACTGAGTTCCTAAAGACAAAAGAGCTCAATGTAACTGAGTTCCTAAAGACAAAAGAGCTCAATGTAACTGAGTTCCTAAAGACAAAAGAGCTCAATGAAACTGAGTTCCTAAAGACAGAAGAGCTCAATGTAACTGAGTTCCTAAAGACAAAAGAGCTCAATGTAACTGAGTTCCTAAAGACAGAAGAGCTCAATGTAACTGAGTTCCTAAAGACAAAAGAGCTCAATTTAACAGAGTTCCTAAAGACAGAAGAGCCAATGTAACTGAGTTCCTAAAGACAGAAGAGCTCAATGTAACTGAGTTCCTAAAGACAGAAGAGCCCAATGTAACTGAGTTCCTAAAGACAAAAGAGCTCAATGTAACAGAGTTCCTAAAGACAAAAGAGCTCAATTTAACAGAGTTCCTAAAGACAAAAGAGCTCAATTTAACAGAGTTCCTATAGACAGAAGACCTCAATGTAACTGAGTTCCTAAAGACAAAAGAGCTCAATTTAACAGAGTTCCTAAAGACAGAAGAGCTCAATTTAACAGAGTTCCTAAAGACAAAAGAGCTCAATTTAACTGAGTTCCTAAAGACAGAAGAGCTCAATTTAACAGAGTTCCTAAAGACAAAAGAGCTCAATTTAACAGAGTTCCTAAAGACAAAAGAGCTCAATTTAACAGAGTTCCTAAAGACAAAAGAGCTCAATTTAACAGAGTTCCTAAAGACAAAAGAGCTCAATTTAACAGAGTTCCTAAAGACAAAAGAGCTCAATGTAAACTAAAAAGGAGAGTTCCTAAAGACAAAAGAGCTCAATGTAACAGAGTTCCTAAAGACAGAAGAGCTCAATGAAACAGAGTTCCTAAAGACAAAAGAGCTCAATGTAACAGAGTACCTAAAGACAAAAGAGCTCAATGTAACAGAGTACCTAAAGACAAAAGAGCTCAATGAAACAGAGTACCTAAAGACAAAAGAGCTCAATGAAACAGAGTACATAAAGACAAAAGAGCTCAATGAAACAGAGTACCTAAAGACAAAAGAGCTCAATGAAACAGAGTACCTAAAGACAAAAGAGCTCAATGAAATAGAGTACCTAAAGACAAAAGAGCTCAATGAAACAGAGTACCTAAAGACAAAAGAGCTCAATGAAACAGAGTACATAAAGACAAAAGAGCTCAAAGAACAGAGTACATAAAGACAAAAGAGCTCAAAGAACAGAGTACATGAAGACAAAATACCTCTACGTCGCAGATAGTACACAAAGACAACAGAGCTCAATGTAACCAACAACAACAAATAAAAAACAGCAGGGATGTGAGGTAAAGAAAAAAAATGACAAAAGCTAAGCCACTAAAGTATGGGGCAGAACATCAAGTGCAGCAGAATATAAAATGGAGCAGAATAAAAACTGGGGGGAAAGGGGGGGGGGGGGGGGGGGGGGAAGCAAGATGAACAAAAAGAAAAGAAACAGCACTAAAGATCAAATGTCCTACAGACAGACCCAAAGGTCGTATTCATTAAGGGCCTCCATGAGAGTGTCGGGCAGAATTTCCTCATCCAATATCTCTCGGATAAGATCAGACACAAGGTCCTCTCCAAACAGGGGGTTCCTGTTCATGTGTTTGAGAACATCCTGAAAAACCAGCCACATCACATTCAGAGATCAAGCAAGCCAGTCAAATCAACAGGAGATCATCATCTAATGTCTCCCTACTGCTAAACGCTTCTTCTTGTTCTGATTTTATGTACGCCACCAACTTTTGATAAAGGAGTATAAGATCACACTGAGACAGTAAGAGGGTGTATGTGTGTTTGGTTGTAACCTGCCACCTGCACTTTTGGCAGAATGATCAGGGTCTGTCACCTGCTACTGCAGTAACACAGGGGTGGAACGGACGCTGAAATAAGTCAGCACAGAAAGCTGACCAACCCTGGACTGCTGGAGAGGAAAATTCTCACACCACTCCTAACAGGGATTGAACCAGCAGCTTACTGATCACGAGTCCAGCGCCCAACCACTGAGCTATTCCCCCACCCCCGTAGAACCAAACCTTCCATGGCTGTGGCTGTTAAACTTAACACCATTACCTCTGGTACTACTCACTCTAGCTAGAACATGAAGCTCTGGCTGGGACATGGAGCTCTGATTGGAACATGGAGCTCTGGCTGGAACATGGAGCTCTTGCTGGAACATGGAGCTCTTGACTAGAACATGGAGCTCTGACTAGAATATGAAGCTCTGGCTGGGACATGGAGCTATGGCTGGAACATGGAGCTCTGACTGGAATGTGGAGCTCTGGCTGGGACATGGTGCTCCTGGAATGTGGAGCACTGGCTGGGACATGGAGCTCTGACTGGAATATGGAGCTGTGGCTGGGACATGGAGCTCTGACTGGAATGTGGAGCTCTGGCTGGGCCATGAAGCTCTGACTGGAATGTGGAGCTCTGGCTGGGACATGGAGCTCTAGACTGGAACATGGAGCTCTGACTGGAAAGTGGAGCTCCAAGCTGGGACATGGAGCTCTGACTAGAACATGGAGCTCCAGACTTGGACATGGAGCTGAAGGCCAGGACATAAAGACTGACTGGGACATGGAGGTCACACACAGATGGACATGGAGATCCAGACTGGAGTGTTGTAGTTTATTCCATTTAAAAAAAAAAAAAAAAAAAATGTTTTGTATCAGAGCATGCATCCAGTGAGCACAAAGATGTGACTGCCCAGTGAACAAACTGAACATCAACAGACTGCGGTGAAGGACAAGGCGCCCGGTGCTCACTCTCAACAACCAAACCAGCCCGTGACACAACAGAAGGCATCGACAGAGCAAGTCCGCATGCTGGGATTCAACTCAAGGAAAGTGACTTAACATTGACACAGTGACTGGGGCCATTCACACTACAGCCAGAGCCAGGCCACGGTTATCCTCGGCCCAGCTCAACTTGGGTTGGGCACAGGCTACTGCATTTATACCTGCCACCTCAACCAACTGAATCAAAAGTTTGGCGTTATTAACGTTATTACTCTGCACGAGTCAGCTACACTTTCAGACCACAGCTGACAATGACCAATGGAAATACAGTCTCATACCTACTGCCGAGACGTGCACACAGCATGGCTCACGTCCATCAAAGGCCAAGTGTAAATGCACCATCCCATGCTCAGCCCAGAAATGTTCACTGGTGTCCCAGAAATGTTCACTAGTGTCCCAGAAATGGTCACTGGTGTCCCAGAAATGTTCACTGGTATCCCAGATATGTTCACTAGTGCCAATGGCCCCAGAAACAGTCGATGGAACCCACTTCACACAACACTGCCCAGAAGCAACTAACCATCTCAAAACAAGGATGTACCTCTGGTGGAGTTTATGTGCCTTGTATTTACATGCATGCCAGGTGAGAGTTACAGCAGGTGACTCAGGTCTTTGTTGCTGTGCACATATGACATTTTTGCAATGCTAATTAACTCCCTTGCGTATTGATTCATCTCAAAACAAGCTTACTCCAACAGGCAGAATAAAAGATCAACACAAAAACCTAAAATATATCAATCTGTCTTATGCGCCTTTGATTTTAGGTTCAGTTTGTAATGCGAGTGTTGTTAGTGACCGACAACATGACTGACTGCACACAACAGCACGTGACCTGGCTCACCCACACTGCACACCCCACCTTTCACACCACCCATCATCATCATCATCATTACCATCATCATCATCATTGTTACCAATCTACCAGCAATATCCACTTTTAGCCCCAATGGTTCGCTATCCTCAAATGGTTTGAGGATGCGTGTGTGTGTGTACGGAAGGAACTGATATGTGGATATGCCAACAGGAGTGCATACTTCAAGTTCATTCCGTCCACACACACACACACACATTCATACCATTTGAGGACCATGAACCGACGGGGCTAAAAGTGGACACTGCCAATCTACCTCAGGCCCACATCAACCCTCTGCAGTAGCCCAGCACATGCAGTGACAACAAGCACATCATTGTTCTGCCCAAACAACCCAGTCCAAAACCCAAAAGTGATCAAGACATCGGACAAGACAGACAGTGTGTAAAAAGCTGTAGCGACTGACCATCTTCGGATGCTGAGGAAAGAGACAGACGGAACAGTTTACTTTGTTTTGTCATTAGACAATACACAATCATTTTAGCACACAACTACCCACACACAGCAGCTTTGCCATATACTTGTGTCTGTCTTTTCTCTCTCTTGTTTCTGGCCTACATCTAAACTGGGGCTATTTTTTCTTCTTTAATAAGTGCTGACATTGCCTTAGGTAGGCAGGATTGCATTTCAAGAGTTTTCGCTTTAGTCTCATGCTTGCTTTTGCAAGCCTTCCTAAACTGTCACAGGACTTTAGCCTTAAAACTGCTTCATTAACAGTAAATGGGAGGGGAGGTGGAGGGAGGGGATGGGGGAATGGGGGAGAGGTAGGCACATTGGTGTGATGCCATTTGCAGGAGGGCTGTGGGGGAGAGGTGAAGGGGTGGAGAGGGGGACGTTCCAGCTAGATGTTACTAAAATTTTGCCACCTATTACAGATCCCGGAACTTGTTTCCACGTTAGCTATGTTTACAGCGTGCACAGGTAACTTGTTTCCACGCTAGCTATGTTTACAGCGTGCACAGGTAACTTGTTTCCACGCTACTTGTTTACAGCGTGCACAGGTAACTTGTTTCCACGCTAGCTATGTTTACAGCGTGCACAGGTAACTTGTTTCCAGCTAGCTATGTTTACAGCGTGCACAGGTAACTTGTTTCCACGCTAGCATTTTTCAGCGGACAGGTAACTTGTTTCCACGCTAGCTATGTTTACAGCGTGCACAGGTAACTTGTTTCCACGCTAGCTATGTTTACAGCGTGCACAGGTAACTTGTTTCCACGCTAGCTATGTTTACAGCGTGCACAGGTAACTTGTTTCCACACTAGCTATGTTTACAGTGTGCACAGGCAACTTGTTTCCGCATTAGCTGTGTTTTTGTGGGTCATACAGCCGGCTGTTTGCTCACTGCTCTGAAAAACAAAACAGGGCACACTGTCTCACTGTCCCAGCCTGCACACATATGGTCTTACTGTGTCCCAATTTACACACTGTCTCACTGTGCTCCAATTCGCAGTTTTATTGTGTCCCCATTTGCACATTGTCTCACAAAAGACGTTATTTCTCAACCATTTGTATATCTGGGTGTTGCTGCTTGGATGCTAAAAATCAACTTTTTTTGACATATTTCTCTTGCTTCTTTTCTTTCAATATCATATTTTGGCACAAAGGTGACTTCAAGTTTGAAACTGTTCTGCTGAACACATCACCATATGGAAGTTAGTAATAATACCAACCGGACAACTAATCAACCAAACACAAAAAACAGTCCAGTAGTCACATAGCCAATCATTCAACCACACAACCAGCCAACTACTCAAATGATCAAATTAGTCAATTCACCAATCTATGAACCAACCAACCAACCGATCACTGGTGAATGAAATCATTCATGAAGTGAAGAAACTACTGAGTTGAACACCATGCAGTCTGACATACCATGTCATCTTCAGAGGAGTCGTCGTCCCCGTAGATGTACTGCAACACGACAAGCAGAAGAGTGTAACATAATGTAATGCAGTCTGGGGTCACAAACACATCAGAACTGAGGTCAAGAAATTGCAGCATCTCAAGAAGAAGAAAAAACGCACACAAACAAACATGATGCTAACAAACCGACAGCAGTTTTAAAAGAATAATCCTGCATTTATCTGGTTACAATTCTGCCTCTTGTGCCTACTGCAAATTCAGTGCAAGTCTGACAGAAAACAGCACTGCTTTTGGTATCCTTGAGATCAGAACCCTCCATAGCTATCAGCATTTTTCACCAGCACCTGGTTAGTTGGAAGAATAGTTTTCACTGACATACAGCAGGTATCCATTTGAAAATCTGACCCTATGATGGCACAGATCAAAGATCCCAATGTCAGTGTCACACTATGGCATGATATATGCATATATATAATGTATATTATGTACTCATTCCTTTGTAGTGTCTGCCACTGTGCCAGCTTTATTCATGATCACAAGACAGTCTCATGTACATTACTCCCCCCTTCCTTCCAAGCACCAAACTAAATGATATAGACCCCCACATCAGCAACCCACAGTCAGCACCTCCTTACCTTGTACTTGCACTCACCTCCTATTTGCCCTCACCTTCACCTTGCCCTTGCCCTCATCTTCACCTTGCCCTTGCCCTCACCTTGCCCTTATCTTCACCTTCACCATGCCTTCACTTTGCTCTTGCCCTCACCTTCACCGTGCCCTCACCTTCACCATGCCCTCACCCTCACCTTTACCATGTCCTCACCTTGCCCTTACCTTGTACTTACCCTGACCTTCACCCTAGCCTTGACCTTCACCTTGTACTTTCCCTCACCTTGTCCTTGCCTTCACCTTGTATTTGCCCTCACCTTCACCTTACCTTGCCCTCACTTTCACCTTGCCATCACCTTCACCTTGCCCCCACCTTTACCTTGCCCTCACCATCACCTTGTCCTTGCCTTTACCTTATATTTGCCCTCACCTCCACCTTGCCCTCACCTTGTCCTTGCCATCACCTTGTATTTGCCCTCACCTTTACCTTGCCCTCACCTTCACCTTGCCCTCACCTTCACCTTGCCCCCACCTTCACATTGCCTCACCTTCACCTTGCCCTCACCTTCACCTTGCCCCCACCTTCACACTGCCCACCTTGTCCTTGCCCTCACCTTGTACTTGCCCTCATCCATGGGCATCATCATGGGCATCATGGGCATGGGCATGAAGCCCCCAAAGACGGGCATGGACTGGCGGGCCTTCTGCCGCTTGGTCTTCTTGTTCCTGGACTGGAACATCTGCCGGTCGTGGTACATGTCCTTGTAGCTACGGGCCCCTGGTGTCCGGCGGTCCTTGCGTCGCTTGTTGCGATTGGCACCTGCAGACAGAGTTCAAGACTGAGGCCTAAAGCGTCTTTACTTTGGGGGCGGCCGGTATCTCTGGTACTCAGAGCCAGTGCAGTCTGACCGAGTGGACTTCTGACCAGCCACTGTTGTAGGGTGAGGGTGAGGGTCTCCTGACAAGTCATCAACTTTTCACTTCTAATGACATTAAAAGCAAAAAGCTATAAATTGATCACATGTAATACGAATTTTCAGGTTGCCTGTCAGGGTTTTTCTCCACATGCCCCACCCCACCCCCTCTCCCCACCGTGGTTTTTAAGGGTCCATTCACCTGTACTTTCAAAAGTTTCAGAAGAATCTATATCTCTATATGATTAAAGTTGAGAATAACCACACCACTGTCGGTGACTGTAAGTAGCAGAACAGTCTCTATACGATTAACCCCTTCACTGCCATGATGTCACTTGAAAACAACCAGTAAAGGTGTGAAATGTGAAACCTTTAAGCCTTTCTGTCTCCTTTTTCGCACCGGCGTGAGAAGGGATTTTCATCACAGCGCACAGCACTGAAAGTAGATGTTATAAGAACAGAAAATATATTGTTTGCAGGAACATCCCTGTATCTTTCAAGCCCGGAATTTTACAGGCTGGGGCAGTGAAGGGGTTAAAGCTGAGAATAACCACACCCCTGTCAGTGACTGTAAGTAGCTGGGAGCTCCCATCATCATGAAGGGGTGGGGGGTACCACTGCCTACCTTTGGGTGGGGTGGGTAGTACATAGTGAATGGAACTCCCATCGTCATGAAGGGGTGGGGGTACCACTGCCTACCTTTGGGTGGGGTGGGTAGTACATAGCGAAGGGAGCTCCCATCGTCATGAAGGGGTGGGGGGTACCACTGCCTACCTTTGGGTGGCGTGGGTAGTACATAGTGAATGGAACTCCCATCATCATGAAGGGGTGGGGGGTACCACTGCCTACCTTTGGGTGGCGTGGGTAGTACATAGTGAATGGAACTCCCATCATCATGAAGGGGTGGGGGTACCACTGCCTACCTTCGGGTGGGGGTGGGTAGTACATAGCGAATGGAACTCCCATCGTCATGAAGGGGTGGGGGGGTACCACTGCCTACCTTTGGGTGGGGTGGGTAGTACATAGCGAAGGGAGCTCCCATCGTCATGAAGGGGTGGGGGGTACCACTGCCTACCTTTGGGTGGGGTGGGTAGTACATAGTGAAGGGAGCCCCCATCATGATGAACCGGTGGGGATGGGGGGGAGGTACCATTGCCTACCTTTGGGTGGGGGTGGGTAGTACATAGCGAAGGGAGCGCCCATCATCATGGGGGAGGGCTGTGGGTAGGGTTTAGGCTTGTACAGCCCTCTCTTCCCATCGTCGTCACCATCGTCTTCATCATCACTCTCCTCACCCCAGCTGTCGTAGTCTGGCTTCGACCTGAATGGTGAGGGGAAAAAAGAAAAAAATCTATGCAGGACAACAGACCAGAGATTTAAGCAAAGACCATGCCACACCAAACAAGTAAAACTTCAATATAAAGTGTTTACAGTTGTCGTAGTCTGGTTTCAACCTGAATGGGGGGAAGAAAAAAATGAGAAAAAAAATCTATGCAGGACAACAGACCAGAGATTTAAGCAAAGACCATGCCACACCTAACAAGTAAAACTTCAATATAAAGTGACTATGAATTCTGAGCAAGGCCAAGCTTATGTCACCTGCAAATACAGTAAAACCTCAACTGGTGTAAAACACTGATCTACAAACAGACCATGTCAGAACTGCAAAACCTTGATGAGAAACATGGGACTAGCGACGAAC
>JABMCL010001763.1:267500-297500 GCA_018857735.1 Alviniconcha marisindica | reverse complement strand
GCAACATGTTTCTACCTAACAGATACACTGACACTGTCGGGGTAATTGTCTTGTCATGTGCACATGATTCTACCCAACAGACGCACTGACACTGTCAGGGTATGTCTGTCATGTGCACGTGATTCTACCCAACAGACGCATGGACAATGTCAGGGTGTGTGTCTGTCATGTGCACATGATTCTGCCCAACAGACGCACTGACACTGTCAGGGTATGTGTCTGTCATGTGCACATGATTCTACCCAACAGACGCACTGACACCGTCAGGGTATGTGTGTCATGTGCACATGATTCTACCCAACAGACACACTGACACTGTCAGGGTATGTCTGTCATGTGCACGTGATTCTGCCCAACAGACGCACTGACACCGTCAGGGTATGTCTGTCATGTGCACGTGATTCTACCCAACAGACGCACTGACACCGTCAGGGTATGTCTGTCATGCACATGATTCTACCCAACAGACGCACTGACACCATCAGGGTATGTCTGTCATGTGCACGTGATTCTACCCAACAGATGCACTGACACTGTCAGGCTATGTGTCTGTCATGTGCACATTTCTACCCAACAGACACATAGACACTGTGAGGGTATGTCTGCCATGTGCACACGATTCTACCCAACAGATACACTGACACTGCCAGGGTATGTGTCTGTCATGTGCACAACATGCCTTCTACCAAAAAACAACAAACAAACAAACAACACTTGTCAGGTTATGTGTGTCTGTCCGTCTGTCATGCGCACAACATGGTATCTACCCAACAAACACATCAACGCTGTCAGGGTACATCTGTCTGTCTCTCAGAGTCTTTGCTGTAAAGTTAACATTTGGAGCCAGTATCTCCATGTCATTCAGCAACACTTGTATTCTGTAACACTTGCATGCAGCAGCACCTGCATTCAGCAACACCTGAAGCCAAATTCTTACGCCACAAGTGCAATCCTTTGATAACTGACTTTTTGACTGCTAGAACCAATTACCTCTTGAAATGCTTCAAGAAAAAATGGTGAATAATATTAAAGTGTTCACTTTATTCAGATAACTAGTGGGGGGTTTTAAATAATATTTATTAGTAATTTTAGTCATTATTTTTCTGTAAGCATTACTCTTTTTTTAATCTGTTATATAACATTACCTTTTTTTTCTCTCTCTCTCTCTTCAGCTGATGAATTATAATGAACTGAAAATGTAGAAACATTGCTAGAATGCAACTATACATCATTCAAAGTTCACTCCATACAGGTAAACACAACAGAATATAGGAGTGTTCTTAGTGAGGGGTTTGTTTCCATGCAAACATGAAAGGTTTCACAAATAACGACCTGTAAAGAGAAGTGGCCTGTCATCAGAGCAACCCTCATCGGGGTGGCCCCTCATCAGAGTGATCCTCATCAGGGTGGCCCCCCATCAGAGTGACCCTCATCTGGGTGGCCCTTCATCAATGACCTTCATCAGTGACCCTCATCAGGGTGGCTCCTCATGAGGGTGGCCCCCATCAAGGTGGCCCCTCATCAGAGTGACCTTCATCTGGGTCGCCCCCCATCAAAGGTGGCCCCTCATCAGAGTGACCCCCATCAAGGTGGCCCCTCATCAGAGTGACCCTCATCTGGGTTGCCCCCCATCAGAGTGACCCTCATCAGGGTGGCCTCATCAGGGTGGCCCCTCATCAGTGACCCTCATCAGAGTGATCCTCGTCAGGGTGGCCCCCATCAGAGTGGACCCTCATCAGAGTGGACCCTCATCAGAGTGGCCCCTCATCAGAGTGACCCTCGTCAGGGTGGCCCCGCTTCAGAGCGGGCCCTCATGGGTGGTGCCGCTGTGCCAGCAGTAGTATCGCGCAAGTCAAACTCCACCTTGCCTGCTGCAACGTGTGCAACAGCTGCTCCTTACTCTGAGACAAGAGCACGGTGTGAAGGTGCACAGCAGTCCTGCATACAGCCAGAAAGAAGCCCCCGAGGCGGTGCAAAGGCTCGAAGTGCAAAGGCTCGAAGTGCAAAGGCTCGAAACAAAATCAGCAACACCCTTTCAGTCTGGAGAGACAATGTGGAGCACAGCAGGAAAGCAAATGCCGAGAGAGAGAGAGAAAAAAAGTCTTTACATTTTTTCCTTTTTGTACAGAAAACATAACTGGAATTCAAAGTGAAACAAGAATGTGAATAAAACGTAATTGAAAACAAGGGATGCGATGGAACAGAGGTGGCATGGGAATGCAAATGAGAAGGCATGGACTGGAGGGGGAAAAACAGGAGGGTGGAGGAGAGGGTTGAAGAGAGGGAGGGAGTGTGCAGGTGGATGTTGTGGGAAGTGGGTGTGTACATTTCTGGGGGAAGGGGGGGCACAAAGCTCTAAGTGAACAGACGGAGGCTGCTATGAAGACTGTAGATAGTTGGCGCTAAAATGTTTCAAGGGAGATCAGGAAAAGAAAACAATGCCATTTTCAGAAAAAGAAGATTTGAGCAAAATCAGGCCTTCACTTCAAGCAAATGTAAAAGCATGCGCTGTGTGTGTGTGTGTGTGTGTGTGTGTGTGTGTGTGTACGCAGGCATGTGTGCATGTGCATGTTTGTGTCTGTGCATGTGCTCCATAGTGTGCCTGTGTGTGCATGCACCTGTGTGTATGAGAATGTGTGTGTGTGTGCGTGAGTGTTTCTGTGCATGTTCATACAATACATGCACAGACTTGTACACTGAATCCAACACTCTTCAAACAATGGCTTAATTAAGCGTAAAGTCCCCTCCACAGCAGCGTCTCTCCTTCACAAACTCATCAAAGTGGCAGTAAAAGTCAGCCGTCAAAATAAGCAACAACGAAAAAGGCAAGCGTACAAGCAAACGGCAACAACACGTCTCCCACCAGAGAAGAAGAAGCAAAACAAACAAAAAAATCAAACATAAAAAATCCTGTACCCACAGGCCCAGCCTGGGGGAGGAAAAAAATGGTGAGACGAAAGCCGGGCCAACTGCCCAAAATGCAGGTACAATATCCAAAACACTCAAACTGACAGGAGACATCGCACTGTCCCACACTCACCCCAAAACTGACCAGCACACAACATTACATGTATTTTTTGTGTATGTACAGATTTACTGAGAGGCAAAAAAATGTAATCTCTTGTCACAGGAACACATGGCTTACACAGTGTTATCACAGGAAATATCCAAGCAATACAATAGAGTAAAAGAGGAGATACAAGACAAAATGGAACGAGCATTTGTACACACCCATGTCAGAAAAATAGCAGCTTCTCTCTTTCATTAATCATGGTAACACTAAAAATAGCTTCTTTTTTAATTTTTTATTCATTTGTGTGTGTGTGTGTGTGTTAACCAGATGCTTGTCGTTGTACACAATCCAGATGACAGTTTTCCCTCAACTAAAACTAGTGAACATTTTCTGCATAATCGCGGAGCAGGGATAGCTCAGTTCTCAGTTGGTAGGGCATCTGACTGAAAAGCCAGGTGCAATGCTGATGCGGGTTTGAGTCCCTGATGCGGCACGGGATTTTTCTCTGAGAGTCAATTTCCAGTGCAGACTCTCTCGCAGCGTGCATGCAGCCCCCATGTGCAATCGCATGCGTCAACATCTGCATGCACACTCAAAATCCCTAACAGTGGCGGCCATACCATTGTTCGGACACACAAAAATACTACACACACTGACAGAAATGGGGAGCTCTGCTTTTGCAGTGACTGTGCCTTACCTAGGTAAGGTGACCCAAATTTCCTACAAGGGACAAAGAAGTACTAAAAACAAAACAAAAACCTTTAAAATCTTTTAACTCTAACTAGTCTAAGTATCATGGGGTGGTTACCAAATTCTGTTCAAAATGCAAAAAAATACACCAAAGGACTAAAAAACGAAAAGAAAATAGGGCTGAAAAACAAACTGAATACACTTACTTGATTCAAACTGTTCAACACTTCCTGTCCACTTACATCTATTAAACAGTTAACAAATGTCTCCTGTCTGCATCTTAAGGCTAGAGACAGTCATGTCTTGTCCACATCTTAAGGCTAGAGGCTCCATCACATCTTGTCTGCATCTTAAGGCTAGAGACTGCCACAGCCTGTCTGCATCTTAAGGCTAGAGACAGTCACAGCCTGTCAGCCTCTTAAGGCTAGACAGTCACGGCCTGTCTGCATCTTAAGGCTAGAGACTCTGTTAAAAGACCCTGTCAAGTGTCGACTCAGGTTTGAACCTGGGACCCACATTGTCTCAACAGGTTCTGCAAGCTCTTTTTTTTTTTTTTTTTATCCATTGTAGCAAATGGACATGGATCATAATTTTTCATCCCAGAAATTTGCATCTCTGAACAAGAAACGAACACACTTTTAGTACTGTATTTTGGACCTAACACGTGTGCGCAAGGTAGAATAAAGGATGTGTTTGTTGACAAGCTTCTGGCCTGAAGACAAAGGACTATGTTGAACTGACCTGCAGTTCAGCTTCTTGCACAGGTTCAATGAAGGTCAGCGCGTCACCAGCGCAACAAATCTTGGTGATGTACCAAGTGCACCAAATGACAACATGAACCCTTTCATGTTTTCGCCGCAGTCTTTTCCATCATGATAATGGACAGAGAAAAAAATGTGAAACAAAGTTGACTGCTAGCATTTCAAAACAAGATTAAAACACACAAAAGGTGAGAAAGATTGCTTATTTGAATCAGATAATACAAAATGCATGTTTGTTGCTTGAGAAAAGTGTTTTCATTCAAACATAGCACATGTTTTGTATTGTGTAATTAAAATAAGCATTCTTTTTAACCAGTTATATGTTTAGATCTTGTCACAGTGATGGACTGCTTCCCCATTTTTCAGTCAGGTCCCAGTTCTGTTAGCCAGAGAAGGAATTTTTTTCACTCAAAGGAATCCTGAGTGCATGTGTGTGTGTGTGTGAAATGCTGGCCAATAAATCAGTCTCCCTACTACATCAGAAGATGGAAGAAAGTGCTGAAGCAGGGACAAGCCCTGTGTGTGTGTGTGTGTGTGTATGCGTGCGTGCGTGCATGCAGGTGTGTGTGAAGTGCTGGCCAATAAATCAGTCTCTCTACTGCATCAGAAGACTAAACCAGGGACAAAGGACTGTGTTTCAATTCCTAGTCAACATGTGTGCAGTCGTAAGTCTGGGAACTGTCACACATTTCAATACTGTTTGACCATCATCTCTGGGGACTCTGGTTCATCTACATGCAGCACTGGACATTCTGGAGTTGAGGGAAACTGTCTGAGTGGCTAGACTGGCTAGGCAAAACAACCACCCCAAGTGGCTTGCAACCTGGAAGATATAAAATGCTTAGGATCTTGAGGCTCTGATTGTTAAGGAACTTGAGACACTGATTGTTAAGGAACCTGAGACACTGAATGTTGAGGAACTTGAGACACTGATAACTAGTCTACTTGGGGGCACCCAGCCAAGGGCATCAGACTGTGAACTGATTGTTGAGGAACTTGAGACACTGATAACTAGTCTACTTGGGGGCACCCAGCCAAGGGCATCAGACTGTGAACTGATTGTTGAGGAACTTGAGACACTGATAACTAGTCTACTTGGGGGCACCCAGCCAAGGGCATCAGACTGTGAACTGATTGTTGAGGAACTTGAGACACTGATAACTAGTCTACTTGTGGGCACACAGCCAAGGTCATCAGACTGGGAACTGCCTGGAGGAGAGGCGCATGAAAAGGCAGCAGTCAGCAATGTTTCTCGATAGGACCAGACAGTGCTGGCGTCAAACAGACAAACATGACAACTGTTTCAAAGGAAACATTAGGGGAAACATCTGGGACAGGTGGAGCACAAATGGGCTTTCCTGAGTGCTGCAAACTGAACTGAACTGTGTCACTTTCAGTGAAACTCTCTTTTGAACACGCTCATCTTTGTACAACCACTTGCCCGCATTTTCAAGACAGTGACTTGTAACTTGTAAGTTCACACAGCAATAATTCACATACCCTCCACAGAATCAGTTATAATTAATTACACTGTGTATCATACAACTGTGTTCCTTTTGGGGTTGTCATACAACTCGTGAAGATTGCAAGCCTGGAAAAGAAAACAAACTGAAGCCAGCAAGAGAAAGCAATCAATGTCAAGACCCCATACGTATGTACATGATACACAGACAACTCACCACACACCACATTCATATAAAAAACTTGAATTTCTGCATCGTCCTCCAACTAAATGACAACGACACTCGCATGAACACGTACATTCATATTGCAGGAATACTGAAGCCAGCTTTCAGGTGCACGCAACAGAGGGTTCCGGGCTGTCAATCATCCCAGCAATATCAGCCAATCAGAACGTCACAAATAATATTCCAAGTGAAAAGCCTCAAGAGTGGTGGCCATGTTTGGCCCACAAGCTACAAGCCCAGCAATGGACTACAAACAAGAGTGGGAGGTTTCCAACCAAACCTTCAGAATGAGCAACAGCGCCCCCTCACCGATGATGAGAGGCATCAGCTGCAATCAAACAGGGCAAATGACATTCCCCTGAACGCTGGATTTAGGCTCAAACCGTTGTGGCTGTGTCTCTCTGGTCAGCACGGCGCCACGTGGCCGCCAGAGCGAAAGCTTGTGCAAACAGGACCATGGGAGGTGCCGGCCACAGTTCAGCACGGAACCCTCTATTCAAAGCGCTACATCCACTACAACGGAACAACAACAAACAACGGAAAGGGAGAAAAGGAACAGGGTGCAGGACCGGACCAAAAAATGTGGAACAACAGGGGGAGGGTACCGTCAACGCACAAACAGCCCTGCCATTCAGCAAAATGTGCCCTTCAACACTGAGGTCAGACAAGCTGCTCTTTCCTACCTCCACATTCCTCAAAACACTTTCACATCGCTAGTTCACATGGACGTAGGTGGTGGAGGTGGAGGGGGGTTAGTTCAGGAGGTGGGGGTGAGTTGGAAGGCAGGGAGTTATGGGGGGGAGGGGGCGGGGGACCTTTTCTATTTCCCCAAACTGACTAACTTCTCATCCTCCACTTATGCTGCAGTGCCTCCCAAAAGGGACCCAGTTCATAAGTAAACGGCAAAGAGCTTCCGCAACATTTGCCTTAAAAGTTCAATGGTGGGGTTCACTAAACGTCAGGGGCACTGAGGCAGAAGCAGATCATGAAAACTTCATCCACCTGACGAAGCAGACAAGGCAGGACCACTCTGTTGAACGGCAGAAGCTGAACGACCCAAATCGTTTCCCTCATCTTACACTTCTGGTCATCTCAAGGCAAAGGAGGCAAACGTACCGGGCACTTGCCCCCGATGGACAACCGTTAACGCTCGTCAGCCACTTCTCTCTCAGCCTGCAACTCACACTCACATCCTGCAGTCTGAACAGTCCCCAAAATAACTCACAACAACAACAACAACACAAAACAAGTCTAAACAAGGGGCACGAACTAGACACAAGGGCACAATCCACATGACAACGAAACACAAAGAGGCAGAAACATTACACAGTGCTGAGGTGCCTTGCCTGCTGCAAAGGACCTTCATTTTCGTCTTTGTACAAAAAAAGACCCAGTATCAAAATAGAAGAACATATCTTTTCCTTTTCAAGATGCAAACATCTTCAAATGTGACTCGAAGCTTGCTTTCTACAGCGCCAGCCCCTCTTTAAACAGCAACTTTAAAAAAAATTAAAGCCAGAAAAGTCAAGCAGCATTGTATGTGTCAAACAAATTATTTTAAAAAAAAATAAAAAAGGCCAAGCAATTCTCTCATCCCAAATCCTGAACACCCATTTCCTCAAGTTCCTGTACCCAGACATCTGTCCCCTGAAATCACAGTGTGCAGACACCTCTTTGCTCAACACAAACCCACTCCTGTTCCCCCCAAACCCCATCCCCCAAACCCTTTTCAAATACCCTTACCCTCAACACGCCATCTGCAAACACCCCTCCCCTCAATTCCCTATGTGCAAACACCCTTTCCCTCAAATCCCTACCTGCAAACACCCCATCGTTCAATTTCCCATCTGCAAACACCCTTCCCTCAATTCCCCATCTGCAAACACCCCTTCCCTCAATTCCCCATCTGCAAACACCCTTCCCTCAATTCCCCATCTGCAAACACCCCTTCCCTCAACATATCACCAATGAGGACCCCCACCCCCACATCCCACCAGTAAACACCCATTTCTCAAGTCCCCATCCCACCACCCCCCCCCCCCCCCCCCCCCCACACAACATTCCTCGCTACCACCCACACCACCCCAAGTCCTCAAAGCCAATCCCCATGCATCCCTTTCCCTGACGACATTTTAAAAACTACGAAACCCTCAACGCCCCACCACCAACCACAACAGAGCTCAGGAGCTGTGTGAAAGTGGAGGTGGCCGTCCTGGGCCCCCTGTCCCTAGCAGTCCCTAGAAGTCCCTGTGGTCCCTGTGCACCTAAAGCAGCACTGAACTGAGCCACCAGCCACCCCTTACCTTCCCCCAGGACATCACTGCACAGATTGTAGGAACGACAACATAAAAATGAGGAAGAGAGGGTCAGATGAGCTTCTCCGACTACACTGACCACTTCCTGCAAGGGAGGCAAACGCTGTTGTTCACCTGCACTTAATTAAGCATCCTGCATCAAAAAAACACAAAACCCCACACAACCTGACACATAGTCTGATACTCTGTTTTCTTCATTTTTCTTTCTCATTTCTTATCCATGTTCCACTGATCTACCACTGGCAACAGCCCCCCCCCTGGCAAAGTTGTCACTATTTCCCAGAAAGTGCCAACGCTGAAGTGTAACGCTGTCTACCAAGACACCTAACGCTGATCGCCAGCTCCTTGCACTGATAACAAACACAGGGAACGCAGAAAATATGCATGCCTGACCGACTCCTCTGGCGCCGTACAGTGGTGGTGCAGAATTCTGTCACCACTCCACAGAGTGGCTCATGCCAATGCCACGCAAACATCCCTATTTTCTACATTCCGCACTGCTACCACCTAGGGAGCTGCACCTTTAGCGCTCGTCACCAGGGATATTGGGAGTTGTTCCTTCAGTGCTCGTCACCAGGAGCACAGGGAGTTGTGTCTTAAGCACTTGTCACCAGGAGCACAGGGAGCTGTGTCTTAAGCACTCGTCACCAGGAGCACAGGGAGTTGTGTCTTAAGCACTCGCCACCAGGGATTGCTGTTCTTTCCAGGGAGCCAGCGACGGCACACTGAGGACCAGTCTGCCGTGAGGATGGCCACAAAGCAGCTTGGCCCAGTGGACAGGCATCTGGCAGGTAAACAGACAGCCCAGGGTTCTAACCCATCTTAACCTAATGGAGGATTATTCTAGCAGTAATAGAGTCGCGCACATTTTCCCCCACCCCACCCCTTTCCCCAGGATTCCGGCGCCCACCAGGTGCTACGCAGTGACGGTGACCCTTGGGTGACAAACCAGCATTCAGCAAGGCCAAAGAAAGGAAAGCAAAGATGGCAAGGCATCAACAAAAAAAATTTGTTTTTTACTGTTCAGAGACTGGTATCAAGGCGGTATTCTCTTCTCTTTTCTGACAGAAAGTGACTCCTTTTTTCGCAGTGGAATTTAAAGTAAAGGTGGCACAGAAAATCCGCTGATTAGCGAAGGGTGATCTCCCCTTATGGTGTGTGCCGCGAAGCAAGCAGGTGTCCACATGGAGATGACTGCACCTTGTGCGACAGGAACCCAGTGAGCATGCAGAGTCAGGAAGGCAGGCAGGCAGGCAGGCAGGCAGGAAGTGCGGGAGGAGTGCATCACGAGCCGAGTGAGTGTGCAGTCAGGAAGGCCGGGCAGTGCGGGGGTGAGTGGGAGAGTGAGGGTCTGCCGCCCGGGCCAAAAGGGCACAAGTCCAGCAATCCTCATGGGCCAACTTGCATCCTTTTTGCTCTGCTGGACGGCTAGGGTGCTATTTACAGACAAAATCTCCAGACAGGTGAGAGAGATGCCGGACCTTGGTCCCTTTCCATCTCTCTCTACTGGTCCAACTCCCGTTCTCCTCTCGCTCACAGCAAGCGTGCCGTCCCACAGGTTCCCCGCCGACTCCTCCCTCTGCTTCGGGCTACCACTCCGCCGCATGCAAACACTCGGTCCTTGACCCGGGTCCCCACACCCTCCCCCCTCACAAACGTCGAGAACCTGGCACTCAAGCACATCCCCAGATGACCGCTGCAAGACCAGGTCCACGACCCAGCCTGCCTGACGAAGGTGTGAGGCAGAGAGTGTCCATCAGGGAAGCAACTCTCGCCATCCCCACCGCTCAGAAACGTCCGTGAAAGCAAGAAAAGGAGCAACTCCTCTCCGAGGAACAGCTTCTGTCATTGGTTCTGTTTGACGAACGTCCGTAAAATGTCCTCGGCCATTTTGAGGTTGTTGCGCGACACCCGCAAAGCGTCGATGACGCGGTCGCGGGAGTAACCTTGGTGAAGAAGGGTGTTGATGCTGTCTTCGCTGGGAGGGCCGCCGTCCCCTGCGTTCTCCTTGTTGATGTCCTGGTTCTCCTGCAGTTCACGTCGGGGGGGCGCCGTTATAGCCTCCTGGCTGGCCCTGTAACAAGGTGTAACATGATGTAACAGCGTAACAGGATGTAAACCATCACACAAACTGTCCCTGAAGGGAGGGCGGGCATGTCTCAATGCAGCCTCCTGTGTACAACCTCAGGGCTGTCATCTGATTCCCCTTTCCCATTTTCTCTCATGTTCTTCTGCCTAGTCCTGTTGCTCTGTCTGTCTTGTCCTTTATTCTGCTCATGGTCCAGTCTCCTGATCTTCTCCACAAAAGTCTGTAATATTTGTTGTTCAGAGACAGACATTTTTATATGGTTCTTGTTGAGCAGCAAGAGGACTGCTGGTAGGTATGCGCAGCTTGCTGCCAAAGGCTCTTCATTTGCCGCTATGGCACGATGCATTGAAATATGTCTCAGTGTTTCATTGTTTCCGTCCATTCCTTTTTATATATATGCTTTTTAACTTGGTATCGCTAAATCTGATGGAATGGTTGGCAATACCAGTATGTCCTAGCCTTTTACACTTTGTTAACAAAGAAAATATTGTCAGTGTTTCAAAATGTGTGTGCATGTATGTGTGTGTGTGTGTGTGCGTGTGCGTGTGTGTGTGTGCATGCATGTGCATGCGTGTGTGTGTGTGTGTGTGTGTGTGTGTGTGTGTATGTGTGAATGTGATGAATGTGTGTATCTGTAGGCCTTTGTAAGCACCATGGGCTCTCATGAGATGGGGCACCATAAATATTATTATCAGGGGCAGAGGGTGGGTGTTTGGAGAGGGGAGGTGGGGGACACACATAATCGCTCAGCACCTGATGAAGCTCAGGCTGCATGTTGCCTGTGAGGGAAAATACAGTTCCTGCAGAGGACCGAAGCTGCGTGTATGTGGTGAAGCATTAAAGCACGTACATGTGGCCACAGCGTTGTACGGTGTTACGCACACAGATACACATTGTACATGGCCACAGCATTGTGGCGTTACATAGACTGACACACATGGTACAAGGTGTTAAATACAACCCTATGGAAGCCACCCGCCACCTGTGCCCACAAACAGTGCAACGGCTCCAGCCGTCAGCCCCAGAGAAAGGTACCGGGAATCTGCCGTAACACTTTAACAGACTCTTAATGTACTGAATCAAACACAAGCAGCGCCAAATAACTCCTCTACAAACACTACTTCAGACCCACCCCCCACCCCCCAAAAAAGAAAGAAAGAAAAAAAGAAAGAAAAAGAACACTGAACAGCTAAAGGCAAAATCAAAAATAGGTCTCCTACAGTTCTTAAGGCAATGCATTTCTTCTTTTTTTCTTGAAAAACAAGCACGCAAAAAGGAACTAACAAGTAAAAGCATAATTCAATACTTAGCACATGATTATTTCTGAAGCAGACCCAGCGCTGAATCCACTGCAGGCAATCCTCATTTCTGCCCAGTACTGCCAAGGACCACAATGAGCTGCAGGGAACACTGTCAGCCAGAACTCTTGGCATCTTTGCTCCAAAAGGGTCTGTTAGCACAGTTAGCCCCCTCCCCTCCTGATCAAGCCCCCCCCCCCCCCCCCCCCCACCCCACCCCCCACCCCCAGTATGCAGAGTCAGTGATGACCAGTGTCAGTACCAATGAGACCTTGTCCCACACTCCGAGCATTGCCTTGCGCCACCTTCCTCCAAACTCTGCCAGATTTGGTTACGCCACTGAAGGGGCACTCTTTATCTCTGTGCAGCTGTCCACCAACGCGGTCAGTGCCCTCCAAAAGGTTTGGGTACTAATCACACTCCGAGCACCGTTTTCCGGCACCTTCCTCCAAACTCTGCCAGATTTAGTTACGGCACTGAAGGGGCACTCTTTATCTCTGTGCAGCTGTCCACCGACACGGTCAGCGCTCTCCAAAAGGTTTGGGTACTAATATGACTGTGGAAGCAGCCTAGCACCCAAGCACCCATGTAAACATGAGACACATCCACCCCAGGTAAAAATAAAATCTGTCTTGATTCAAACGATTGTCGTTTTATTTGTGCTAGTGTAAACTTTGCTGGCGGCTATAAATGACACGCCTTGTTTTATTTGAATTGTTTGTGTAACAAACTTACTACTGTTTGAGCACCAACAAAAAACTGCTCATTAGCTGACAGTTTTCAGGAACCTATGACATAACTAAATACGGCAGCGGTTGAAGGAAGGATGTCGTAAACCAGTGCTTGGAGTTTGACCGTGCTCCTCAGAGACGCCACACAAGTCAGGGCGGTCCTCAGAGACGCCACACAAGCCAGGGCGGTCCTCAGAGACGCCACACAAGCCAGGGCGGTCCTCAAAGACGCCACACAAGCCAGGGCGGTCCTCAGAGACGCCACACAAGCCAGGGCGGGCTAGTCACAGACTTGAAAACACCAATGGGGGTTTATTTTCTTCTACTGTTTTGTTTTCTCCACTGCTTGACCCCTCAAAGTGGCAGCGTAGCCAAACGAACGTGTTTCAAGGACCAGACTGCAGCCACCTACTGGAAGGAAGGGTTTCCTTGTGTCCAGTCACCACCTAACGGAGGAGGACGCTGACCACAAGCTGGTGCGGGGAAAGCAAAGCTGACTGGCTCTCCTGACAGTTACAGCCTGAGGCAGGAAGCCCAGCCACAGCTCACCACCACCACCACCTGATGCAAGTGCACACGCCTTGGTATTTCCCCGTCAACAGCATGGGGTTCCCGTCACAGTCACTAACAGCATAGGGTTCCCGTCACAGTCACTAACAGCATGGGGTTCCCGTCACAGTCACTAACAGCATGGGGTTCCCGTCACAGTCACTAACAGCATGGGGTTCCCATCAGTCACTAACAGCATGGGGTTCCTGACACAGTCACTAACAGCATGAGGTTCCTGTCATAGTCGCTAACAGCATGGGGTTCCCATCAGTCACTAGCAGCATGGGGTTCCCATCACAGTCACTAACAGCATGGGGTTCCCGTCAGTCACTAACAGCATGGGGTTCCTGACACAGTCACTAACAGCATGAGGTTCCTGTCATAGTCGCTAACAGCACAGGGTTCCTGTCATAGTCACTGACTGGATGAGGTTCCTGTCATAGTCACTGACTGGATGAGGTTCCTGTCATAGTCACTGACTGGATGAGGTTCCTGTCACAGTCACTGACTGGATGAGGTTCCTGTCACAGTCACTGACCAGATGACCTCACCTTTCTTTACACCTTAAACTACTGAATATCTTCTCTCTACACCTTTAAATTCTGCATCTTCTCTCAACACTTTTAAATTCTGCATCTTCTCTCAACATCTTTAAATTCTGCATCTTCTCTCAACACCTTTAAATTCTGCATCTTCTCTCAACACCTTTAAATTCTGCATCTTCTCTCACCACTTTTAAATTCTTCATTCAATGATTTCTGTTGGACATCTTTCTACCCTTTTTTTTAGACCCTTTCAATGACATCTTCACACCCCCCGTTTTCTTTGGGGGGGGACCTCTTTGGACACCTTTTAACATTTTGTACGCTTAAAAAAAAAAAAAAGTTAACTTTCTTAGAACCTCTTTCAACACTTTCTGATGGCATCTTTCTACACTTTATTTTTTTAAAGACCTCTTTAAAACCTTTCCATAACATCTTCCCCACTGCTGGTCCCCTTCCCCTTCCCCACTGCTGGTCCCCATCCCCATTGCTGGTCCCCTTCCCTGCTGCCAGTCCCCATCCCCTTCCCCACTGATGGTCCCCTTCCCCACTGCCACTCCCCATCCTCTTCTGCACTGCTGGTCCCCTTCCCCACTGCTGGTCCCCTTCCCCACTGCCATTCCCCTTCCCCTTTACTGGTCCCCTTCCCCATTGCCAGTCCCCATCCCCTTCCCCACTGCTGGTCCCCTTCCCTTCCCCACTGCTGGTCCCCTTCCTCTCCCCCTTCCCTACTACCGGTCCCCTTCCCCACTGCCCATTACACTCACGTTGGTGTTGCGTCCCCGGCGGATGGGTGTTTGGAGCGGGGAGGTGGGGGACACGCATAATCGCTTGGCACCCGATGAAGCTGAGGCCGCGAGTTGCCTGTGAGGGAAAAAATAGTTCCTGGAGACCAAGACACAGGGTAAGCGTGCATGAATACACAGGGGGTGGTTAGGCAAACCAGCAAGCAAAGCAGTCAGGTGAGTAGTGTTATGTTTAGAGAATATCACTGGTGAACCTCACTATTCAGTAAAAAAATCTCTTGGGAGTGGGTAGTAGGGGTGGGGGCACAGGGTGAATGGAGTGGGGGGGGGGGGGGGGGGGGGGGGGAGGTCAGCGAAATAAAAATTCACTGTCATGATGGTGAGGTTCACCTGCATAGTCACCCTGATGTTAGCTAGTTTAAAGCTGCAGGCACCAGGCATATCAACAGTTAGCCACAGGGCTATGATATTAGTAGTTAGTCACAGAGCTATCAATCATATCAGTAGTTAGTCACAGGGCTATTGTATCAATAGTTATATAGTCACAGGGCTATCTCATGGATGGCACTCCACACTGCAGTGTAAATATACACCGGGTAATTTTGTTTTTAAAAACAGTATTTGCAGTAAAAGCATCTGAAATTCTCTAATACTTCTCCCTGTAAATCACAAACTTGACTGGTCCCCCATGACCTTCACTGGTCCTCAAACACGGGCGAGCCACCAACAAAGAGATTTCTCTGCTGTCATGGCTTGCGTGGTGTATTTAATGTCTTCACTTTACCCAGTAACTGACCTCAAACACAGACCAGCCACCAACAAAGAGATTTCTCTGCTGTCATGGCTTGCATGGTGTATTTAATGTCTTCACTTTACCCAGTAACTGACCTCAAACACGGACCAGCCACCAACAAAGAGATTTCTCTGCTGTCATGGCTTGCGTGGTGTATTTAATGTCTTCACTTTACCCAGTAACTGACCTCAAACACAGACCAGCCACCAACAAAGAGATTTCTCTGCTGTCATGGCTTGCGTGGTGTATTTAATGTCTTCACTTTACCCAGTAACTGACCTCAAACACGGACCAGCCACCAACAAAGAGATTTCTCTGCTGTCATGGCTTGCATGGTGTATTTAATGTCTTCACTTTACCCAGTAACTGACCTCAAACACGACCAGCCACCAACAAAGAGATTTCTCTGCTGTCATGGCTTGCGTGGTGTATTTAATGTCTTCACTTTACCCAGTAACTGACCTCAAACACGGACCAGCCACCAACAAAGAGATTTCTCTGCTGTCATGGCTTGCATGGTGTATTTAATGTCTTCACTTTACCCAGTAACTGCTTCTCGCCTGATAAAGCCCTGGGCCACAGAGAAGACAGTTTATCTCTGCGGTCTGGGTCTGGCATTTCTCCATCAAAAACAAATCAATACTGTTTCATGGTGTGCCCATATCTTTAACTGGTTGGGGCTGGCACCTGCAACTTTAAACATTAGACTGGAATCAAACTGATGTTACAATGCTGTGCTTCATTTTGTTAATTGTTAATGTGTGAAACTGATGTGCCCCCCCCCCCCCCCCCCCCCCCCAAAGAAAACAAACAAAAAACCAGTCATTCTGTTAATCATCAAAACAGACGCAAGCATTTCTGCACAGCAAAATAACAAAGAAACCAAACTCTGCAGGAATAAATAAATTAAGCAAGAAAAAAGAAGACGAGAGAAACAACAACAACAAAACCTCACTAATAAAGCACATCATAAGTAAAGGGGAATTCCAACACAGACACTGATCAGCAGTTACAGCTGAAGACATTCATACGTGTCTAACCATGTCATACATCCGATGCAGATAACACATCTAACCATGTCATATATCCGATGCAGAAAACACATCTAACCATGTCATATATCCGATGAAGACATGTACAAGTCTAACCATGACATTCGTCCTATGAAGACATGTATACACGTCTAACCATGTCACACATCCTATGTCATACATGTCAATAACCATGTCATACATTCTACACCATGTTGTATCTCTTCCTGGCCTTTGTTTCATTGGCACATGGCACACCCTGTTGGGCTTTGAGAGTTGGCATATGGCACACCCTGCTGGCTGTGAGTTGGCACATGGCACCCTTGCTGGCTGAGTGCTGGCACATGGCACACCTTGCTGGCAGAGTGCTGGCACATGACACACCTTGCTGTCTGAGTGTTGGCACATGGCACACCTTTCTTACCCTGCAGTGACACTGCCGGCCTGTACCTGACCCCATGACCTTTGAACTCAAGCTAAAGGGCCAGTAACTGGCTGGCATTTTGTTCTGCCATTTTAATGATGGCGGTAAAGTTAGAAACTACTCTCCATCATTCTATCGGAAAACAAATAATCATCAATACTTTAATGCTTGCATTACAATAATGACATATCATCTGGTGCCATAGCCAGCACTTAATGTAGACAGCAAGTGCCTCAGTTAGCATTTAGTGTAGACAGCAAGTGCCTCAGGTGGCACTTAGTGTAAACAACAGGTGCCCCAGCAAGCACTTCATGTAGACAGCAGGTGTCACATTCAGCACTTAGTGCAGACAGATGTCATAGCCAGCATTTAATGTAGACAGCAGGTGCCTCAGCCAGCATTTATTGTAGACAGCAGGTGTCACAGTCAGCACTTAGTGTAGACAGCAGGTGTCACAGTCAGCACTTAGTGTAGACAGCAGGTGTCATAACCAGCATTTAGTGTAGACTGCAGGTGCCTCAGCCTGTACTTAGTGCAGACAGCAGGTGCCTCAGCCGCATTTAGTGTAGACAGCAGGTACCTCAACCAGCATTTAGTGTAGACAGCAGCTGCCTCAGCCAGCATTTAGTGTAGACAGAGGTGCCTCAGCCAGCATTTAGTGTAGACAGAAGGTGCCACAGCCAAATTTAGTGTGGACAGAAGTGCCTCAGCCAGACATTTAGTGTAGACAGCAGGTGCCTCAGCCAGCATTTAGTGTAGACAGCAGTGCCTCAGCCAGCATTTAGTGTAGACAGCAGGTGCCTCAGCCAGCATTTAGTGTAGACAGCAGGTGCCTCAGCCAGCATTTAGTGTAGACAGAGGTGCCTCAGCCAGCATTTAGTGTAGACAGAGGTGCCTCAACCAGCATTTAGTGTAGACAGCAGGTGCCTCAGCCAGCATTTAGTGTAGACAGAAGGTGCCTCAGCCAGCATTTAGTGTAGACAGAAGGTGCCACAGCCAATATTTAGTGTGGACAGAAGGTGCCTCAGCCAGCATTTAGTGTAGACAGCAGCTGCCTCAGCCAGCATTTAGTGTAGACAGCAGCTGCCTCAGCCAGAATTTAGTGTAGACAGCAGGTGCCTCAGCCAGCATTTAGTGTAGACAGCAGGTGCCTCAGCCAGAATTTAGTGTAGACAGCAGGTGCCTCAGCCAGCATTTAGTAGACAGCAGGTAACTCAGCCAGCATTTAGTGTAGACAGCAGATGCCTCAGCCAGCATTTAGTGTAGACAGTAGGTGCCTCAGCCAGCATTTAGTGTAGACAGCAGATGCCTCAGCCAGCATTTAGTGTAGACAGAAGGTGCCTCAGCCAGCATTTAGTGTAGACAGCAGGTGCCTCAGCCAGCATTTAGTAGACAGCAGGTGCCTCAGCCAGCATTTAGTGTAGACAGCAGGTGCCTCAGCCAGCATTTAGTGTAGACAGCAGGTGCCACAGCAAACACTAAGCCAATAACTCAGCTGGTTTAAACAGAGCTTTCTGATCAAGCAACGTTATCACGCCTGTTAAAGGAAGACAGCTGCATTCTTGCTCTGAATTTGTTTGAAAAAACAGAGTTTACCCAGTAACCATGTGCCCATCAAGCTAATCATTATCATCATCACTTTGGGATTTTAGTTTTCAGAGAATGACTGAAAGTGAGCAACAGCCCACCATGCTGTTATCAGACTAAAATGTGACACAGTTATAATATTAACATTTAACTACAAATTAAGCACTCGTGAAGCATACATCAGAAATATCATGTCTCCTTGCAGATTATGGAACACAGTTTGTTACAAACTCTTGAAATGCATCCAGCAATGCAACCATAATCCTATGAAGCAACAATATAATATACAGGGGGGGGAGTGGGTATGGTGGGTGCATAGCACACCAGGTATTTCAAAGCTAACAGTGAAGCAGGAGAAAGCTGCCGAAAGCTGAGAAGGAAACACTCTGCCAATGAGGCCCATCATCTGACATCTGGAACAGTTCACTGGTTTGACATCTGGAACAGTTCACTGGTTTGACATCTGGAACAGTTCTCTGGTTTGACATCTGAAACAGTTCTCTGGTTTGACATCTGGAACAGTTCACTGGTCTGACATCTGGAACAGTTCACTGGTTTGATATGTGCCACTGCAGTCTGGCCTAAAGAGAAACCCGTGAGGCACGAACCCCACATGGGTGGGGACACAGACAATCAACTGTTCACTAACTGTGGGCAGTAGAGTGACTGACTGCACGCTGTCTGCACAAGACTGACTCCACAAAATGCATTATGACAAGGCCCCCCTGTATGAGACAGACCACACTGGGGCATCATGACAAGGTCCCCCTGGTATGAGACAGACCACATAGGGGCATTATGACAAGGTCCCCTGGTATGAGACAGACCACAATGGGGCATTATGACAAAGTCCCCCTGTATGAGACCACATAGGGGCATTATGACAAGGTCCCCTGGTATGAGACAGACCACACAGGGACATTATGACAAGGTCCCCCTGTATGAGACAGACCACATAGGGGCATTATGACAAGGTCCCCTGACATGACAGACCATACTGGGGCATTATGACAAGGTCCACCTGTATAAGACAAGACCACACAGGGGCATTATGACAAAGTCCCCCTGTATAAGACAGACCACACTGGGGCATTATGACAAGGTCTCCCTATATCAGTCAGACCACACTGGGGCATTATGACAAGGCCTCCCTGTATCAGACATACAGCACCCAGCCATTAGGACAAGGTCTTCCCTGTATAAGACAGGCCACAAGAAAACATCAGGGTCCTCCTCTACAAGATGGACCACACAAGTCTTATGCAGGGGTCTCCCTGACCACACTGGGGCATTATCACAAGGTCTCCCTGCACAAAGTTAGACTGATCACACACATGCATTATCTCCCTGTACAATATAGGCCCCGAATGAGCATTACACCAGGGTCTTCCTGTACAATACAGGCCCCAAACAGGCATTACACCAGGGTCGCCTTGTACAATACAGGCCCCAAACATGCATTACACCAGGGTTGCCCTGTACACTACAGGCCCCAAACAGGCATTACGCCAGGGTAGTCCTGTACACTACAGGCCCCAAACAGGCATTACACCAGGGTTGCCCTGTACACTACAGGCCCCAAACAGGCATTACACCAGGGTCGCCTTGTACAATACAGGCCCCAAACATGCATTACACCAGGGTTGCCCTGTACACTACAGGCCCCAAACAGGCATTACGCCAGGGTAGTCCTGTACACTACAGGCCCCAAACAGGCATTACACCAGGGTTGCCCTGTACACTACAGGCCCCAAACAGGCATTACACCAGGGCCTCCCTGTACACTATGGGCCCCAAACAGGCATTACACCAGGGCCACCCTGTACACAGCAGAACCATAATGCTGAGGTGAGAGTGCGCTATGTACCTACCCCCCTCACTGGTGGAGTTGCTGGTCTGGAAGGCAGGCGGTTGTTCCCTGGGGTGGGGGCTGGGGTGTTCCCTGGGGTGGGGGCTGGGTGGGGGGCGGTCGTAGTGCGAGTCAGGATACGTGTCATCCACGGGGGCCTCTGCTGCGTCGGCACGTCGTAGCACAGCTCTGCATAACTGATACCTGCAACACGGTGGGCATGACTGATACCTGCAACACGGTGGACGTGACTGATACCTGCAACACGGTGGACGTGACTGATACCTGCAACACGGTGGACGTGACTGATACCTGCAACACGGTGGACGGGACTGATACCTGCAACATGGTGGACGTGACTGATACCTGCAACACAGTGGACGTGACTGATACCTGCAACACAGTGGACATGACTGATACCTGCAACACAGTGGGCATGACTGATACCTGCAACACGGTGGACATGACTGATACCTGCAACACGGTGGACGTGACTGATACCTGCAACACAGTGGACATGACTGATACCTGCAACACGGTGGACGTGACTGATACCTCCAACACGGTGGACGTGACTGATACCTGCAACACGGTGGACATGACTGATACCTGCAACACGGTGGACATGACTGATACCTGCAACACGGTGGACATGACTGATACCTGCAAGTCAGTAATTTGGTGCTTTACGCCCAGTGATACCTGCAACACGGTGGACATAACTGATACCTGCAAGTAAGTAATTTGGTGCTTTACGCCCAGTGATACCTGCAGCAGGGTGGACATAAATGCTCAAACCCCATGCATTTACTATGCACACACAAGTCCAGTCATGCATGTGTATGTGCATGCGTGTGGTGAGCAGGTTATATCCCATGCTTGACTCAAGGGGACTGTGGCACATGTGTTTTGTAATTACTGTAAATACTGTTAATAACTGTAAAGCGCTATGAGCTCTTGTGGCAACGAGCATTACATAAGTGTAAGTTCTGTTTATTATTATCATCAAGGTGTTGGTTGTAAAAAGAAGAGGTTTGTTTGAACACATTGGGGCAGCCACCCATGACACACTCTGCTCCCTCAAAGAATCCATGAGTCACCCATCTTACCCTGACTGTCTTTGTCAGCCATGGTGTTGATGACAGAATTGGGGGCAGACAACTTGTCATTCTGTGTGGGGGTGGGGGGTAGCTGCCGTCTGCAACACAACGCAGAATCATGATGTTGGATCACACCCCCACCCTGACCACACCCCCACCCTGATCACACCCACACCCTGACCACACCCCCACCCTGATCACACCCACACCCTGATCACACCAACACACTGGTCACACCCACACCCTGATTACTGGTCACACCCACACACTGATCACACCCACATCCTGATCACTGGTCTCACCCACACCCTGATCACTGGTCACACCCACACCCTGATCACTGGTCACACCCACACCCTGATCACACCCACGCTGATCACTGGTCACACCCACACCCTGATCACACCCACATCCTGATCACACCCACACTGATCACTGGTCACACCCACACCCTGATCACTTGTCACACCCTGATCACTTGTCACACCCACATCACACCCACACTGATCACACCCACACCCTGATCACACCACATCCTGATCACAACCACACCCTGATCACTTGATCATACCCACACCCTGATCACTGGTCATACCGACACCCTGATCACTTGATCACATCCACTCTGATCACAACCACACCCTGATCACTAATCACAACCACACCCTGATCACACCCACACCCTGATCACACCCACATACTGATCAAACCCATACACCGGTCACACCCACACACTAATCACACCCACCCACAGATTGCACCCACATGCTGCGACACAAACAGCTCCCTACAATCATCCATCATCATCATCCCTCTAACAAATGCTGGTCTTGCACTCTTCCCCCCCCCCCCCCCCCCCCCCCCCCCCTCCCAATATGTTCTCTTTTCTCTTTCATGCAAATACTGGGGTAGGGGTTGGGGTGAGAGAGTCAATCACCTGACTGTCTTACCTGGGGGGTTTGGGGGAGGTGCTGGGGGAGGGTGCTGGAGAGATGGTTCTGGGAGGAACAGGTGGAGGCACATCTCGTCGGTTCATCGCTGGTGAGTCAAACGGTGAGCCGTGCTCACGCACCCGGGAGCTCCCTGCCAGCGCATGCAGGGTTGTGGCACACCCCTCCTGGACCAAACGCGCAGACTAACAGCTTGCGTCAAAATCAACCACAACAACAGCTTCTGCTAAAACAGCCACACTGTAACAACAGCTTGCGTCAAAATCAACCACAACAACAGCTTCTGCTAAAACAGTCACACTGTAACAACAGCTTGCATCAAAATCAACCACAACAACGGCTTCTGCCAAAACAGTCACACTGTAACAACAGCTTGTGTCAAAATCAACAACAACAACAGCTTCTGCCAAAACAGTCACACTGTAACAACAGCTTGCGTCAAAATCAACCACAACAACAGCTTCTGTCAAAATAGTCACACTGTAACAACAGCTTCTGTTAAAATAGTCACACTGTAACAACAGCTTCTGTCAAAACAGTCACACCCTAAAAACAGCTGTGTCAAAATAGTCACACCCTAACAACAGCTTCTGTTAAAAGTCACACCTAACAGCAGCTTCTGTCAATATAATCACACCTTAACAACAGCTTCTGCCAAAACAGTCACACCCTAACAACAGCTTCTGTCAAAATAGTCACACCTAACAACAACTTCTGTCAAAATAGTCACACCCTAACAACAGCTTGTCAAAACAGTCACACCCTAACAACAGCTTCTGTCAAAATAGTCACACCCTAACAACAGCTTCTGTCAAAACAGTCACACCCTAACAACAGCTTCTGTCAAAATAGTCACACCCTAACAACAGCTTGTCAAAACAGTCACACCCTAACAACAGCTTCTGTCAAAATAATCACACCGTAACAACAGCTTCTGTCAAAATTGTCACACCCTAACAACAGCTTGAGTCAAAATAATCACACCGTAACAACAGCTTCTGTCAAAATAATCACACCCTAACAACAGCTTCTGTCAAAATAATCACACCGTAACAACAGCTTCTGTCAAAATTGTCACACCGTAACAACAGCTTCTGTCAAAATTGTCACACCCTAACAACAGCTTGAGTCAAAATCACACAATAACAACAGCGTGAGTCAAAATCACAACATGGATCAGTGCTTGCTCTAACCTAATCATTTGCATGTGTGGGTGTGTGCGTGCGTACTTGTGTGCATACATGTGTGTGTGTGGGGGTGCGCATGTGCATGCATGCGTGCATGTGAGTGTGTGTGTGTGTGTGTGTGTGTGTGTGTGTGTGTGTGTGTGTGTGTGTGTGCATGCATGTGTGTATCCACCCCCGAGACTGTGAAAAATGGGCAGCCCTGCTGAATGCTCAGTGTTTTGACATCTGTGCTGGATAAAACATCAGCATGTCTGATGCTCGGTTCTGTGTTCCTGAGGGCTCACCAGTCATTCAGCAGCCAAAGTAATACAGAACAAACACATCAGCTTCACCCTCTCACTCTCACTGCTTTGGAAGCCACCCTTTGCACAGCCCACCCTGAACTCCCGTCATTGCCCACACCATTTTTTGTTCCCCTAAATTCAGAACCAAACTTCACAGCTACTGGGAGAACTGAATCTGGATGACTTTAAAGAAATTCGACAATTTCACTGCACCGAGTCAGGTGGCATCCCACCGCAGAGGGGTCAGTGAAAGAAACCGGGCCTGCACCCGGTACTCACAGGTTCATCTTCGTCATTGTCCACGTGCGGACTGTGCTGCGGGCGACTATCACTCTTCAACTGCGGCCGCTCATCAAAGGGGTCGACCACCACCTGTTCCGTGCCCTTGATCTCGCAGCGACAGAAGGGGCACCCCTGGCCCTCTGAATCCTGAAGCACATCAGCGGTTTACTGTTAGTCAGTCATGAGTCAGTAAGCCAGTCAGTCAGGCAATTGGCTCATTAGCCAGTCAGTAAGCCAGTCGGTCAGCCAGTCCATCAGTAAGCCAGTCAGTCATGTAGGCAGTCGGCTCATTAGCCAGTAGGGTCAAAAAGCCAGTCTGTCAGTCAGCCAGTCTGTCAGTAAGCCAGTCCATCAGTAAGCCAGTCCATCAGTAAGCCAGTTGGTCAGCCATTCAGTCAGCTCATCAGCCAGTAGGTTTTGGTCATTTGTTTTTTATCTACACACACATTTTTCTGTTTATTCACATCAACTGTTAACCCACTGCAAGCAAGTCAGTTTCTAAGCACTCTGTATGCATACACACACGCACGTACATATGCACGCATGCACACGCACGCACACACACAGAAATACACACACACACATGTGCACACATGCATGCACACCCACACAAATGCAACACACACACAAACCCACACACTCTCACCCCCCGCACACCCACACCCACACTCACACACCACACATGCATGCATGCACACACACACAAACACGATGCGCGCATGCATGCACGCACACACAAACACGATGCGCGCATGCATGCACGCACAAACAAACACGATGCGCGCATGCATGCACGCACACACAAACACGATGCGCGCATGCATGCACGCACACACAAACACGATGCGCGCATGCATGCACACACACACAAACACGATGCGCGCATGCATGCACACACACACACACACACACTCCCTGCTCACCTGCCACTGAGTGAGACAGGGGGTGCAGAGGAGGTGTCCGCAGGGCTCCAGACGGATGTCCTTGTCGTTCTCGGCGCAGATCTTGCACAGCTGGAAGGTGGAGCCCATCTCGCAGTACAGCTCGTACTGCTCCTGCGTTACGCGGATGTGGTCCTCCTCACAGTCCCGCACCAGGAAACTCAGGTCAGGGTTCACGTTGCGACCGTCAGGAAACAGAAAGCTGAACACAGCAGAAGGAGGCCGTGACAACACAGGAGAAAGTGGAGGGGGTGGGGGTGGGGGAGGGATGGGGGGGGGGGGGGGGGGGGGGGCTGAAGGGAAGAGAGGTGGGGTGGGGAGTGGAGAGGCCGTGACAACGCAGGCAGAAAATGAGGAGGGGGGGGGGGGGGGGCTGGGGGGGGGCTGGGGGGGGGGGGGGGGTTGAAGGGAAGAGAGGTGGGGTGGGGGGTAGGAGGCCGTGACAACGCAGGCAGAAAATGGAGGGGGGGGGGGGGGGGGGGGTTGAAGGGAAGAGAGGTGGGGTGGGGGGGTGGAGGGAGGCCGTGACAACGCAGGCAGAAAATGGAGGGGGGTGGGGGGCGGGGGGTGTTAAGGGAAGAGAGTGGGGTGGGGGGTGGAGGGAGGCCGTGACAACGCAGGCAGAAAATGGAGGGGAGTAAGGGGGGGGGGGGGTTGAAGGGAAGAGAGGTGGGGTGGGGGGTGGGAGGGAGGCCGTGACAACGCAGGCAGAAAGTGTAGGGGGGGGGAAGGGGGGGGGGGTGGGGAGGAGGGAGGGGAGGCTGTGACAATGCAGGCAGAAAATGGAGGGGTGGGGGGGGGGGGGTTGAAAGGAAGAGAGGTGGGGTGGGGGGTGGAGGGAGGCCTGACAAGCAGGCAGAAAATGGAGGGGGGGGGGGGGGTTGAAGGGAAGAGAGGTGGGGTGGGGAGTGGAGGGAGGCCTTGACAACGCAGGCAGAAAGTGGAGGGGGTGTGGGGGGGGGGGGGGGGGGCTTGAAGGGAAGAGAGGTGGGTGGGGAGTGGAGGGAGACCGTGACAACGCAGGCAGAAAATGGAGGGGGGGGGGGGAGGGGGGGGTGAAGGGAAGAGAGGGGGTGGTTGAAGGGAAGAGAGGTGGGTGGGGAGTGGAGGGAGGCTGTGACAAGCAGGCAGAAAATGGAGGGGGGGTGGGGGGCTTGAAGGGAAGAGAGGTGGGGGGGGAGTGGAGGGGGGTGGGGGCGGGGCGGGGGGGGGGGGGGGGGGGCTTGAAGGGAAGAGAGGTGGGGTGGGGAGTGGGAGGGCTGTGACAACGCAGGCAGAAAATGGAGAGGGGGGGGGGAGCTTGAAGGGAAGAGAGGTGGGGTGGGGAGTGGAGGGGGTGGGGGTGGGGGCGGGGGGGTGGGAGGGCCGTGACAATGCAGGCAGAAAATGGAGGAGGGGAGGGGGGGGGGGTTGAAGGGAAGAGAGGTGGGGTGGGGGTAAGGAGGCTGTGACAACGCAGGCAGAAAATGGAGGGGGGGGGGGGGTTGAAGGAAGAGAGTGGGGTGGGGGGTGGAGGGAGGCCGGACAACGCAGGCAGAAAATGGAGGGGGGTGGGGGGGGGGGGGTGTTGAAGGGAAGAGAGGTGGGGTGGGGGGTGGAGGGAGGCCGTGGACGAGGGCGAGGCGAAAGGAGGGGAGTAAGGGGGGGGGGGGGGGGGTTGAAGGGAAGAGAGGTGGGGTGGGGGTGGAGGGAGGCCGTGACAACGCAGGCAGAAAGTGGAGGGGGATGGGGGGGGGGGGGGGGCTTGAAGGGAGAGGGCAGGGTGGAGGAGTGGAGGGAGGCTGTGACAATGCAGGACAGAAAATGGAGGGGTGGGGGGGGTGGGGTTGAAAGGAGAGAGGTGGGGTGGGGGGGTGGAGGGAGGCCGTGACAACACAGGCAGAAAATGGAGGGGGGGGGTGGGGGGTTGAAGGGAAGAGAGGTGGGGTTGGGAGTGGAGGGAGGCGTGACAACGCAGGCAGAAAGTGGAGGGGGGGTGGGTGGGGGGGGGTGGGGGGGGCTTGAAGGGAAGAGAGGTGGGGTGGGGAGTGGAGGGAGACGGTGACAACGCAGGCAGAAAAAAATGGAGGGGGGGGGGAGGGGGGGGGTTGAAGGGAAGAGAGGGGGGGGTTGAAGGGAGAGAGGGGGGGTTGAAGGGAAGAGAGGTGGGGTGGGGAGTGGAAGGAGGCTGTGACAACGCAGGCAGAAAATGGAGGGGGGGTGGGGGGCTGAAGGGAAGAGAGGTGGGGTGGGGAGTGGAGGGGGGTGGGGGCGGGGGCGGGGGGGCTGAGGGAAGAGGTGGGGTGGGGAGTGGAGGGAGGCTGTGACAATGCAGGCAGGAAATGGAGGGGGGGTGGGGAGCTTGAAGGGAAGAGAGGTGGGGTGGGAGAGGAGGGGGGTGGGGGTGGGGGGGGGGGGGGGGGCTTGAAGGGAAGAGAGGTTGGGTGGGGAGTGGAGGGAGGCCGTGACAATGCAGGCAGAAAATGGAGGGGGGGGGGGGGTTAAAGGGAAGAGAGGTGGGGTGGGGGGTGGAGGGAGGCCGTGACAATGCAGGCAGAAAATGGAGGGGGGGGGGGGTGAAGGGGGAGGTGGGGTAGGGAAGGGGGTGGGAGGGTGACAACGCAGGCAGAAAATGGATAGGGTGGGGTGGGGGGGGGGTTTGAAGGGGAGAGGTGGTGGGTGGGGAGTGGAGGGAGGCCTTGACAACGCAGGCAGAAAGTGGAGGGGGGTGGGGGCGGGGGGGGGGGGGGGGGGGCTTGAAGGGAAGAGAGGTGGGGTGGGGAGTGGAGGGAGACCGTGACAACGCAGGCAGAAAATGGAGGGGGGTTGAAGGGGGGTTGAAGGGAAGAGAGGGGGGGTTGAAGGGAAGAGGGGGGGTTGAAGGAAGAGAGGTGGGGTGGGGGGTGGAGGGAGGCCGTGACAACGCAGGCAGAAAATGGAGGGGAGTAAGGGGGGGGGGGGGTTGAAGGGAAGAGAGGTGGGGGGGGGGTGGAGGGAGGCCGTGACAACGCAGGCAGAAAGTGGAGGGGGATGGGGGGGGGGGGGGCTTGAAGGGAAGAGAGGAGGGGTGGGGAGTGGAGGGAGGCTGTGACAATGCAGGCAGAAAATGGAGGGGTGGGAGGGGTGGGGTTGAAAGGAAGAGAGGTGGGGTGGGGGGTGGAGGGAGGCCGTGACAATGCAGGCAGAAAAGTGGAGGGGGGGGGTTAAGGGGAAGAGAGGTGGGGTGGGGGGTGGAGGGAGGCCCTGACAATGCAGGCAGAAAATGGAGGGTGGGATGGGGGGCTTGAAGGGAAGAGAGGTGGGGTGGGGGTGGAGGGAGGCCGTGACAATGCAGGCAGAAAGTGGAGGGTGGGGGTGGGGGGGGTTGAAGGGAAGAGAGGTGGGGTGGGGGGTTGAGGGAGGGGTGACAAGCAGGGAAGTGGAGGGGATGGGGGTGGGGGGGGGGGGGGCCTTGAAGGAAGGAGGTGGGGTGGGGAGTGGAGGGAGGCCCGTGACAACGCAGGCAGAAAGTGGAGGGGGGGGGGGGGGGTTGAAGGAAGAGAGGTGGGGTGGGGGGTTGAGGGGGGGGTGACAACGCAGGCAGAAAGGGAGGGGGGTGGGGAGGGGGGTGGGGGGGGGGGGCCTTGAGGGAAGAGGTGGGGTGGGGAGTGGAGGGAGGCCGTGAAGACAGGGAAAAATCGAGGGGGGGGGGGGGGGGGGGGGTTGAAGGGAAGAGAGGTGGGGTGGGGGGTGGAGGGAGGCCATGACAACACAGGCAGAAAGTGGAGGGGGGGGGGGGGGGTGGCTTGAAGGGAAGAGAGGTGGGGTGGGGGGTGGATGGTGCTTGATGCAGAAGAGAATGGGAACAGTAGCACCAGGAAGGATGAGCAAATGAGGAAGTAAATCTTCACACACTGAACCAAATCAGTCACAATTGGACGGGCAATGCAACAGCAAAAGTGAATCAACACAGCTCAGTCACGCTCCCATTAGTGGTATGTAACACTGCACTCACGTCTTAAATACATGTACAACAGTATCATGGTACGTACAGATGTGCGGAAACAGTAACACTAGCTATCACCTCACCCAACATTTGGCGAACCTCAGGGTTTCAGCTGAGGTATGTCAACAAAACAAACTAACACACCACCTACTCCCTATCTCCCAACAGAAGTGTGACCAAAAACAGGAAAACAAAGAAAAACATGAAAAATGCAAAGTCCTATGCCTTACATAGTCAAGAAATCTGCCAGACATTTTGGCTGGTTCATTAACATTCTTAAATTTGACATATGTTGCCCAAATCACTGAAGTCATCCTTTTGGTGGCAACCACATCTTACAAATGCACTCTAATAGTAATATGTTGGGTTGACACTCTAATAGTAATACATGTGGTGTGAAAACTGCAGAGATCTCTTCCTCTGACAGCTGTTCACTTTTGATTGATTGATTGATGATCACTTATATAGCGCTATTCTCCACTCTCTTGAGCAGACTCACTGCGCTTGCATGTGGTTCTACATGAGTATATTCTACATGGAATATCCACCGAAGTGTACTTACAGCGCTGGCATGGCTGGTGCCACATGAAACTGCAGCCATCTCGGCGCAAGTTCTGTGTACACTATAGAACCATGCACCATGTCACTTCATGCAAAGCCACATACGTAAGGTGTATGCGTGTTTAGCTGTAACCTGCCACCTGCACCTTTGGCAGAATAACCAGGATCTTTTACGTGCTACTGCAGTAACACGGGGTGGAACAGATACCGAAATAAGAGTCAGCACAGAAAGTCAACCCTGGAGAAGAAAATTCTCCCGCCACTCCTGCAGGGATATGAACCCGCAACCTTTCAGTCACGAGTCCAGCGCTCTAACCACCGAGCTATCCCCGCCCCACTATCCCACTTGCCACCAGTTACACAGCCCACACCCAGGCCGGGCTGAGCAGGGGCTGCCTACGGCCCGCTGTCGCCCAACCCGTCTGCCGCTCTGGCAAGGCAACAGTTTTGGTCAACCAGCCTTCAATTTCCTTTCTGCTCCATCTGCACTTGTCTCTTTCTCTGTCCGCAGAATGGAGAAGTCAAAGAGGAATGAAAACACTTGCCCCCCCCCCCCCCCCCCCCCCCCAATGCAGCACAAAAATTTGCTCTTGTTTGCATCTTCATGACTCACAAACTCCATTAA
>JABMCL010001763.1:240000-262500 GCA_018857735.1 Alviniconcha marisindica | reverse complement strand
ACGGAACACAGACGACAATGACACCCTCTATCATCAGCTACTACTGGTGTACGGAACACAGACGACAATGACACCCTCCATCATCTGCTAGCGCACAAAATACAGACCACAAGAACACCCTTAATCATCAGCTACTACTGGTGTATACAACACAGACGACAAAAACACCCTTTATCACTCTGCTAGTGCACAAAATACTGACAACAAGGACACCCTTTATCAGTCTGCTACTACACAGAATACACATGACAAACGCACCAATCTGCTACTGTTGGTGTATAGATTACAGATAACAAGAACACCCTTTATCAGTATAGATTACAGATAACAAGGACACCCTTTATCAGTCTCATACTGCACTGAATACAGATGACAACACACCCTTTATCAACCTGCTACTGCACACAACACAGATGACAAAGACACCCTTTACCAATCTAATACTGAACACAGATGACAAAAACACTCCTTATCAATCTGCTACTGCTACTGTACGAAGGCAGGTCAGATGACAAGGACGCCTTTATTAACCTGCTACTGCTGGTGTACAAAATACAGATAACAAGGACACCCTTATCAATCTAATACCACTGCGTGAGAAGCAGATGCATATTATATAAATTATACTAATAACAGACACATACACAACATGCATACACACATGTATGCATTGCAGCCTGGTGCATGCGCGTGCATATGAACACACACACACACACTCATGCATGAACACATACACACACACACACACACACACACACACACACACACATGCATGAAAACACACACACATGCATGAACACACACACACACACACACACACACACACACACACACACACACACACACACACAGATGCATGCGCACACACACACACACACACACACACAACACCACACACATGCATGCATGCACACACTCATGCACACATGCATTTGCAGACCGGTGTGCACATTCTGTGATACACAATCACACAATCCCAAGACAGACAGACACAAGGAAACAGACAGGCAGACACAAGAAAACAGGCCGACAGACAGAAGAAAACAGGCCGACAGACAGAAGAAAACAGACAGACAGAAGAAAACAGACAGACAGAAGAAAACAGACAGACAGGCAGACACAAGAAAACAGACAGGCAGACACAAGAAAACAGGCAGACAGACACAAGAAAACAGACAGGCAGACACAAGAAAACAGACAGGCAGACACAAGAAAACAGACAGACAGGCAGACACAAGAAAACAGGCAGACAGACACAAGAAAACAGACAGGCAGACACAAGAAAACAGGCAGACAGACACAAGAAAACAGGCAGACAGACAGAAGAAAACAGGCAGACAGACACAAGAAAACAGACAGGCAGGCGGAGGGAGGAAAAAGTTCAGTGCAGCGACAGCAAAGGCCATACCTGCAGAAGACGTCAAACTCAAAGACAGAGATGTAGTCATTGCAGGTGAGGTCGATGGTGGACTTGAGGGCCATGGCTTCCAGTGGCGAGCCAATGGGGTGAGTCTCGTGCAGGGTGTTGCGGAACTCCTTCCACGGCACGATGATCCTGCAAAGCACACCCACTGTTTCAAGACACACCAACTGTACATCACCACCATATACAAATTAATTCACTAGGAGCTTTCTGCATCCAGTGACATGTCTGCCAGCAGAGAGCATCCAATGATGCCATGATAATTACTAAAGTAGATTTTATTAGTGTTCTGGGTGAAATTCACTGAAAATGCTGTGAATAAGTGACAATGCTGTGCTCCAAGGGGTCATTTTGTCTGTGCTTGGAATGAGTTAAGGCCCATTCCAGGCACATACACACACATGCACACATGAACACGGGGACGCACGCAGGTCTTTCCCAAATGTAGAACTATGGTCTTTCCCAAATGTAGAACTAGACGGCCAAAGCTGGAAAACGCATGGGAATGGACCATTAGCTGAAAAATTACAAGACAGAAAGAGAACTAGGCAGAAAAACATGACAGGAGATAGGAAAGAGGAACTGAAACTACGAAAGGCAGCCCTGAGATTTCAGACTGGGGAAGACTTCCAACATCCCTGCCCCTGGCCTCCCTTCCGGGCATGATTCCTACAGTATGTATTTGGTTCTTGGTGCAAAAGCAGCAATAAAAAACTGACTGCAATCCATCAGACGCAGCTTTCACACAGCAGCTGCTAGTCCAGGCCCTATCTGAGTCATCATGTACACATGTATTATATTATAAACACCACCGGCTGTCTCAAGCATTGACCCTATCTCCAATTAACCCAGAGAGAGGTCACAGTTCAGCGGGTTAGTACAGTGCACTCTGTGCACCTGTCAACACCACCACAAGTGGATGCTACACTGCACAACAGGTCAACACCAAACAAAAGAGCAAATGCACTGGTGCAGCAGCAGCCTTTAGCCTGGGCAGTGCAGTATCTCCACAACTGTGATCACCCCAGGTAAAGCAACCTGAACTTCCCACCAGCCATTAATTAATCAAACATTTTTCTGCTGCACGCAGGCCACTGCCAACTGTGTGCACACCTGTATCGTCTTGGTCTACCGCACACAGTCAACTGCCCAGGTGAGTGAGACAGGCCCACAGACCCCAGAACATGTTCTGCCGTTCTGCCCCCTGTGCAAGGAAGCACGGACACAGCGCTGGCCCCAGACTGGAAAGAGCCATGCTTTTAAACAGAAAAACTCTGGGGTTCCAAAGAGGACCTGGTGCAGACAACCAAATTTGCCAGTTACCATCAGGCTGGTTGTCTGTGGACAAGCATGGAATGCCAAAGAGGAAGGAGAAGAAAATATTAATAGAATAAACCAATGCACAAAACTCTGAAACAGAATGACTGCTACTGCGAGCGTTCTAAAACAAGATCCAATCACAAAAAGGTTCAAAAGAATGCTTATTTATTTTAACACGGACACACAGTATGCACATTTTTGGGGAAAACCCCTTTATCAAGCCTCAAAACAACACTTAAACAACAGATAAATGGTCAAAAACGATGAAAAACGAAAGAAAAAGACTTATCTTGTTTTGGTTTAGTTTTTACAGCTTGTTCGGTGCTTGGAAGATTGTTGGCATGACAATGACCTAATAATGACAATAAGCGTTCGTTTGAACCTTTTTGTGTTTGGATCAATGCACAAAACCCCATGCATTGTTTAAGTAGCTCAGCTGCCCAAAGCGACTGTTGTGACTGCACTTCACCTACAGGGGTCTTGTAGCTGTACCTGTCTCCGCCCTTCACAGAGGGCCAGACACCGCAACCCCTCCACAACATACGGCCAGATCAACAGGCTTCCACAGGAACTGGGCCCAAATGTCAGAAGAGGCTTTGTGAGACTGAGACTTGTGGGAGCTGGCACACCTTGTCCCACCAGGCAAAGGCTGAGATCAAAATGCAGACTTACAATCATGGGTTTTGTTTTGAAATGCTCTGTTAATGTTACTGCCGGCTTGGATTCCTGTCTGCATCAGGGACTGACGGTGACAGAAGGACTGACCGGTATATGAAACACCACCTGACGTCACAGCTGTCTGGGTAGGGAGCACGATGGACACAGTGACCTTTTGAAGTTGTACTGGGACTGGGATTTCAGCAACCAAGCTAGAGCACCCAGTCTGCTCCCTTAAAGTTAAAAGTTAGTGTCATTACTGTGACTAACATTAACAATGGGTGAACTGCATTCCGCCTGCACTGGGGCCCACATCTGTGGACAGGGTCACAGTACTTTTCAGGTCATGCATGAAGACCCACTTCCTGTCACTTGGCCAGTCATTACCTCTACTATCATTACCAGCCCCCATCCCTCACAGGCCTGGGCTGCACCCACAACAGGCGCCTGCAATGCGCCCATCAAACTTCCTGCTTTAGCCAAACTGGCGCTGCTGCCCTCGTTTCACAGAACAATCCTTCTCAAAACACATCTTGTCCAAGTAACGCACTCGAGAGAGCAAGCGAGCAAGCCAGTGTGTGTGTGTGTGTGTGTGTGTGTGTGTGTGTGTGTGTGTGTGTGTGTGTGTATGTGTGCATGTTTATGTGTGTGTGTGCACATGATTCTGTGATAAGTGTACCATGTGTGTGTTTTATTGTGCTTTGTGTAAAATAAGTATGCTTATTACTGATTTAATAATAATAATTAATATAATTGTACCATTGTTTAGTTTTCTTTGCATGAGTATTTTCACATTTATAACTTACTTTTCTTTAAATAAGTTATACATTTTATAAGGAATGTTTTGAGTCGCTGAAACAATCAAAATGAAAACACTCCATAAATTCCATATTATTACCTAATTACATTAAATATACTGAAAGTTGTCCTCCTACATGGCTATATTTCCTATGACTATGTGCCAGATAAAGCCTAACCTGAACGCTTTCCTGTATGAAACTAACACACTGAACTTTAAATTTACAAAATTTTCCACACCAAACCCTGTCGTTTTTTTCCCCCTTTTTTTGGGGGGGGGGGGGGGGGGTAGGGATTTTTTAACCAGTTCCTCCAGTATAACTAGGGACTACAGAGCGGAGCACAAGTTTCCATTCATCGCTGGAGAGCTCACTTCCGCACTTGCTTTCTGCCGGATGAAGAGATAAAGTGGAACTGCAACTGGCACATCAAGTGGCAATTATTCAATTCACAGTTTAGTGTCTGCAGAGAGCACTGACTGTCTGAGATGCATGATGTAATTTTTTTTATAAATATACATGAAATGATGTATACATACTGTTCAAAATAAAGCCTGTATTTGCTTCGTTACTTTTTAATTGTACAGTTACATGGCATAACCTTTTCCACTTGTGCTATGGGCACTTGGAAAACTACTACTTTTTTTTTTCTTTTTTTTTAAAGTCTATTTAATAATACTAATAGTTGCTCACTGATAATGATGGTACAATTTTATTAAAATTTACACTAAACTAGTTGGTAATACATCATTATATATGAGACTCTGAGAGCCACTGACACAATGTCCCACTCTAAAAAGGACTACAGTAACAGCAGTGCACTTGCCTTGCCACACTTTCAGAGATCAACTGTCCTACCTTCCTGTGCTATCTTTCATTAATTTCAATGGCTAAAACATTTACTAGTTTTAGTTTTAAAGGTAGAAACCTATCATGACAGCAAACAAAAGCAACATTGTTTTACTGATTTTACTTCTGACTGTGACAGGAAGACTGGGAGTGAGAGAGCAAGAGGCCAGCAAAATCATGAAAATGTCAGTACTGGATGTACCGACAACAAAATGAAAACCAGTGATTGCGCGAGACATTTTTCAAACCAACACAACATGCTGTGTACAGTGGCAAAAACGGTGCACGAAAGCTGATCAGTCAGTCACTGTAACTGGTCTGATACACAGCCATCTGTACTACTAGTACTAGAACTACTACACACTAGTACTTTTTCATTTCAATGTCTTCTAGTTCTGCTGTTGGACAAAACATGTTTTTTTCAGGTTAGTTCCTTTAGACCCCAAAAGTACTACTAGTATACTGCACTAAAGCTCTACTACTAGTACTAGCAACCACACTGTTCCATTCCCCATCTAGAACACACACGCACATGCACACACACGCACAGAGGGGTCACAAATACACAGAAAACCTGCATTTTAAATTTGATACGAAAAAGACACTCCTCTCACACATCTGCTCAATCCCAACGCATTTAACATCCACAAAAAAGTCTGGATTTGTATGACAGAGAGAAAGTGTTTTAATTAAAGGAACTCTCCCAAAGTTGCAAGCTGAACTTCATGTGTGCTTGGAGTTGGAGCAGGTTAAAATGAACATGATCTGCAGTAAAACTAAAAGCAACTGAATGTGCCATTGATTTTACATTTATTAATTTAAATCTTTATAAGGTGACTTCTGCAGCATCGTCACTAACAGTAACCCTTGTTTCACAATCACAATCTCATTACTACATTGGGCATTCTCTTCCCATTCTACATTCTGACATCACTAAAAATTTAAATGTCTTTGGTGTCACGAACAGAACACCAGACACTCTCAGTTTTGCGTACAGGTCATGGAAAAATGCATGTGGATCACCACCATTTTTGTCACTGACTGTTTCATCTCTGTGGAGAGAACTTCTGATGATGTACTGCAGTGTTCAATTTTTTTTAGCAAAGGTGTGGTCTATTGGGTTTTACCCAGTCTATATACTGAGTCACTGACTGGCAATATTTTGGTAGAATTAGCTGGCAGATGGAGTGAAAAAATAATTACGCAGCAGATAAATCAGTAAACACAAGACCTGAGGAACAAAACCACTGACCACAGAAGCTGAGAGGAATGGAAAGATTGCTTGTAGATGTACTGACGTACATGTACAGGAAGAAGCAGGTTCATTTGGAGGGCACAGGGGGAGTGTTGAGGCCAGTCACACTGCCGCAAAGGAGTGCACACATTTTGTGCACATTTCATTTTGCATATTTTTCATGGATGCAGAAATGGTAGACCTGTATGCATGTTGTTGTTGATGAGTTTCAGTATGTAGTATATCATTTAAAAAATCCTTGATGATCTCTGATAATCAGGTTTGTGTTAACCAGCAACTGCCACTGGTATTTTACCAGTTAAGACCAGCAGATACCAGGAAAATTTCAGCTATTACAACAACTGTAACAACTGTACCAGCTGTTACTTTGACTGGTTCTCATAATCTCAACAACAACAAATAAAATAAAATAAAATAAAATCACAGAAATGCAGGTGTTATGTCATGTTTTTTGTTTGTTTTTTGTTTGTGTGTGTGTGTCTATATGTGTGCGTGCATGTGTGTTGTGTGTTATAATCACAATACTGTCATGTCATCATAATATATGGTTTAATGTAGATTTAAAAAAAGAGAAGTTTTATAACACACTATTTTTAAAAAAGTTGCCAGCTTGATATCTTTGAGTCTGACATTAGTATACTATGGTAACTATCAAAACTTTGATAAAAAGGCTGTTACCTGTGTTAGTCTGTTACACATATAATTTTTAAATAATGCTGCAGCCAGTGAGCCACTGTCCAGGATTGCCTTCAATTAAAAACAATTACACACAGTATTGATCAATGTTTACTGGCTATTCAATGAGTCAGACTGTTTTTCTGTTAATAATTGAGGAAACAAACTAAATTTAAATTAATGCTTGTGAGTACATGCATTGCACTTACAGTGATGTATGCACAACAAAGTACATACCTCATTACATGTGTCCATAATTTAATACCTTTGCTTGTAAATTATGCAGCACCTATGTACGCATGTATAGCAATAACAAATATACTATTACCCTGTATTCTTGTAAGACCCCCCCCAAAAAAAAATAACAAAAAAAAATAAAATTAATTAGAAAGATAACACAAGCACTGAAATTTGAAGCAAGTCAACCTGTAGGCAGTGGTCAGGCTTGGCTGTCTACAAATCCATGCATCCTACTTCTCACTACACGGTCTGACGGTTCAAGCCTGTCATGCTCAGCTGACTCACCCCCCACTTTCACAGCCACTGCAGCAGACACTGCACCCTAGAGCCCCTCCCCCTTCCATCTACCCTCCCCCACATTCCCACCCCACATCTCCAAGAAACTCACTTGTCTCCAAATGATCGCTTCCACCACTCTGCGGCGTCGCCTTTGGTGATTCTGAATGAGTCCCCACTGTAGATACCGTTAGGATAGATGGCTTTCAGTTCGGCAAGCATGTGAGAGAATACAAGGGAAAGCTTCGTGAGGTTGCGACGAAAGTGGGAGTTTTCGTCGAACATTTTGTCCTTGCCGTCGCGGAACAATTTGTTTGTGTTCTTGCACTTGTTCATGAGATTTTCCAGGAATATTCTGAAATATTCACAGTCGTTGAGAACTTGGAGCTTGTCGTCGTATTTGGAACATATCATCCGTAAATGTTGGTAGCTGTCTGGGAGAATGTCCAGAATGAACGGTGGGCTGTTCCGGAGGTTCATCCGAGGATGCTGGCACATTTTTACCACTTTGTCCATCATCTTCCATGATTTTTCGATCGTTCGTTTGTCGACGACGAGAAGCTTGGGTGGCACAAATATGCGACTGAAGACAGCTCCAATATTTTTGGACTGTTGCGGTTTTGCTCTCGCACTACTGTGCGCCATTTTGTCCTTCCTGGTTGCCGCTCCCGATTCCCACCGGCCCGTCAGCTACTTTTTAGTCCGTGTGTTTGTGAATGGGGTAAACCACGACGGCTGAAAGAGAAGACGGCTGTTGTGCGTTCAAAACCGTAGATTTCGTAGTCTGCCCGTTTATATTATGGCACAAACACTTCTTTCACTGCGAAGAGCTTTGGGCACATTGAACGAACACCGTTTGCGTGTCGTCTGCTAAACATTTTGGTACGAGAGGGTGGGTGCTCTTTTTCTTCTGCTTCTGTGGGAATCCCAGTAGTTTTCATCATTCCACACTCATGGTGCGTTAAAAAGAAGAAGAAGAAAATAAAAGAGAGATGGCTAAGGAAAGCGGGCTAAAAAATAAAAAATAAAAAGAGGAAAAAAGTCTGAAACAGAAACATCTGATTTTTACTGGGGGGGGGGGGGAACGGGGGAGGGGGGGGCGGGGGCGGGGGAACGGGGGAGGGGCGGTCGGGGGGGGGGGGGGACGGACAGACCCACGCAGTCAGGAAAAAACGTGCAGATGAAGCAATGATTGCAGTACACGAAACACGATACAGTGAAGCACAGGAAGAAGTAACTGGCACGGTTTGTACGGCTGCACATTTCGAGAAGAAAAAGAAGACAGCAAGAGTACACACACGACACACATACACAGAGAGAGGGAGGGAGAAATAACTTAACTGTCGCTCAAAGATTGATTCAGTGAAAAGATGTCAAATTCAGTATAGAAATTAATATCATTATAAATATAACTGTACCCATGAGAGCGTTGCCTCTCGGTCAGTTTTTTCTCTCTTTTTTTTTCTTCTGTTCAGCGGCAATGATGCAATCTAACTTTTCTTCGGCTTCTTCTTCTTCTTAATAATAATAATTAATATTATTATTATTAATAACAACAATAATAATACATAGTACTTCTATACTGCAATGTCCATAACATGACTTAGCTCAAAGCGCTTTACACGAAAAATTATGTATGATATATCATCTACACAGCCACAGCGGGACATCAGTAATCACATTAACACCACCTCTTCTACATACACACATCCACTCAACAGTCAAACTGTGCAGAAAAGGTGTATTACAAACCAAGAGAGAAGCGTACTTTAAAAAGATGTGTTTTCAGATTTTTCTTGAAAGAGGAGAGGGATGGAGAGCTTTTTCTTCTTCTTCTTCACTGAGTCTCAAGTTGTCTTTCTGTTTTCGAAGATGCATATATAAGTCAGCTAACCATGTCTATCCGCATTTATACACTCGATCTGAGTTTCACCTTGCACTGCTTTTCAGTGTTTGTTGTGTTGTTTGTTTATTTGCCTCTTTTCGTGCGTTCTAGCAGGCATCGCTAACGCAATAATGGAATGCGTGTGGGAGTGTACAGGGAGGTGGTATGTCGCATTTTCCCCATTCTCACATAGAATATATTTACACGTTGAATTGTTACTCTGCCAATTTTATTGTGAAATTTTCGATTGCTGTTTCCATTGTACACAAGGAATTTGTACGCGGTTTATAGTTTGGCTTTTTTCTGTCGAATAACGACATTCTCTTCTCCCCTTTTAGCTTATGCCACTGGTTTCCCAGTGATTAAAGTCTAGGCTAGTTCAACAAGATATCACCCCGCTTTATGATAAACACACGTCAAAAGCAAGATGGCGGACCTTGAGACAGACGACACAAGCTGGTAAACTGCATTTTTCTCCTGGCTCAGTTTGTCTGGATGCTGTTTTTGACTTCATAGGAATGTTACATACAAATATTTGAGTTGCCTTTGTATTGTGTAACAGAAGAATTGAACATGATTGAAATCGTCATTGAATGAACAACCTGGGGATGATTCCAGTTCCATTTTTTCCATCGCTCACATTATCATTAGTCTGAAGTCCACAGCCTAGATCCTAAGTTTTGTTACCTGCTGCACTATGAAGTGCTGTGCCTAATATTGTGCTACTGTTTTTCTTTTGTTTTCTCTTTGTATTGCTGACGATTCATTTATATCGCATACTCCCCTTTCAGTCTTAAACTCTTACGACTCGTAGCGTCGTACTCAATAGACTAGAAGTACAATACTAGTCTTAGGTAAGTTTGCAGCACAGATTGTCAGATAGAGCGATGGCGTCAGCAGCAAGTGCGACAGGGGTGTTATATATAAAATGTACATACAGAGAAATATCTGCAAGGATCATAGATCACAGATCTGCAAGCTAAAGTGTGGCAGGTGAAGTGATAATTTATTCATGGACTAATTGATTGTCTCCAAACCATAAACTCAGTGAAGACATAGAGAGTGGGATCCATGCACCAAGAACTAAGTACTTCAATAAAACTGAATCCAGAGAAGAACTGTGCATTCCATCGTTAACTGCTGTTGACCAGTGAAATGATAAACTGCCTGAACCCATCAACAGAGGCAAAGGCTTGCAATGCAGACCTGATGCAATGACACTGACACGTGACAGCATAACCAACCTGATGTTGTGGTCATTTAACAGAAGAAGAAGGAGCAAATATATGAAAAGGACACATAGATTATATGTTAATTGTTATATACACTGTAATTTTGGTGCCCGCTTTTAACTTTGCCATCAAAATTTTGAAATCAGAAGACAGTCTTTTGGATTTGAATGAGGTTGAAAAACATTTTACATTCATAATACTTTTGTTAGATCTGTATGTAAAACATAGTACAAACTAATCAAGATTCACTCTTCTTCCTTGGTGTTGTAGGGGGCAATTCCACAGACTGGTTGACTGCAGAGTGCCATACATGTGTTTAGAGTTTACAGTCTATGTTGCATTTGACTTAGTGCCAAAAGGTGTGCAAGAAAAGAGGACAGAGGTACTAGAAAATAAAGTTGACAGGATGTGAGTGAGTAATGAATTTTTTTTTAATGAACACATGTGAAGTCATCCACCAGTGACGGGAGAAGGCAGTGTTGCTCTTCGTTCCTGAGAAATTTGACTTTCAGTGTGATTTGTGACAAGATGTTGAACATTACACATTACAACAAGCCCACATCACTGTGCTGCTAATCATGCAGTTAACTGTGAAAACCCAACTGATCTTACAAGATGTGATCCACATGAGTATTATCAAGTGAACTGTTGTTGTTCTGTGTCACACAGAACAGCACGCTACGCATAGTTTGTTGCAATAGATAATGTTCAACATACAGCCAGTCTTGAACATTTTTAATGAATAAAAAGCAACACATTTTGAAACATAAACAGTTATTCTTTAATAGAACAATATGTGACAAGGAAGATTTGATGATATTTTTTCTCAAATTAAAGCTTTCTTGACATAAACAGCAAATGATGTAAGAAATATGTCGTACATTACTATTTCAACAAGATGTACGATGCTGTTTGTTTCTTGATGAAAATGATAAATCAGTATTTTTTTATTACTGTAAAGTAAAAAGACACATAACTATATCCATGTGGACAGTTTTTGCTGCATTAGTTTTGTTGTAGTGGATAACATAACGTTAATGAGACAACATGGCACTTTGTTTTTCATAACAAAATAAGTAATACTACTTATTTAACAAACAAGTAAGTGTTTTGTAAGAGAAAATGGAGCAAGTAAGAGTAAGTGCAACTTTTGCTGCTTTTGGGTGTCACAGGAAAACACACATGGAACCTGTCATCCATGCATTTCTTGGTCATGTTGACTCGGGTGTCTAGGACAAAAATAGTTGAACAGTTAACTTAAAAGTGAAAGAATTAATAATAATAAAATAAAATAAATTGTAATAAATATTACTAAAAAAAATCACAGCCAAAGAATAATGCTATTAAGATCGGCACCTTACATTTTTAGAACTCTGGAAGGCAGACAGGTATGGTCACTATAACTCTGTCGAATGTTATTATTTCCATAGCTTGTGTTGTACTCGTAATGTTCAACACCTAACTTGACGACTTTAACCAGTGTAAATTTGAATTGTCTACCATATATGATGATTTGTTTGAAGACGTAGTTTGTAAACAAAACAAACTGTGTTAAGTGCAAGCAAAAAATGTAAAGAGTGCGATCAGAATATACTGTTTATAACCAATCTGCTGTCACACATTACGATTTCAACACGCACCCATGTTGTAAGAAACTCGGTGAAAACAAATTTACGAAAGCATCTGAACAAGCTTTAGATCGACAGCAACAAACACTCACTCTGTATGCTAACATTCCGATACTTTTAAAAGATTTGGCATATACCAATATAAATATCATCGTATAACCGGAAGATTTGACTAAATCTCCAATGAACATTTAAATTAAGTTGAACGTTACAGTCTTCAAAAATATTACCACACACCTTTCACATATCAGAATGTCTCTTCCATGCAGCCATGTGCTAAAAGCAAATGACCCGGATGTGCAACATGGCTAACCGGAAGTAGTGCAAAAGCGCAAAAACTTTATTTATTTTCCATTTGCTTGTTTAATACATTGTTGAACGGTATTTATTGCAACAGTTTTATGAAGAATGGCAAAATATATTTTAAAAACTACCCAGACATTTGGCAGTAAAATAAACATTGGCGCCTGATGCAGTGACGTACCACAGTGACTGGAGTAAAGTTTCGATGAAAGAGAAAGTCTGTTCTTCACTAGATTGTCTGCGGATGCTGGTCGTGAAACATTTCAACACACATAACGTTCAACCGAGGGATATTTCGGAGTCTCTAACTCCAAAAACAAAACTTAGTGATAATTGATTTTATATGCACTGTGTAAAGCGATATCTACTCTGTGCAAATCGGTGACTGAGGTAATGTTTTGATTCATCATGTATGTGATTGAAAGCATCGAAAGCACTCACAGTGAGTGTGTCCGTTTTCAGGGGTCAAATTTTGTGCTGCTTTTGACTTTCAAAAATAATATTTCTCCAGCTGCTCCAGATTTGGAGCTCATATTGTTTCCACTGTGATACTGACCAATTATGAACGCACACACAAAGCAACAACAAGACAAAGTGTTTGAAACAGATTTTATTGCCAGTCAAAAATCTGACCCCCTATTTGCGCACCTTTTGGCACTAAGTCATTTATGATTTGATATTTATAACAAGAACTATGTTTTTGCTGACAGCCTTGGTTAATATAATAATCTTTTTGAAAGACTGCCCCCCCCCCCCCCCCCCCCCCCCCCCCCCCACACACACACACAGAGTACATCATTAATATTGCTATTTTGATGCTGGTTGTGATTATAGGATCTCTGAACTGGAGACAGCATTGGTTGATGAATGCGACTTTGGAAGACTGAGAAACATCTGCAAGGGGAGACCAGTCCCAAATCACCTGCGAGCTGAAGTGTGGCAGGTGGAGTGGTCTTTCATGGATGCATTTTAATCTCCAAACCTTAAGCTCTGTGGTGCACTCTGGTTTGTGTCTGTTACCAGACTTTTGTTATTAATTACTGAAATTGCTGACCGGGGCTTAGAAGCAAATGCAGATATTGTAGAGTAACTGACCCCCAGTTTTCTGCAAATTATATATAGATAAATATACAAAATGAATATCTTCAGATTTTTGATCAGTGTGGAATCCAGCGTAGAGTTGGAACCTCAGTGCCAGACCAGAAATATTACCTGTCTTTAGCTCCCAGAAGGGACTCTAATTTTCCAAGTGAAATTTCTTTTATATTTATAAACGGATGATCAAATCCAGTTGTGTGGAAGCTTGTAAGTTGTATTTAAAAAAATCAAAAAAATCTTCTGTTTCTACTGCTGTTGCTCAGATTTGCCTGGGAGTGCAGGGGAAGAGTGTGCTGTCCTCCTTTGATGGACTGTATGACATGGAGGAGCAAGCCCAGCTGAGAGAGGACTGCGCTGCTCTTGTTGGTCAGTGTGTGTGTGTAGTGTGCATGTGTGTGTGCGTAGTGTGTGTGTGTGCGTAAGTGTGTGTGTGTGTGTGTGTACATGCGTGTGTGTGTGTGCGTGCATGTGTGTGTGTGTGTGTGTGCGTGCATGTGTGTGTGCGCGTGCGTGCATGTGTGTGTGTGTGTGTGCATGCGTGTGCGTGCGTGTGTGCGTGAGTGTGTGTGTACATGCGTGTGTGTGCATGCATGTGTGTGTGTGTGCGTAGTGTACATGTGTGTGTGTGTGCAAGTGTGTGTGTGAGTATGTGTGTGTGTGTGTGTACATGCGTGTGTGTGTGTGTGTGCGTGCATGTGTGTGTGTGTGTGCAGGTGTGTGTGTGCGTGCATGTGTGTGTGTGTGCGTGTGTGCATGCATGTGTGTGTGTGCATTCACGCACATGCACATATGTGTGTACTCATACATGTAACTGAGAGAGAGAGAGAGAGTGTGTGCATGGTTGTTTAGTTTTTCTCCATTTTTTTTTTAAGGAATAGGTAGAAATGGCTGAAAATAATAAGGAAAATGTTTTAGTGTACTAGAATATATAATGCTTTTCTTTGATCACATGTAATGTTGCTTTTCTTCACCTCTTCTGCCATCCAGATAAATTAGGAAATGAAGAGGAAGACAAGGTCTCCATTGTGAGTGACCTTGAGACGATTGTGACCTTCTACTGCAAGTCGCGGGGTGAGCATTACTCATCAACCAATGGCTGGATGGATATCCTGCAACCACTGCTCTCCGTCAAAATGTCCTGCTCAGAACTCTACAACTGTTTCTATGCCCTCATCAACAAATACATTCCAAGGTACTACTACTTGGTATACAATTGGGAAAGTGTGCCTGAAAATGGGGGTGCCTTTTTGCAGACCTAGACAGTTTGGGAAATTGGAATTTGGGGTGACATTGACATTGAGAAGGAAGGGAATGGTAAAGCCAGACTCCGTGGATGAAAGTCCTAAATCCATTGTATCAACTGCTAATCATAGTCCGTCATATCAGGGTCAGTCAGTGGGGTCAGGGTGACCAGGGTCAATCAGTGGGATCAAGGTTACGGCGGTCAGTTGGGGTCAGTGGGGTTGAGGTCAGGGTTACTGGGTCAGTCAGGGTTACTGGGGTCAGTCAGTTGGGTCGGGGTTAGTGGGGTCAGTCAGTTATCAGGGTCAGAGTTATTGGGGCAGTCAGAGTTATTGGCGTCAGTCAGTAGGGTCAGGGTTAGCAGGGTCAGTCAGGGTTAGCAGGGTCAGTCAGTGGGGTCAGGGTTATTGGGGTCAGTCAGTAGGGTCAGGGTTACTGGGGCCAGTCAGGGTTACTGGGGTCAGAAAGGGTCATTGGGGTCAGGGTTACTGGGGTCAGTCAGGGTTAGTGGAGTTAGTCAGTTATCGGTGTCACGAGTTATTGGGGTCAGGGTTATTGGGATCATTCAGTTATCGGGGTCAGTCAGGAATATTGGGGTCAGTCATTTTGGGGAGTCAGTCAGGTTTACTGGGTCAGTCAGTTATCAGGGTCAGGGTTATTGGGGTCAGTTAGCAAGGTAAGTCAGGTTTATTGGGGTTCTGTCAGGGTTGTTGGGGTGGAAACTGTTGGCAAAGAACCCCTAATGTGAGGCTTTTATACAGGTGCACAGCATGTTTATCACAGTGCAGTTTTCACAGAATATTTGTAAAATGATGATACAGACATTGTGTGTGTCTTGTTTCAGGCAGCTACAGAACAACGGCAAACCATTCCACCTGTTCCATTTGTTGCAGCAGTACCTTGACAGTACAGACATTGTCTGCCTTGTTCCACTTGAGAGAGCTTAAGACAACGTGCCATGTTTCAGAGAGCTACAGACATTGTGCCGTGTTTCAGAGAGCTACAGACATTGTTCCTTGTTTCAGAGAGCTAAAGACATTGTGCCATGTTTCAGAGAGCTACAGACATTGTACCGTGTTTCAGAGAGTTACAGACATTGTGCCTTGTTTTAGAGAGCTAAAGACATTGTGCCGTGTTTCAGAGAGCTAAAGACATTGTGCCGTGTTTCAGAGAGCTAAAGACATTGTGTCTTGTTTCAGGGAGCTAAAGACATTGTGCCATGTTTCAGAGAGCTAAAGACATTGTGCCATGTTTCAGAGAGCTACAAAAGAATGGCAAACCGTTCCACCTGTTCCGCTTGTTGCTGCAGTACCACGAGCCAGAACTCTGCTCTTACCTGGACACTCGCAGAATTACACCTGACTCCTACCTCTCTTCCTGGGTATGCCTCTGTGTGGGTGTGGGGGTTGTTGGGGGGGGGGGGGGGGGGTAGTTTGATGAGCACTGGGATATTGGACACGGGCATAGATATGTGATATTATGAAACTTTTTGTTAAATTTCATCACAGGCAAGTGAGTAAGTATGTGTGTGTGTAATAATTTGTGTTTGTTTGTTTGTAATAATAATAATAGAGGATTTCTAGAGCGCCCATCTAACACGCAAGGTGGCAGCATTGTGTGTGTATCTGCATGTGTATGTATATATGAGGATGTGTGTGTGCATAACTCATGGAGGGGGGGGGGGGGGGGTATGCTTTCATTTTATTTTACAGGTTGCCTCCAGCAGGTTTTCTGTGTCTGCAGTTTAACTTTATTTTTTGTTGTCTCTGCAGTTAAAACTTGAACTCCTGGGTTATGTTTTGTTTTGTTTTTCCTTTTTCCTTTTTTTATTTTATTTGTATCTCCTGTTGAAGAGTTTATTTGTGTGTGCAGCTGAACAGTTTGTTTGCCCGGCCCTGCGACTTGCGTGTGTGTCTGACCATGTGGGACGTCCTGCTGCAGCATGCTGACCCCTTCCTGGCGTTCTTCCTGGCACTGGTGCTGCTGGTCAACTCCAAGTAAGGCTTTTTAATCCAATGGTCACTTAAATCAGGTAAATTGCTATTGTTCACAATTGCACATATAAATATGAAATGAAAATAAAAATTCTGTGACATATTGGCTTAAAAAAATAAATCTAAAATGAGAAGCTATACCCGCTAATAATGATAATTACATAACTCTTTCTACCTCTGTCTCACTCTTACCCCTACCCCTCTACCACACCCCCACCTTCCACCCCCCAAAAAATCCCACACATGCACCTGTACACACATTATTTAATGCTCAAAACATGTGTGCATACCTGTACACACATTGTGTAATGCTCAAAGCACGTGTATACATGCATGCACACAGACATGCATTTTCACACACACACTGGCTACTGAGTACTGGCATGCTAATTACTGCATGAAAAGTTCAGTTTCTGGTCATCCTCCAGCCATAGTCCTGAGCTACCAGCATGCTAATTAGTACCTGATAAGTTTAGTTGTCATAGTCTTGAGCTACCAGCATGCTAATTAGGACCTGATAAGTTCAGTTGTCATAGTCTTGAGCTACCAGCATGCTAATTAGTACCTGATAAGTTCAGTTTTCATAGTCTTGAGCTACCAGCATGCTAATTAGTACCTGATAAGTTCAGTTTTCATAGTCTTGAGCTACCAGCATGCTAATTAGGACCTCATAAGTTCAGTTGTCATAGTCTTGAGCTACCAGCATGCTAATTATCAGATCAAATCAAATCTAATCATATAAATCTTTATTGTTCATCATTACGCAAAGCATCAAAATTAAACATTTCTTTGATGCATGGGCTTGGTAGTTAGTTGGTACCTGGTCAGTTTAGTTGTCAAAAGAGAACCATGACTTTTGCAGTGCTTTGGGCCTGAGGTGATAAGTTTAGTCGCCAAAAGAGAACCATGACTTTTGCAGTGCTTTGGGCCTGAGGTGATAAGTTTAGTCGCCAAAAGAGAACCATGACTTTTGCAGTGCTTTGTGTGTGTGCCTAGGTTTCATTGTATGGCGGACTCGAATGCCCATATTTGATTGATGAAATCAGAAGGAGGGGTTCCAGTCTGTTTGAAATCTTCAGCGAATTCATAACTGTGATGTGATGTTTTTGTGTGCTGTTTCCAGGGAAACTCTCCTTGAAACGAAAGACCAGCCAAAACAAGCTTTAATTGGTAAGTCAGCTTTGCAGTGAGCGGCATGTGTGGGTGTGAGATCATCATTTTGTTTGCCAGGCAACAGATTCCCAATCATTAGACCACTGCAGTAATTGTATAGACAACAGCAACATCACTTCCGAGGAAGTTTCAGGATGGTGGATGTTAGCAGTTTATCGTATCGGCACAGCATAATTTTCAGTTATGATAAAGCTTAAATCTGGATCAGTGTGTGCATGTGTGTGTGTGCGCACATATGTGTATGTGTGCATGTGTGTGTGTGTGTGTGCACGTATGTGTGTGTGTGTGTGTGTATGTGTGCATGTGTGTGTGTGTGTGTGTGTGTGCGTGCATGTGTGTGTATGTGTGCATGTGTGTGTGTGTGTGTGTGTGTGCGTGCATGCATATGTGTGTGTAGACTGTTCCCTCACAGACTTACCACTGTGCTCTTGTTGGTTAAAGCGACTGCTGCATTGCTGTGTGTTGTTTTGTTTCACTGTACTGTTGCTGCAGTGACGGTGAACCGCGGCACATGACGTGTTTTCTCTGTGACAGAAAACATGGCCGCATTTCCTCAGGCTCTGGAGGCGGAGGACATCGAGGATTTCTGTTCTCTGGCTCAGCACTTTGCCGCCAAGACTCCGCAGTCCTTTAAGAGAGTGAGTACACCCTGAAAACACCTCATCCTTTGAGAGAGTGAGTACACCCTGAAAACACCTCATCCTTTGAGAGAGTTAGTACACCCTGAAAACACCATCCTTTGAGAGAGTTAGTACACCCTGAAAACACCTCATCCTTTGAGAGAGTTAGTACACCCTGAAAACAGCCCGTCCTTTGTGAGAGTGAGTACACCCTGAAAACACCCCATCCTTTAAGAGAGTGAGTACATCCTGAAAACACCCCTTCCTTTGAGAGAGTGAGTACACCCTGAAATCACCCCATCCTTTGAGATAGTACACCCAGAAAACACCTCATCCTTTAAGAGAGTGAGTACACCCTGAAAACACCCCTTCCTTTGAGAGAGTGAGTACACCCTGAAATCACCCCATCCTTTGAGATAGTACACCCAGAAAACACCCTGTCCTTTAAGAAAGTGAGTACACCCTGAAAACACCCTTTCCTTTGAGAGAGTGAGTACACCCTGAAAACACCCTTTCCTTTGAGAGAGTGAGTACACCCTGAACACACCCCATCCTTTGAGAGAGTGAGTACACCCTGAAAACACCCTTTCCTTTGAGAGAGTGAGTACACCCTGAACACACCCCGTCCTTTAAGAGAGTGAGCACACCCTGAAAACACCCCGTCCACAAATACCAGTTTATGCTGTGGAAGTACCATTTCTTATTAAAGTGAGGCTATAAAAAAGAAGCAGTCATACATGCCTGGAACTTTTACGTCCTCTTAAAGTATTCCTTTGAACTACCACTCAATCTTGTTCTAGGGCACCATGCAGGGTGTGTGTGTGGAGATGTGTGTGTGTGTGTGTGGGGGGGGGGGGGGGGCGAGAGTTACAGGTATGACTGTATGTGATTGTGACGGTTGCTGCAGGACCACCACTGTGGGTTGTTAAGAGGCAACTTGCTGATGTGGGGGGTGGGGGTGGGGGGGTTAGGGTATGATGTGAATGTGATGATGATGGTTGCTATGGGACTACCACTGTGTTTTTTTGGGGGGGGTGTGTGTGTGTGTGTGTGTGTGTTGGGGGGGGGGGGGGTATATGTATGGTATATTGTGGTAAGTGTGATGGGGGGGGGGGAGTTACTGTCTGATGGAAAGTGATGGCAATGTGGTGGGAGGGGAGGTGGGGGGGGGGGGAGTTACATGTCTGATGTGAAAGTGATGGCAATGCTAATGGTTGCTACAGTGTGATGGGTGTGTGTGGGGGGGGGGGGGGGAGTATGTGTAATGTGAAAGTGATGGCAATGCTGGTGGTTGCTACAGGACTACCACTGCGTGCTGTTCGGAGGCAGTGTGCTGGGGGCCAGTGGGGATGCGGGGCAGTGTGGCCTGGAGCTGTGCCTGCCTGTGTCTGTGGAGGAACTGGTTCAAACCAACCAGCAGCACATGGTCAGTGTCTGTTGCACACTCCCTCCAGCATGCACTGTGTAAATAGTTCAAACCAACCAGCAGCACATAGTGTCTGTTGCGCACTCCCTCCAGCATGCACTGTGTAAATAGTTCAAACCAACCAGCAGCACATAGTGTCTGTTGCACACTCCCTCCAGCATGCACTGTGTAAATAGTTCACTATGATTGCATGCCTGTCCATGCATGCATGCACACACACACACACACACACACACACACACACACACACACACACACACACACACACACACACCATACGTCTTATTGGTGTCACAGGTAACAACCACAGAGCCATGATACCTGTATCTGAGGCCTGTGTCTTATTGGTTTCACAGGTAACAACCACAGAGCCAGAGGGCCATATACAGCCCAGTAACACCTGTGTCTTATTGGTGTGACAGGTAAACCCTGTAATACCTGAGTCTTATTGGTGTGACAGGTAAACCCCATAACACCTGTGTCATATTTGTGTGACAGGTAAACCCAGTAACACCTGTGTCTTATTGGTGTGACAGGTAAACCCTATAACACCTGTGTCTTGTTGGTGTGACAGGTAAACCCCATAACACCTGTGTCTTATTGGTGTGACAGGTAAACCCCATAACACCTGTGTTGTATTTGTGTGACAGGTAAACCCCGTAACACCTGTGTCTTATTGGTGTGACAGGTAAACCCCATAACACCTGTGTTGTATTTGTGTGACAGGTAAACCCAGTAACACCTGTGTCTTATTGGTGTGACAGGTAAACCCCATAACACCTGTGTCTTATTGGTGTGACAGGTAAACCCCATAACACCTGTGTCTTATTGGTGTGACAGGTAAACCCCATAACACCTGTGTCTTATTGGTATGACAGGTAAGTCCAGTAACACCTGTATCTTATTGGTGTGACAGGTAACAGCCCCAGAAGATTGCGTTAGGTTCTTTGTGGTGGACTGCCGGCCTGCTGAGCAGTACAATGCTGGACACCTGCCGACAGCCTTTCATCTGGACGCCAATCTCGTGAGTACTGACTTCACTTCTCCTTTCAGCAGGTTTGACCTCTGACTGAACTCTCGGTGCAAATCAGGTTTTAAACCTGTGGTTTAGATTTTTACCTTTAAAACCTCTAACTGAACTCTCAATACAAGTCCGGTTTTACCTGTGGTTTAGATTTCCGGTTTTACCTGTGGTTTAGATTTCCGGTTTTACCTGTGGTTTAGATTTCCGGTTTTACCGGTTTTACCTGTGGTTTAGATTTCCGGTTTTACCGGTTTTACCTGTGGTTTAGATTTCTGGTTTTACCTGTGGTTTAGATTTCTGGTTTTACCTGTGGTTTAAGTTTTTACCAGCAGTGAGAGGGGAGGAAAGTAGAGCAGCAGCCTCTCTTCTCACCGTGCAGTCAAAACAAGCGTGGCCTTTTCTGGTGCCCTGTTTTGGAATAGTCCTCCAGTGCACCTCAGATCATGTCACTCACTCAGCTCCTTCAAGAGAAACCTCTGTGAGCACCTTAACTCAACCGTATAAGACAGCTTATGACCCCCCCCCCCCCCCCCCCCCCCCCCCAATCCCCTCATATTACTCTGTAGACCAGTGCTTGCTATACAGATGCCGGTATCATCGTTTATCACATCGCTGAAAAGTGATTTACTGTTGCTACGCGCTGTGTGTGTGTGTGCGTATCTGTGTGTGAGTGAATGCAGCATTGCCTACTGTGATTTATGATCTGATCTGCGTGCTTTTTCTCCTTTTTTTCCCCCTCTCTTCCCCCCCTCCCCTCTACCCCCCAACCACCCCGTACCACTGAGCCATGTTATGTTTTCATGATTTACAAATAATTGCGAGATATGTCAATACCATTTTGCTATGTATACATCTTATTTGTTCATTGTCATTTCAAAGTATTTCAATGATTTTGCTGTTCCTGATGTTTACTACTATTAATAGTGGTAGTAGTATATTTTAGTTTATGTATTGTTATCCTGTTTAAATATTAACGAGTTTGTAAAACATTTTTATTTTATTTTTTATAGAATTGTTTTTATTTTTTCATTTATTCGGTAGTTTAGCAAGGACTAATTGTTAGACAGGTCTAAATGAACCTGAACTACATTCCTTGGAAAATAAAGTTTTCGAGTTCGAGTTCTCTCGCTCTCTCGCTGTCTCAAAGTATTTTCAATGATGTTGCTGTTCCTGTATGTTATTACTATTAATAGGGTAGTATTCTATTCTATTTGTTTGCATATTGTTTATCATGTTTAAATATTAATCGAGTTTGTAAGTTTTTTGTTTGTTTTTGTTTTCATATAATTGTTTCTCCATTGTTCACTTATTCAGTAGTTTAGCAAGGACTAGTTGTTAGACAGGTCTAAATGAACCTAAACTACAATCCTTGGAAAATTAAGT
>JABMCL010001763.1:222500-235000 GCA_018857735.1 Alviniconcha marisindica | reverse complement strand
CCCCAGGTAAACACCCACAAACACCTGCCCCAGACATATGCCCCAGGTAAACACCCACAAACGCCTGCCCAAGGTAAACACCCACAAACATGCCCCAGGTAAACACCCACAAACATGCCTCAGGTAAACATCCACAAACACCTGCCCCAAGTAAACACCCACAAACTCATGCTCCAGGTAAACACCCACAAACATGCCCCATGTAAACACCCACAAACACATGCCCTAGGTAAACACCCACAAACACATGCTCCAGGAAAACACCCACAAACACCAGCCCCAGGTAAACACCCACAAACACATGCTCCAGGTAAACACCCACTAACACCAGCCCCAGGTAAACACCCACAAACACCAGCCCCAGGTAAACACCCACAAACACCAGCCCCAGGTAAACACCCACAAACACATGCTCCAGGTAAACACCCACAAACACTTGCCCCAGGTATGTGCCCACAAACACTTACCAAAGTAAACACCCACGAGTATGTACCCTACCTAAACATCCAAACATATGCCCCACCTAAGCACCCACAAACACTTGCACTCACTCAGGCATTCACACACAAATCAGCAACAACAAAGAAAGCAGGAAAAAACAGCTTTGATGGGCTTTGATAATTCTAGCTGTCCCTTGCATCTATTTTCAGTGCACTGTACATCCTGCAAGAGCATTGAGAGTTGTGTCCCTTGTTTCTGTTTTCAGCTTACTGCTGGTCACCAGTAGCCACCCGTACATCCTCCAAAGCATTGAGAGTTGAGTCCCTTGTTTCTCTGGTGTCCAACAGCCACCTGTACATCCTGAGAGAGCATTGAGAGTTGTGTCCCTTGTTTCTATTTTCAGCACACTGCTGGTGACCAACAGCCACCTGTACATCCTGCGAGATGTGGCGCAGAAAAAGGGCATGGCTCTCATTCAGGCTCGGCGGGCGCTGGGCTCCGTCGTCAAAATCACCTCCAAGAAAAAGTACCCGGAGCTCATCACCTTCAAGTATGGCACACATGAGGAGGACGGCTTTCACATCACGGACGTGGACAAGTTTATCATCCCCACTGCCTCAGAGGCCACCAAAAAGATCAAGCAGCAGATCATGCGTGTTCTGGACGCTCTGGACAGCTAACAGCCTGGTCTTTGGGGAAAACTGGAGGGAGGAAGAAAGAGTGAGTGTGTGTGTGTGTGTGTACGTGCGTGCGCCATTCGCATGTGTGTGTGAGTGTGTGTGTGTGTGTGTGTGCGTACGTGCGTGCGCCATTCGCATGTGTGTGTGTGTGTACGTGCGTGCGCTATTCGCATGTGAGTGTGTGTGTGTGTGTATATGCGTACGTGCGTGCACCATTCACGTGTGTGTGAGTGTGAGTGTATGTGTGTGTGTGTGTGTGTGTGTGTGTGTGTGTGTGTGTGTGTGTGTGCATGCATGTAACTGTGCTTACGAATGTGGGTGAATATCAATTGTCTATAAATTATGCGCTCTCACAAGAGCTTTCAGTTTCAGACATTTTGAACGTCTTTGTACAAGACTTGCTTCTGAAATTATTGCTGCAAATGAACAAGTGAAATGACTGAATCAATGAATATGAATGATAGTTTCATTACTTTGAGAGCTGTATTAAAAAGCTAATCCAAATATCAACTAAAGACTGCAATAAATAATTTACCGGGACAAAGGGCAAATCAGCTGTAGTATATGAAATCATGTTACTCAAAAGTGTGTTCAAATCTGATTTGTTTTAAATGAACACTTGTTGAGTGCCTCATCCCGCGGTGAGCCCTACGCACTTCACAGTGACAGTTGTAGCGCTGTTCTCTGCTTCTGAACAGACCCACTGCGCTCTTGTTGTTTATGACTCTAAATGAGTGACAGTATCTTTGCATAGCACAGTCTAAATATCCACCACAGTGGTTGCGGCACTGTTTAGTTTTTACATGGCTGATGCCACGTGAAACTGCTGCCATCTGGGCACCAGCTTTGTGTACACCGTACAACCATGCACCAATTTACAGTGTCACTGTTCAAACCACAGGCATAGGATGCATGTGCTTAGCTGTAACCGGCCACCTGCGCTTTTAGCAGAATGACCAGGATCTTTTACATGCTACTGCAATAACACAGGTGTGGAGCTGATACCAAGCTAAGACTCACCACTGAAAGTTGACCCTGGAAAACAAACTTCTCCTGCCACTCCTGCCAGGACTCAAACCTGGAACCTTTCATTCATGAGTCCGTTGCTCTACCACTGAGCTACCTCCACTCCCCAATGATGATGGTGTCATTTTCTACGACTCCCTGTTTTTATAATTCGGCACGCATCCTCAGACATTTAGCTGAATGTAGAAAGTGGTGCGACTGAGTCCACTGTAGCCTTGGTTTATTTTATTTGTTTGTGGGTGTGTGTGTATACATGTGTATACTGTATATGTGTGCATGTGTTTGTATGTGTGCATGTGTGTGTGTGTGTGTGCATGTGTGTGTGTGTATATGTCTATACAACCTTGACTTGTACCCATGGTTGTGGCCTGTCAAACTATTAGCATCATCAGAATGTTTAAAAGCAGATTCCAGTTTTATGTTTCATGTCGAGCGCATTTCTGATTCTCATTTCTGACTTACATAACACACGCACTTCTTGCTCAGGACCACAAGAAAGGTTGAAAAGCATGAATGTTGATCTTGACATTTTCACACCATTATTTTGCGCATTTGGCATTAAATAAATGAAAGTGCAATGCTTCACCAAAAGTGTTGATGATGGAGATGAGAGTAAACCTTTGGATGAGCTCTGGGTCCATGGAAGGCATGCAGAGTGCAGTCTTGTTGCCATTGGAGACCCAGTAAACATGGAACTGGAGCAAGGAGACACTGCTGAAAGCAAAAGTAACAACAGAAAGGATGCTTCAGTGATGTCTGAGGCGAGAAGACTGCTCCATTTATGTGGAATGTAGTGATTAATTAGAATGTAGTGATTAATTAGAGTGACCATTTTTTGTGTCAGTGGGTGTGCATGAGAGAGAGAGAGTGTGTGTGTGTGTGTGTGTGTGTGTGTGTGCTTGAGAGAGTGTGTGTATGAGAAAGATTGTATGCGTGCATTCAGGTATGCGCGTGTGTTGGGAGGTGTGTGAATTCTGTGATAATGAAAAACAGTCCTCAGCTTCTTGTGATGCAATACTCATGCTGTACATGTCCAGTGGAATCAAAAGTCAAAGTGTAACCACAGTTTTACCGCACTGACATGCTTGACCATGTCGCTATGGTTGCATTTATCCATGGTTGTTGGCATGGTTAGATCATTTGTCCATGGTTGTGGGCATGGTTATACTATGTTGATATGGTTGTTGGCATGATAATACCATGTTGGCATGGTAACACCATGTTGGCATGGTTGTTGGCATGGTATCACCCTGTTTCTGTGGTTGTTGGCATGGTAACACTGTTGCCATAGTTGTTGGCATGGTAACGCCATGTTGCCATGGCTGACATGGTAACACAGTTGCCATAGTCGTTGTCATGGTAACACATGTTGCCATGGTTGTACCACAGATGCTACTGCAGTCCTAATTCCTCCAGGCTGCTTTTTTTTTTCTCCGCCTTTTTTTCTTTTTCTTTCTTTCTGTAGCGGCAACTTCCAATGTCTTGATTCTCTCTGTGATGCCAGGCACGGTGAACAAAGCGGTCCCACAAAGCAGGCTTTTAAGAGGCATCGTTTTACTCAGCAGTGGTTTGTTGTGTACAAAGATGGAGGTGCCTGTACCATGCATGTTGCTGTTTATTCATATGTAAAGACTGCCGCTCTGCTGAAGGTGTTGCAGGGCAGGGCGCAGTCACTTTGTGCGAACTGTAAGCTTTGGACGTACATTAGCTTGTGCTGCAGTGTATGAAAGCTGTAGATTATGTATGCTGGGCTTTGCTATAGTGACTGTAAACTGTATAATTATGATGTATGTCAGCCTGCGCGTAGTGTCTGTAAACCTTGTAATTATTACGTATCGGCAAGCAAAGGGAATTAATTGCACCCAGCAGATGTCGCATGGACATGGGAGACAACAACAGAGACCAGAATCACCTGTGGTAGCTATCGCCTTGCATGTGAGTAGATTATACAAGTCTCATGACGTACAAAAGCTTGAAAAGAATGTCTTTTCGTTGAGTGGTATAAAACAAATTGAACATTTTGGGAACAAAGCTCAGGAACTGTGTGAAAGTCGAGGCGGCCGTTCTGGGCTTCCCGACCCTAATAGTCCTTACGGTCTCTGTGGACGTAAAGCAACATTGAATGAACAAATAAACATGGGAACAGATTGCTTCAACTAGACACTGAATGAACAAACATGGGAACAGATTGCTTCAACTAGACACTGAATGAACAAACATGGGAACAGATTGCTTCAACTAGGCATGAACGAACAAACATGGGAACAGATTGCTTCAACTAGGCAATGAACGAACAAACATGGGAACAGATTGTTTCAACTAGGCAATGAACAAACAAACATGGGAACAGATTGTTTCAACTAGGCAGTGAACAAACAGTTAAGGCATGGAAAGTGGAGGAAACAAGAGTATAAAAAATTAACTTGTTTCCACAGGAAGTTGCCAGGTAAATAAAAAACTGTTTCCATGGGAAGTTGCCAGGTAAAAAATTTTTTTTAAAAACCTGTTTCCATGGGAAGTTGCTGGGTTTAAAAAAAAAATCCACAGGAAGTTGCCAGGTAAAAAAAGTTTCCATGGGAAGTTGCCAGGTAACAAAACTTGTTTCCATGGGAAGTTGCCAGGTAAAAAAAACAAAATTTTTTTTCCATTGGAAGTTCCTGGGTTAAATGTTTTTTGGTTTCAACAGGAAGTTTCCAGGTAACAACAAACAAAAAACAATTTATGGGAAGTTGCCAGGTAAAAAAAACTCCACTTGTTTCCACAGGAAGTTGCCAGGTAAAAAAATTACCTGTTTCCACAGGAAGTTGCCAGGTTAAAAAAACAAAACAAAAACTTGTTTCCATGGGAAGTTGCCAGATAAAAACCTAATTTGTTTCCACAGGAAGTTGCCAGGTAAAAACCTAATTTGTTTCCACAGGAAGTTGCCAGGTAAAAACCTAATTTGTTTCCACCGGAAGTTGCCCTGGGGTGGGGACAGGCTGCTGCACTCATACAAACAAATATCCTTTTCACCTTTCTCTGGGTCTGTCTCCTTTCACAACTCTGGCAATTATTTTTCTTTCAGAGTTTTTTTATATTTTTTTTATACATGTCTCTGTTTCAGAGGCAAGGTAACTTTTGTGGAGTCCACATACCTGGTACTTACCTGTATGCCAGGTGGTGGCTACTGTAGGCAGTTGAGGTCTCTGTTGTCATGTCTCTTTTTGTACACGTGACATCCATCAGAATGTGCCCACCCCTTTGGTGATTGCACACGAGCGCTGTGGAGCTCATTCTGTTTCAAACTGCACGTCATGTAGGCTAACAAGCATTAGTGGATGTTTCGATGGCATTGTAGTTGTGTACTTAAACATATTCAACTTGAGTTAAAGGAATCAGTTTGATCAGACTGTTTGCTGGGCTTCTTCGCTTAATCTGTTTGATAGATGCAAATGTTGGTGAGCTTGTGATTCTGTGTAAAGCTCCAGGTCTTCCTCATGTTTTCATTTTGTTGTTGTTTTTACACATCTTTCCAGCAATTATGGAATTGTTGTTGTGTTTGCACGTCTTTCCAGCAATTGTGGAATTATTGTCATTGTTTTTTAATTTGACTTTATCCCCTATGGGGCATTGGGATGGCCTTAGCTTAGGTTGCAGCAACCGCGAGAACAAGATGTTTTATGTTCACCTGTCATACCCAGTCTGCCACCACCTGTGTGTGTGATGTTTTATATTCACCTGTCATACCCAATCTGCCACCACCTGTGTGTGTGTGATGTTTTATGTTCACCTGTCATACCCAGTCTGCCACCACCTGTGTGTGTGTGTGTGTGTGTGTGTGATGTTTTATGTTCACCTGTCATACCCAATCTGCCACCACCTGTGTGTGTGTGTGTTTTTGTGTGATGTTTTATGTTCACCTGTCATACCCAATCTGCCACCACCTGTGTGTGTGTGTGATGTTTTATGTTCACCTGTCATACCCAATCTGCCACCACCTGTGTGTGTGTGTGATGTTTTATGTTCACCTGTCATACCCAATCTGCCACCACCTGGTGGGGATGTTAGTTGTCACCCTCACCGTGTGTGGTGGATGTTTTATGTTCACCTGTCATACCCAATCTGCCACCACCTGTGTGTGTGTGTGGTGTTTTATGTTCACCTGTCATACCCAATCTGCCACTACATGTGTGTGTGTGATGTTTTATGTTCACCTGTCATACCCACCCTGCCACTACATGTGTTTGTGATGTTTTTATGTTCACCTGTCATACCCACCCTGCCACTACATGTGTTTGTGATGTTTTTATGTTCACCTGTCATACCCACCCTGCCACTACATGTGTTTGTGATGTTTTTATGTTCACCTGTCATACCTACCCTGCCACTACCTGTGTGTGTGATGTTTTATGTTCACCTGTCAAACCTAGCCAGTCTTCTCTGGTTGCCGGTGGATGTTTTTTTGCCAGAGGTCTTTTCTGGTTGCCAGTGGATGTCTGACACTGTGCCCACTTTCCTTTTCACCTTCCAGTTCTGGTGAACACCATGTTGTGAACCAGTTTAACTGGTGTGCCCATAGACAGTGTTGGTTTCACACTGGTGTTTAATTTCTGTCATCCGCAGACAAATCAGTGTGTTGGTTTCACGCTTGTGTTTAATTTCTGTCATCCGCAGACAAATCAGTGTCTGTAGACAAGCTGATGTCTGTAGACATGTTGATGTCTGTGGGCACTTTAATGTCCACAGACAAGTTAGTGTCTGTAGACAAGCTGATGGCTGTAGACATGTTGATGTCTATGGGCACTTTAATGTCCACAGACAAGTTAGTGTCTGCAGACATGTTGATGTGCAGACATGTTGATGTGTGCAGACATGTTGATGTGTATGGGTGTTTTAATGTCCACAGACAAGTTGATGTCTACGGGCGCTTTGATGTCAAGAGACAAGTTGATGTGTGTAGACAGTTTGCCTGCGTACAGTCACCCAGCTGTGGTGAAGCTTTTGCGTTGCGCTGGGGAACAGATGGCGAGTTGGGGTGGGCTGCACTGTCAGCATTTTGAGCCCATGGGGTGGCATGTTGATTCTGTCTGGTTGCTAGGGGTTTCTCATAAATCTAGTCTTTAAAACTGTCGGACGCTGTTAGTGTTGTTATAGTGTGTGTGTGTGTAACTGGAGCGATGCGAACAAAAGACCCCCCCACCCATGCACCGTCCCCCCCCCCCCCCCCCCCCCCCTTTGTTCCCATCACACCCTGCTGTCCAAAAGAGCTGGCGTCACGAGTGTTGTTCAGTGTTTATACTGAAACCCACATTTGGCAAGTGGGCCCAGCCCTGGAGTTGAAGGGGTTGCCTTTGGAACGACACTGAGCCCAGTGAATTCTCTGGGTTGGTGCAGCTTGCACACAATTTTGCCAGGGCAGTTTTCTGTAGCTGTGGGTTCCTCAGCATGAATGTGTCTGTGGCGCACAGGGCCTCTGCTGCCTGGAGACAGGAGGGGGAAGGCGGCTGTATGAAGGTCTTCCTTCCTTCCTTCCTTCCTTCCTTCCTTCCTTCCTTCCTTCCTTCCTGAAGGAGAAGGCGGCTGTATGAAGGACTGTCTTTCTTCCTTCCTGAAGGAGAAGGCGGCTGTATGAAGGACTGTCTTTCTTCCTTCCTTCTTTCCTTCCTTTCTTCCTTCCTTCCTTCCTTCCTGAAGGAGAAGGCGGCTGTATGAAGGACTGTCTTTCTTCCTTCCTTCTTTCCTTCCTTTCTCCCTTCCTTCCTTCCTTCCTGAAGGAGAAGGCGGCTGTATGAAGGACTGTCTTTCTTCCTTCCTTCTTTCCTTCCTTCCTTCCTTCCTGAAGGAGAAGGCGGCTGTATGAAGGACTGTCTTTCTTCCTTCCTTCTTTCCTTCCTTCCTTTCTTCCTTCCTTCCAGAAGGAGAAGGCGGCTGTATGAAGGACTGTCTTTCTTCCTTCCTTCTTTCCTTCCTTCCATACTTCCTTCCTGAAGGAGAAGGCAGCTGTATGAAGGACTGTCTTTCTTCCTTCCATACTTTCTTCCTGAAGGAGAAGGCAGCTGTATGAAGGACTGTCTTTCTTCCTTCCATACTTTCTTCCTGAAGGAGAAGGCAGCTGTATGAAGGATGGTCTTTCTTCCTTCCTTCTTTCCTTCCTTCCTTCCAATGTTGATACTCTGACCGTCAAGGAACCAGCTCCGCAGTCTACTTCCCAGAATGAAAGGCTTGTGTCCGTAGCAGGTCGTCAGGACAGAAGGTCTGTTTGGCAAGACAGACTGAGCGTGGATCGCTGGTCACCGGCGCCATCTAGACTGTAGTCTGTATCATTCCCCGCTACGTTTGGTGAGACAGACTGAGCAGGGATCGCTGGTCACCGGTGCCATCTAGCGTTGGTGAGACAGACTGAGCAGGGATCGCTGGTCACCGGTGCCATCTAGCTTTGGTGAGACAGACTGAGCAGGGATCGCTGGTCACCGGTGCCATCTAGCTTTGGTGAGACAGACTGAGCAGGGATCGCTGGTCACCGGCGCCACCTAGACTGTAGTCTTTTCATTCCCCGCTACGTTTGGTGAGACAGACTGAGCAGGGATCGCTGGTCACCGGCGCCACCTAGACTGTAGTCTGTATCATTACCAGTGATCAGTATCCCCAGATAAAACCTTGAGCAGGGTATTTTGTCCTGAACAGATGTTGTTTAGCAGGATGTAACGTTGAGTCATCATTTGCCGACAGGAAGCCCCACCACAGGGGGCTGGAGTGAACTCAAAACATTTTCCCTTTTGGTCGTGTGCATGTGAGTGAGACAGAGGTGAGAAGGAAAAGGTTACTACTTGCCACTAGAGAGCATATCATTATATTAACTGTCGCTGGAGTGACAGAAATGAGAGAGAGGGTGTTGTTGTTGTGGTGGTGGTTTTTGTTGTTGTTGTTGTTGTTGTTGTTGGTGGTTGTTTTTTGTTTGGTTGTTGTTTTGGGGAGCAGCAAGGGCAAATGACACAAAGGCTATGTTGATCATGAGAGAGAGAAAGAGAGAGAGAGAAAGGAGAGAGGGTGAGAGAGATTCATTTGCAGATGAAGACGTGCAACACAAACACCATCTCTGTCATGTGCAAGATGTACAAACGATTTTATTGTTACATGTACACATATTATAGATTGCAAACGGCACTTGTATACATGGCTGTTAATGTACAATATTCCTGCAAGAAAATATTTAATAAATTTCATTGTGAACATTCAACGAAATTCTTAATCTTATTTTTTGTGTTGATTGTGGTGGCATTATTATTAAAACTCCCAAAACATATTTGCCTGTTGACATTATTGGTGTCATAATCACTGAACACTGTTAAAGCTCCAGTCAGGGGAAGCAATCCACCCTTGCATTCCAAATTCTCCCATCAACAAAATCAACTGCTGATATTCTGCTTAATGTGTTTTCTAAATTGTGTTAAGCGTTTTTGTATTTGTGTGTAATTGGAAGAAAATGTGTGTGTGAGTCTGTGTGTGTTTGCGTGCGTGCGTGCGTGCATATGTGTGTGTGTGTGTGTGTGTGTATGTGTGTGTGTGTGTGATGAAGTGAGTGTATCCTTATGACTTTGTAAGCACTCTGGCTTACGAGATGGGGCGCCAAATGTCACTGATGTTGTTATACACGACTTTCAACCGCAAACTTGATATCCTGCCTGGTTAACCAACCGAAACCTATCCTGCAAACAACTTCCATGACTCAATGGAAAGCGCTGTAGAAGGAAACACGGAAACAATGAAGGAGAACAGAAAAAAGGAGCGGGTCGAAGAACACAGACCAACCAGACGTAAAAGTTGAAACTGATGCACACATACCAGTACACTGATATGAATATATAAAATAAAATAAATACAAGGCCTGCGGTTGTCGACTGTCCTTTCTCACCTTATTTTGGCTCTTTAACTTTTGTAATCATTCTGAAGTCTTACAGAATAAACTAATTCACAAAGAAATGGAAATGAGAAGCAGAAAAATCAAAGGAGAAAAAAACCCTGGAGTTAAATGACTGAATTACATGGCTAAGGACACAAACTGGCTGTAGACACGTGGACAGACACAACACACAATTGTCCAGGACTACGGGCTGTGTGACATGGGCGGCTGGGCAGGGGGCAAGATATGTCCTCCCTTCCTGGACAGCAGTAAAATCTCGTCTTTGAGGGCATCGATTTCCTGCGCCTGTAGCTGCACCAGCTGAACCAGTCGCTGCCGCTCCCGCACGTCCGCTCGCCGAACCGCCACGTACTCGTCTCCCTGAAACACGGCACCCAGCAGGGTCAGAGTCAGCCACTCTCCCGACCCCCACCTTCTCAACACTCCTCTTCAAACGGGACCAGTTCTCTACATGCTCTTAGCTGTCCTTCTTCTTACGCCATCAGCTTCAAAATAAACCAAATAGCTGATGTCCCTCTTGTTGCATCATCAGCTGCAGCGTAAATTAGCACACACTCAAAGCCAATGCTTTAGGAGTTTCGAATTCCCTTGACTGTGCTGTAAACAGCTGCTGACTTCTGTAAACAGCTACTCACCTTTCTGTAAACAGCTGCTGACTGCTGTAAACAGCTACTGACAAAACTATGCACAGCTGATTACTTTTATGTAAAAAGCTGGTGGCCATGCTAATGTAAACAGCTGATGACAATGCTGTAAACAGCTGATAGAGCTGTAAACAGCTGATGACTATGATAGTGTAAACTGCTGATGACAATGCTATAAACAGCTGACTGTGCTGTAAACAGCTGCTGACTATGCTAGTGTAAACAGCTTATGACAATGCTGTAAACAGCTGACTGAGCTGTAAGCAGCTGCTGACTATGATGTAAGCAGTTACTGCTGATGCCGTAACCAGCTGCTGACTGCCCTGTAAACAGCTGCTGACTGCATTTGTAAACAGCTGCACTGTAAACGGCTGATGACCATGCTTCAAAGAGCTGCGGACTGTGCTGTAAAAATGAACACTATGCTGTAAATAGCTGCTGACTGTGTGAGTGTGCTGTAAGCCGCTGCTGATTGAGCTGTAAACTAATGACTGTGCTGTAAACAGCTGTTGACGGTGCTGTCAAAATGAAGACCATGCTGTAAACAGCTGCTGACTGTGCTGTAAACAGCTGCTGACTGTGCCGTAAACAGCTGCTGACTGTGCTGTAAACAGCTGCCGATTGTGCTGTAAACAGCTGCTGACTGTGCTGTAAACAGCTGCCGATTGTGCCGTAAAGGTCAGCAAGGCAGCAACCCCCAAAGGCTCGGCGTACGTACCAGGTTTATCTGGCGCCGGTCCAGGGAGTGTTGCATACGTACCAGGTTTTTCTGGCGCCGGTCCAGGGAGTGTTGCATACGTACCAGGTTTTTCTGGCGCCGGTCCAGGGAGTGTTGCATACGTACCAGGTTTTTCTGGCGCCGGTCCAGGGAGCTGTTGCATACGTACCAGGTTTTTCTGGCGCCGGTCCAGGGAGCGCTGCATACGTACCAGGTTTTCCCCGGTCCAGGGACGCTGCATACGTACCAGGTTTTTCTGGCGCCGGTCCAGGGAGCGCTGCATACGTACCAGGTTTTTCTGGCGCCGGTCCAGGGAGCGCTGGTAGGCCTTGTTCTCCTCCAGCAGCATGGCCAGCTGGTCCAGGCGCTCCGTGTTGTCCCGGATCAGCTTCATTCTCCCGTCACAAGATGAAGTCACCAGTCCCGGCTTCAGGCCAAGTCTCCCCGCTGTTCCAGCCGACACGGTATGACAAGCTCAACCGTCACCACAAGGCTTATGACAGGCCACCAGCCGTCAACCACGAGCTTCACCAGTCACCACAAGGCTTATGACAGAGACTTCAACCAGCCACCGTCACCACAAGGCTTATGACAGAGACTTCAACCAGTCACCGTCACCACAAGGCTTATGACAGAGACTTCAACCAGCCACCGTCACCACAAGGCTTATGACAGAGACTTCAACCAGCCACCGTCACCACAAGGCTTTTGACAGAGACTTCAACCAGCCACCGTCACCACAAGGCTTTTGACAGAGACTTCAACCAGCCACCGTCACCACAAGGCTTATGACAGAGACTTCAACCAGCCACCGTCACCACAAGGCTTATGACAGAGACTTCAACCAGCCACCGTCACCACAAGGCTTATGACAGAGACTTCAACCAGCCCCCGTCACCACAAGGCTTATGACAGAGACTTCAACCAGCCACCGTCACCACAAGGCTTATGACAGAGACTTCAACCAGCCACCGTCACCACAAGGCTTATGACAGAGACTTCAACCAGCCACCGTCACCACAAGGCTTATGACAGAGACTTCAACCAGCCACCGTCACCACAAGGCTTATGACAGAGACTTCAACCAGCCA
>JABMCL010001763.1:80000-220000 GCA_018857735.1 Alviniconcha marisindica | reverse complement strand
TTCTCTTTTCCAGCAACAGGCTATGCACTCCAGACGAGACAGACCGGCCAGAGAGCACTGCTATCACCAACACGTACACGTACAAACACATTCCTATCACCATTACGTACACGTACAAACATTCGTATCACGAACACGTACACGTACAAACACATTCCTATCACAACGAGTATTCCTATGACAAACACCATCGCCACACACGTACACGTACAAACACATTCCTATCACAAACACGTACACGTATAAACACATTCCTGTCACGAACATTTGCACGTACACGTATAAACACATTCTATCACGAACACGTACACGTACAAACACATTCCTATCACAACGAGCATTCCTATCACAAACACGAACACGTACAAACACATTGCTATCACAACGAGCATTCCTATCACAAATACGTACACGTACAAACACATTCCTATCACAACGAGCATTCCTATCACAACGACCATTGCTATCACAACGACCATTGTACCACAAGACCATTGCTATCACAACGACCATTCTATCACAACGACATTGCTATCACAACGACCATTGCTACCACAACGACCATTGCTATCACAACGAGCATTCCTATCACAAATACGTACACGTACAAACACATTCCTATCACAACGACCATTGCAATCACAACCTACACGACGACCATTGCTATCACAACGACCACTGCTATCACAACGACCATTGCTATCACAACGACCATTGCTATCACAACGACCATTGCTACCACAACGACCATTGCTATCACAACGACCATTGCTACCACAACGACCACTGCTATCACAACGACCATTGCTATCACAACGACCATTGCTACCACAACGACCATTGCTATCACAACGAGCATTCCTATCACAAATACGTACACGTACAAACACATTCCTATCACAACGACCATTGCTATCACGACGACCATTGCTATCACAACGACCACTGCTATCACAACGACCATTGCTATCACAACGACCATTGCTATCACAACGACCATTGCTACCACAACGACCATTGCTATCACAACGACCATTGCTACCACAACGACCACTGCTATCACAACGACCATTGCTATCACAACGACCATTGCTACCACAACGACCACTGCTATCACAACGACCACTGCTATCAGGGACACGTACTTCATGTGCTTCTTCTGCAGCGTCTTCTCGTACTCCAACTCCTTGATGCGCTGCTGCAGCCTCACGATGCCGGGCGACTCAAAGACGAGGGTGTTGGAGAGGTCGGAGGGCAGGACGGAGTTGATGATGTACTGGATCTGGTGGAGGTGCAGCGTGGTCACGATGTCCAGCTCGTTCAGCTTCTGCTGCTTCTCCAGCTGTTGACACACGCAGACAGGTGCTTGGGGTTTTAGACAGGTGGACCAACTTGAACTTTTCTCTCCATGAGCAAGTTCTGCACGCGTGTCTGTCCAGGTTCTGCACAATCCCAGCTACCCCCCCACCCCCCCACCCCACCCCCATCCACCAAATCCGCGCCCCAATCCCTACCACAAACCCCACCCCCACCACAATCTGCACCCCCACCCTAATCCCCACCCCCACCCCAATCTCCATCCCCACCCCAATCTCCATCCCCACCCCAATCCCCACCCTGACCCCAATCCCCACCTCCACCCCAATCACCACCCCCATCCCACCCACCCCAATCCCCACCTCCCACACCCCACCCCAATCACCACCATCCCCACCCCAATCACCATCCCACCCCCATCACACTCCCCACCCCAATCACCATCCCACCCCCATCACACTCCCCACCCCAATCACCATCCCACCCCCATCACACTCCCCACCCCAATCACCATCCCACCCCCATCACACTCCCCACCCCAATCACCATCCCACCCCCATCACACTCCCCACCCCAATCACCATCCCACCCCCATCACACTCCCCACCCCAATCACCATCCCACCCCCATCACACTCCCCACCCCAATCACCATCCCACCCCCATCACACTCCCCACCCCAATCACCATCCCACCCCCATCACACTCCCCACCCCAATCACCATCCCACCCCCATCACACTCCCCACCCCAATCACCATCCCACCCCCATCACACTCCCCACCCCAATCACCATCCCACCCCCATCACACTCCCCACCCCAATCACCATCCCACCCCCATCACACTCCCCACCCCAATCCCCACAGTGGCAGCAGTAACCAAGGACAAGAAGACTGCCCGCACTCACCTGGAACGCCTCCAGGTCATTCTGCGCCGTCTTGAGGGAGGAGTCGATGACGCGCGCCTTCTTCTGCAGCGCCTCCAGCTCCTTCTTCAGCGCCTCGCTGTTCTTCTTCTCCTCCGTCAGCATCTCCTCGCAGTCCAGGCGCCGCTCTCGCATGGTGGTGGCGGCGTCGTACAGGGTCTGGTCACAGCCCGGCGGACAGATGTCAAGGTCGTAGCCTTCCATCTCGGACTCCGACTCCTCGTCAGACTCCTCCCAGTCCGAGTCATCGTCCGAGTCATCTTCGCTCTCCTCGTCTGACCCTGAAACATCACGCGCACGGTTGCCACGGTGATGCCTGAAGCGCCTGACCTTCCTGTGACCTTGACGCTGCAGCCAGCGGATTTGATACGTGATCCGAAACAAGATGCCACGAAAGCCATTGCGACCGCAAGGATAATCAACATCACGACATGATACACGGGAGAAGGTTGTGCAAACACTGCGGGTAAAGTAGCTGTTCATGGAGCTGCATTCTACATCCATCACAGGACAAACTTTGACACCATTCATGTAGCGGCCAAAAGGGGAATAAACTATAAAAACACACACAATAAAACACTATCAAAAACTGTAACTCATCCTACATCTGCCTGCCTGCATACCTGACTTTCTTTCAATTTTACCTTTCACACATATATATATATATATATATATATCTATATCTATATCTATATATATATATAAATACGGAGATACCTATCAAAAACAAACAATAAAACACTATGATTTCTTTTACACTCTGCCTGCCTGTCTGATTGTCTGACTGACTGATTGATTGACTGATTGGCTGACTGACTAATTGACCGATTGACTAACTGACTGACTGACTGACTGACTAATTGACTGATTGGCTGACTGACTAATTGACCGATTGACTAACTGACTGACTGACTTTACAACACACAGGAAATCTACCTTCTCCCTCTGTGGCTTTCTTCTTGGTGCGTTTGATCCTCTTTCTGAACACCTTGGTGAGGTAGTCGGCAAACTTGTTGTCGCCGACGGTGGTGCGGAACTGGAGCTCCACCGCCCGCTCCTTCTCCTGAAGTTTCTCAATGTCCTTCCGCTTCGTCTCCAGCTTCGTCTGCACCTCCAGAATCTGTGTGCACACGGCATATAGCACAGTTCAGTCAGTGATGGGGTGGTTTTGGGGCCGGGTTTTTTTTTTTTTGGTGGGGGGGGGGGGGGGGGAGGGGGGAGAAGTTGTATGTGCAGTATAGATGTATATGTGCATATGTGTTTGATAACACAACAACACACACACACAACACACACACACACACACACACACAGAGGCACCCTCACCACACACACACACACACACACACACACACACACACACACACACACACACACACACACACACACACACATGCACCTCACACACACACAGGCACCCTCACACACATCACACCACACACACACACCACACACACCACACACACATCACACAATCATCACACACACATGCACGCACGCACACACAACACACACACACACACACACACACACACACACACACACACACACACACACACACACACACACACACACACACACACAATCACACACAATCACACACACATGCACGCACGCACAGAAACACACACACACACACATGAATGCAGGCATTGGCTGACACATCGACAAAGTAAACAAGGGAAAGAACTCACCTTGTTGTGCATCTCCAGTTTCTCCTGTTGTTTGTTTGCCACCTTCTCAGCCAGCACGTTCTCACTCTTTTCGTATTCCTTCAGCAGGACCAGCTCCTCAAACAGCGTCACCTGTCTGAACACCACAACACCAGTACATGCTATCACACCTGTCTGAACACAACACCAGTACACACCTGTCTGAACACCACAACACCAGTACATGCTATCACACCTGTCTGAACACCACAACACCAGTACATGCTATCACACCTGTCTGAACACCACAACACCAGTACATGCTATCACACCTGTCAGAACACAACAACACCAGTACACACCTGTCTGAACACCACAACACCAGTACATGCTATCACAGCTGTCTGAACACCACAACACCAGTACATGCTATCACAGCTGTCTGAAGACAACACCAGTACATACTATCACACCTGTCAGAACACAACAACACCAGTACACACTTGTCTGAACACCACAACACCAGTACATTCTATCACACCTGTCTGAACACAACACCAGTACACACCTGTCTGAACACCACAACACCAGTACATGCTATCACACCTGTCTGAACACCACAACACCAGTACACACCATCAAAAACAGCCATATGGCACTGTAAAAATTGAAACTCATGGTGTGTGTGTGTGTGTGTGTGTGTGTGTGTGTGTGTGTGTGTGTGTGTGTGTGTGTGTGTGTGTGTGTGTGTGTGTGTGTGTGTGTGTGTGTGTGTGTGCATGCATGTTTATGTGCGCGCATGTGTGTGAGCGTGCTTGTGTGTATGGATGTTTATGTGCGTGTGCGTGTGCGTGTGTGTGTGTGTGTGTGCGTGCGTGCATGTGTGCACATACATGTGTGTGTCTGGACAGGTGTGTGCATGCAGCCAAGCATGCATACAGCAGAATGCTGCTGAACAACAAACTGTTGCTGTAACTCTAACTGGTCCACGAGGAAGCTATTAACTGCAGTGTAGCACTGCCTGCTGGCTGTCCTCCAGCTGTTCCTGCAGTGCTCATCGACAGGACTGTCTGCCCTCTCACTGACTGCTGGCTGTCCTCCAGCTGTTCCTGCAGTGCTCATCGACAGGACCGTCAGCCCTCTCACTGACTGCTGGCTGTCCTCCAGCTGTTCCTGCAGTGCTCATCGACAGGACCGTCAGCCCTCTCACTGCCTGCTCTTCGGGACTTGCCGCGCACAGCACAGTGCATCAGAAACACTCCTCAGTCTTAATGAGCCAACTAACCTGAGGTCAGCATTCTTCATGACGATGTCCAGCTTGAACTTCTGATGTCTCAGGATGCGCAGCTCAGCGTCAAAGGTGGACACCAGTTCCTCCATGCGACTCAGCAGTCGGGACTGGTCGTACTCCAGCCTGAAACACACGCACATCCTCCCGAGTCAGATACTGTCGGCTACGCCACTCTCAGCTTCTGTGCCAGACTGAAACGGCCTGAAACACACGCACATCCTCCCAAGTCAGATACTGTCGGCTACGCCACTCTCAGCTTCTGTGCCAGACTGAAACGGCCTGAAACACACGCACATCCTCCCAAGTCAGATACTGTCGGCTACGCCACTCTCAGCTTCTGTGCCAGACTGAAACGGCCTGAAACACACGCACATCCTCCCAAGTCAGATACTGTCGGCTACGCCACTCTCAGCTTCTGTGCCAGACTGAAACGGCCTGAAACACACGCACATCCTCCCGAGTCAGATACTGTCGGCTACGCCACTCTCAGCTTCTGTGCCAGACTGAAACGGCCTGAAACACACGCACATCCTCCCAAGTCAGATACTGTCGGCTACGCCACTCTCAGCTTCTGTGCCAGACTGAAACGGCCTGAAACACACGCACATCCTCCCGAGTCAGATACTGTCGGCTACGCCACTCTCAGCTTCTGTGCCAGACTGAAACGGCCTGAAACACACGCACATCCTCCCAAGTCAGATACTGTCGGCTACGCCACTCTCAGCTTCTGTGCCAGACTGAAACGGCCTGAAACACACGCACATCCTCCCAAGTCAGATACTGTCGGCTACGCCACTCTCAGCTTCTGTGCCAGACTGAAACGGCCTGAAACACACGCACATCCTCCCAAGTCAGATACTGTCGGCTACGCCACTCTCAGCTTCTGTGCCAGACTGAAACGGCCTGAAACACACGCACATCCTCCCAAGTCAGATACTGTCGGCTACGCCACTCTCAGCTTCTGTGCCAGACTGAAACGGCCTGAAACACACGCACATCCTCCCAAGTCAGATACTGTCGGCTACGCCACTCTCAGCTTCTGTGCCAGACTGAAACGGCCTGAAACACACGCACATCCTCCCAAGTCAGATACTGTCGGCTACGCCACTCTCAGCTTCTGTGCCAGACTGAAACGGCCTGAAACACACGCACATCCTCCCAAGTCAGATACTGTCGGCTACGCCACTCTCAGCTTCTGTGCCAGACTGAAACGGCCTGAAACACACGCACATCCTCCCAAGTCAGATACTGTCGGCTACGCCACTCTCAGCTTCTGTGCCAGACTGAAACGGCCTGAAACACACGCACATCCTCCCAAGTCAGATACTGTCGGCTACGCCACTCTCAGCTTCTGTGCCAGACTGAAACGGCCTGAAACACACGCACATCCTCCCAAGTCAGATACTGTCGGCTACGCCACTCTCAGCTTCTGTGCCAGACTGAAACGGCCTGAAACACACGCACATCCTCCCAAGTCAGATACTGTCGGCTACGCCACTCTCAGCTTCTGTGCCAGACTGAAACGGCCTGAAACACACGCACATCCTCCCAAGTCAGATACTGTCGGCTACGCCACTCTCAGCTTCTGTGCCAGACTGAAACGGCCTGAAACACACGCACATCCTCCCAAGTCAGATACTGTCGGCTACGCCACTCTCAGCTTCTGTGCCAGACTGAAACGGCCTGAAACACACGCACATCCTCCCAAGTCAGATACTGTCGGCTACGCCACTCTCAGCTTCTGTGCCAGACTGAAACGGCCTGAAACACACGCACATCCTCCCAAGTCAGATACTGTCGGCTACGCCACTCTCAGCTTCTGTGCCAGACTGAAACGGCCTGAAACACACGCACATCCTCCCAAGTCAGATACTGTCGGCTACGCCACTCTCAGCTTCTGTGCCAGACTGAAACGGCCTGAAACACACGCACATCCTCCCAAGTCAGATACTGTCGGCTACGCCACTCTCAGCTTCTGTGCCAGACTGAAACGGCCTGAAACACACGCACATCCTTTCATGTCACAGTACTGTGCCATTCTCAGCGTCTGTGTCAAACTGGGGTGGCCGGGAGAAGGACGAAATCTGTGCTTCTAACAACACGTACAGCGACTGAGCTGCTGGTTGATAGTTCGGGAGGGGGGGGGGGGGGGGGGGGGGGGGGGGCCTGACCTGATTACAGACGGTTGGGAGGGACTCAACTGCTGGTATTATGCACAGGTGGGGGGGGGTGGGGGGGCTGACCTGATTATAGACGGTTGGGAGGGACTCAACTGCTGGCATTATGCACAGGTGGGGGGGGGGGGGATTCAGCTGATGACAAAATGTGTGTGTGTGTGTGTGCGGTGTGTGTGTGTGTGTGTGTGTGTGTGTGTGTGTGTGTGTGTGTGTGTTCATGCATGTGTGTGTGCGTGCATGCATGTGTGGTGTGTTGTGTGTGTGTGTGTGTGTGTGTGTGTGTGTGTGTGTGTGGGGTGTGGTGTGTGTGTGCGTGCGTGTGTGTGTGTGTGTGTGTGCGTGTGTGTGTGGGGGGAGTGTCAAGGAGGGGGGGTTACTGTTACCAAAATGTTGGGGGGGGGGGCAAAAGTGGGGGGGCAGGGGAGCTACAGGTAGCAAAATGTTGGGGGGGTGTAAGGGGGGGGGGGGGGGCATGGGAACTGATTGCAAAGTGTTGGGGAGAGAGGGGAGAGGAGAGCGGGGGGGGTGGGGGGGGTGGGTGGGGGGGTGGGGGTAACTGACCTGATCTGTTCCGTTTCCTGCAGTTCCTTCTCAAGGGGAGATAAATCATCTTCCTCCACCTCCTCCAGTTCCAGGTCGGTGTTGTCTCGTGTTGCTGGCCCCTCCTGCGAGGGGGCGTGGCCGCTCATGAATGTCATCTGCTTCTGACCTGCTGCTGCCGCCTGCAACGTTCCCATCAGCAAAGCCACGTCAGCTGTCGTCTGCTGTAGCTTCGGTTATATCTGCCCTCACCTTTTTCCCTCCGTACACTGGACACATCGCTGTATGGCTTACCTGTGTGTGTGTGTGTGTGTGTGTGTGTGTGTGTGTGTGTGTGTGTGTGTGTGTGTGTGTGTGTGTGTGTGTGTGTGTGTGTGTGTATGTGTTATGTGTGTGTTGTGTGTGTGTATGTGTTGTGTGTGTTGTGTGTGTGTGTGTGTTGTGTGTGTGTGTGTGTGTGCGTGTCGTGCGTGCGTGCGTGCGTGCGTGTGTGTGCGTGGTGGTGGTGCGTGCGTGCGTGTGCGTGCGTGCGTGCGTGTGTGCATCAGAAGTAATAAGAAAGACGTTGGTGTGCTGCAATGTATTTGCTTATAACTGGTAGGCATTTATTGTCCTCCTAATGTTGTACACTTTTGTTGACACTATTGTTTCTGTATTATGCACTTCAAGTTAATGTTAGACTTTATTAATTTTCTTTTACATTACATTGTGAGCAGAGCTGCCTAAGATCACCTGGTTACCTGATAGGTCTGAAACATCTGACATGCCTGACATCTCACACATCTGACATGCTGACACATCTGACATGCCTGACCCCTCTGACATGTCTGAACCCTCTGACTGCCTGACACATCTGACAGTCTGACATGTCTGACACATCTGACAGTCTGACATGTCTGACACATCTGACAGTCTGGCATATCTGACACATCTGACAGTCTGGCATATCTGACACATCTACAGTCTGACATATCCGACACATCTGACAGTCTGACATATCCGACACATCTGACAGTCTGACATATCTGACACATCTGAGAGCAGGCTGTTTGCATGGACGGTCTGCATGGACTGAAATGCCGAGATGGAGGACATAATTATCTCTGCATCACTTGATGGTCTCTGCTAGCAACTATGCATTGGAATGGAATGCCACTTGGCGAAGAACCTTCAGAGGGGAAAGTAAAAGTGATAGCAATCCATGCACAACTGACCTCAGTACAAGTAACCGACTGAAAACCAGAAAACACCCCATGACCTGTGAATATCCCTGATAAAAACACTAACCGCCTTCTCGTTGCCACCACCAGGACCACCAAAGCCGCCTCCAAAGCCAGAGTCTCCGCCTTTCTTCTTTTCCGCAGCTTGAATCTCCACCAGCTCTTTCTTGAACTCAATCAGTGTGTCGCGCGTGTACTCCAGGCGTCTGCATAGTCATCACAACATGGCCTAGTCACATGGACACTGATTCAAGAACTCAGTCACTCACACACACACACACACACACACACACACACACACACACACACACACACACACACACACACACACTCACACACACACACACACACTCACACACACATGCACTCTCTCTCTCTCTCTCTCTCTCTTCTCTCTCTCTCTCTCTCTCTCTCTCTCTCTCTCTCTCTCTCTCTCAGGTAAGCCAGACAATGATCAGTCAGTTTGTCAAACAATTTGCTGCTTCCTTTCCTCTGATACAGCCCCTATTTATCTGTCTGATCTTTATGTATACACTCCATCAAGACTACCCCGCTCCTCGTCTGAGGCAAGAACTCTACACATTTGTGAAGACTGAAACATTGGGGCATTTACATTTGGTTTAATTCTGGGCAACGTGCAAAGGTCAATTTTTATGTTCAAGGTTTACACTCTTGAAATATTTCATTATTATTACTATTCAATGCCAGAAGTGTCAAGCGCCACACCTGGTGACAACCTGACTGTCATGTGACTCACTTCTCTGGCATCTCCTCCAGGTGCATCTCTGGGATGCTGGGAGGCGGGCGGTGCTTGGCTGGTCTGAGACTGGTCTGAACCTGGTGGAGCTGGTTGACCAGTTGCCGGATCTCTTCAATGATGCGGATCTTCTTGTCCCTCAGTGCCAGCAGTTTCACGTTGAAGTCGTACTTGTACTCGTGGATCTGTCTCACACACACACACACACACACACACACACACACACACACACACACACAACACACACACACCACACACACACAGAACACACACACCACCAACACACACACACACACACACACACACACACACACACACACACACACACACAGTCACACACACCACACACACACACACACACACACACACACACACACACACACCACACACACACACAACACACACACACACACACACACACACAGCACACACACACACACACACACACACACACACACACACAACACACAGTCACACACACACACACACACACACACACACACACACACACCACACACACCACACACACACACACACACACACACAAACACACACACACACACACACACACACACACACACACACACACACACACACAGTCACACACACACACACACACACACACACACAACATACACACACACACACACACACACACACACACACACACACACACACACACACACACACCCCACAACACACACACACACACACACACACACACACACACACACACAACACACACACACACACCACACAACACACAACACACACACACACACACACACACACACACACACACAACACACACACACACACACACACACACACACACACACACACACACACAACACAACACACACACACACACACACACACACACACACACACACACACACACACACACACACACACACACACACACACACACACACACACACACACACACACAATCAGCATGACAGTGACCATGAATACCAGTTGTTGGTACTGGTTCTATTTGAACCTCCCTGCACTGATGTCAGCCGTCAAACAGTTTATGGTTTAGTTCTTTCAACTTTCTGTATGAAACACTGAAAAATAAAATGCACATTAATGTTTGTGGATGTATGTGTGTGGATGTGTGTGCATGCATATGTGTGTGCGCATGCACTGTGTGTGTGTGTGTGTGTGTGTGTGTGTGTGTGTGTGTGTGTGTGTGTGTGTGTGTGTGTGTGTGTGTGTGCATGGGGGGAGGGGGGTTGTGAGTGTATGCATATCTGTGTGTGAGAGTGTGTTGGCGTGCATGTGTGTGTGCATGCATGTGGGGCGTGTGGGGATGGGGGGGTAAACGTGTGTGTGTGTGTGTGTGTGTGTGTGTGTGTGTGTGTGTGTGTGTGTACATGCATGTATCTGTTTGCCAACCTGTCCATCTGTCTGAGTGCTGCATTTGTGTGCATACAGATGATGAACAGGCACCCACTTGCAGACAACCAGAACCAACACAGGACACAGGACACAGGACACACTCAGCTTCCCTCTCAAAGCAGTGGCAAGCAGCAGCTACATACCTGATCCTTGAGGACAAGCAGCCGGCCGCGAGCCTTCTCCACGTTCATCCTGAGATGGTCAGGCACCACGTAGTCCTTGGCCGTCTTCAGCTTGTAGTCACCCATGTTCTCCTTGGCCTCTCGGATGGCATCCACGTCCGATGGGTCCTCGTAGTTGTCATCTGGCTTGGATGCATACAGGTCCTCCCACTGTAAACACAAAATTAGACAGGTCCTCCTATTGTAAACACAAAATTAGATATGTCTTCCCACTGTAAACACAAAATTAGACAGGTCCTCCTATTGTAAACACAAAATTAGACAGGTCCTCCTATTGTAAACACAAAATTAGATATGTCTTCCCACTGTAAACACAAAATTAGACAGGTCCTCCTATTGTAAACACAAAATTAGATATGTCTTCCCACTGTAAACACAAAATTAGACAGGTCCTCCTATTGTAAACACAAAATTAGATATGTCTTCCCACTGTAAACACAAAATTAGACAGGTCCTCCTATTGTAAACACAAAATTAGATATGTCTTCCCACTGTAAACACAAAATTAGACAGGTCCTCCAACAGTGATCAAACTGCAAGCCGATCTTCAGCATAAAATAGCCAAAAAATAATGTGACAGAAACATTCCAATACAACCCCAAAGGTAATTCTTCTTCATGAGGTCACAACACAATCTCTCTTTGTTGTCTGTCAGAAGCAAACGTCTGCCTCTGCTGTGGAATCTCAGCCACTGCCTCAGCGGAAAGAGATGAGTAAATGGGCACTCACCATCGCCCGACGGATGGCTCGTTTCTTTTTCTTCTCCTCCACCTTCGACAGCGCCTTGGTGATGCGTTCTCCCATGCTGCCCTTCAAGGAGGTCATGACCTTGGCCCCAACATCCGCATCGACTGTGTCTGCTCCCTGACCTGCTCCCTCCGCCATCCTCTGCTGACCTGAACACACGCACACCATGACTGTCAGTGATGACCTGAACACACCCACACACCATGACTGTCAGTGATGACCTGAACACACCCACACACCATGACTGTCAGTGATGACCTGAACACACCCACACACCGTGACTGTCAGTGATGACCTGAACACACCCACACACCATGACCGTCAGTGATGACCTGAACACACCCACACACCATGACCGTCAGTGATGACCTGAACACATGCACACCATGACTGTCAGTGCTGACCTGAACACACCCACACCATGACCGTCAGTGCTGACCTGAACACATGCACACCATGACTGTCAGTGATGACCTGAACACATGCACACCATGACTGTCAGTGATGACCTGAACACACCCACACACCATGACTGTCAGTGATGACCTGAACACACCCACACCATGACCGTCAGTGCTGACCTGAACACATGCACACCATGACTGTCAGTGGTGACCTGAACACATGCACACCATGACTGTCAGTGATGACCTGAACACATGCACGCCATGACTGTCAGTGATGACCTGAACACACGCACACCATGACCGTCAGTGATGACCTGAACACATGCACACCATGACTGTCAGTGATGACCTGAACACATGCACACCATGACTGTCAGTGATGACCTGAACACATGCACACCATGACCGTCAGTGATGACCTGAACACACCCACACACCATGACCGTCAGTGATGACCTGAACACACCCACACACCATGACTGTCAGTGATGACCTGAACACACCCACACACCATGACTGTCAGTGATGACCTGAACACATGCACACCATGACTGTCAGTGATGACCTGAACACATGCACACCATGACTGTCAGTGATGACCTGAACACATGCACACCATGACCGTCAGTGATGACCTGAACACATGCACACCATGACCGTCAGTAATGACCTGAACACATGCACACCATGACCGTCAGTGATGACCTGAATACACCCACACACCGTGACTGTCAGTGATGACCTGAACACACCCACACCGTGACTGTCAGTGATGACCTGAACACACCCACACACCATGACTGTCGATGATGACCTGAACACATGCACACCATGACTGTCAGTGATGACCTGAACACACCCACACCATGACTGTCAGTGATGACCTGAACACACCCACACCGTGACTGTCAGTGATGACCTGAACACATCCTCATCATGACTGTCAGTGATGACCTGACCACATCCTCATCATGACTGTCAGTGATATCTTTAGACCCACATCCACACCATTTAGCAGTGATTGTCTGGACAGACACCCATGCAGTTACTCTCAGGGGCAGCCCTGAAAGACATCCTCATCCATCACTGTCAGTGGGATCTTTGACCCCAACATCCACACCATTTAGCAGTGATTGTCTGGACAGACACCCATGCAGTTACTCTCAGGGGCAGCCTTGAAAGACATCCACTCCATCACTGTCAGTGGGGACCTTGACCCCAACATCCACACCATTACACATCCACTCCATCACTGTCAGTGGTGGCCTTGACCCCAACATCCACACCATTACACAGCCACTCCTTCACTGTCAGTGGTGACCTTGACCCCAACATCCACACCATTACACAGCCACTCCTTCACTGTCAGTGGGGACCTTGACCCCAACATCCACACCATTACACATCCACTCCTTCACTGTCAGTGGGGGACCTTGACCCCAACATCCACACCATTACATAGCCACTCCTTCACTGTCAGTGGGGACCTTGACCCCAACATCCACACCATTACACATCCACTCCTTCACTGTCAGTGGTGACATTGACCCCAACATCCACATCATTATACATCCACTCTATCACTGTTAATGGTGACCTTGACCACAACATCCACACCATTACACAGCCACTCCTTCACTGTTAATGGTGACCTTGACCCCAACATCCACACCATTACACAGCCACTCCTTCACTGTCAGTGGTGACCTTGACCCCAACATCCACATCATACATCCACTCTATCACTGTTAATGGTGACCTTGATCCCAACATCCATACCATTATACAGCCACTCCTTCACTGTCAACGGTGACCTTGACCCCAACATCCACACCATTACATATCCTCTCCTTCACTGTCAATGGTGACCATGACCCCAACATCCACACCATTACACATCCACTACTTCACTGCCAATGGTGACCTTGACCCCAACATCCACACCATTATACATCCACTCCATCACCGTCAACGGTGACCTTGACCCCAACATCCACACCATTACACATCCACTCTATCACTGTTAATGGTGACCTTGAGCCCAACATCCACATCATTATACAGCCACTCCTTCACTGTCAATGGTGACCTTGACCCAAACATCCACACCATTACATATCCACTCCATCACTGTCAATGATGACCTTGACCCCAACATCCACATCATTAGCAATAAAATGCCTAGCCACCAGGAAAGTGGGAATGGTAATGTCCATGATGGTTTCAAAGAAGTAACATGGAGGCCCAGTCAACAGTCGGTAATTTTCTGTCAGAGAGTTTTTTTTATCTCCTACTGAAGCAAAGAGGCTCCAAACACATAAAAGATTCAAAAGAACACTTATTTATTCTGACAGAGACAACACCATGCACATTTCCCAGGAAATCCCATTCTTCAGGCCACAAAACGACACATAAACGACAGTGAAACGGTTAAAAACAATGAAAAATGATGAGAGAGAAAGGTATCAAGAAAACTGAAAATTTGGAAGACAACATGGTCTTACCGCTGTTTTTATTTACACTAGAGTTTTTTTCTCTCTGAAGATCTCCACTTGGTGTGTGCAAAAAAAGAAGGAAAAAAAAGAAGAAAGAACAGAAAAGACAGACAGAACAAATAAAGAAGGAAAAAGATGCAGGTTCTAACCAGCAAGCAGGTCGCGAGTGGGGTCACGCGTGAAGTCGTCCTTGGTCTGACCCATGGTTTTCTTGCGTTCATACTCTGCCTTCAGCTGATAGAAATCATCGGACAGCTTGCTGGCGCGGAAACTGGTGACCTCATGAGGGGTCATGAAGGCCTTGAGGACGATGCGCTCACACTCCACAACGTCCTTGAACCTGAAACAAGAAGCTGCTGTTAACGAGGTGGTTCTGTTGAGAGCGTGGCAGAATAAACACAAAATGGTGGCACTGACTGCAGGACTGCATCTATCCATTCTACGGCACAGAATATATATATATATACATGTAAACCAAGCAAAAATGACAAAATGAGCAATGGAATGATTCATTCAAGTTTTTTCCCCCAACAAACGGCCAACTAACCACATATTTACCAGACTGTTATGTTTCACACATTTATAACAGTTTTGCAAAATATGGACTAGCACCTAGTTACAATAAGAAAAATATGCATAAATACGTGCACAAACACACACATGCGCATGCACACACACACACACACACACACACACACACACACACACACACACACACACACACACACACACACACACACACTGACCTTTTGCGCAGTTTCTCCAAGGCCAGTCGATGTTTCTCCGACTCCCAGGCCAGTTCCCTCCTGACCAGCGCCACTCGCTCATTCGTCTGCCGCTCCAGCTCCAGCTTGATCTCACGGTCCATCTCAAACTCCTGGACACCGGCACAACAAACATCTCTCATCCATCTCAAACTCCTGGACACCAGCATAACAACACATCTCTCATCCATCTCAAACTCCTGGACACCAGCATAACAAACATCTCTCATCCATCTCAAATTCCTGGACACCGGCATAACAAACATCTCTCATCCATCTCAAACACAAACACACACACATACACGTGCACACAACGAACTCACCAGTGCCTGTTGTCAGTGAGCAGTGACACAACGAACTCACCAGTGTCTGCTATCAGTGAGCAATGACACAACAAACTCACCAGTGTCTGCTGTTGGTGAGCAATGACACAACGAACTCACCAGTGTCTGCTATCAGTGAGCAATGACACAACAAACTCACCAGTGTCTGCTGTTGGTGAGCAATGACACAAGGAACTCACCAGTGTCTGCTGTCAGTGAGCAATGACACAAGGAACTCACCAGTGTCTGCTGTTGGTGAGCAATGACACAAGGAACTCACCAGTGTCTGCTGTTGGTGAGCAATGACACAAGGAACTCACCAGTGTCTTCTGTCAGTGAGCAATGACACAAGGAACTCACCGGTGTCTGCTGTCAGTGAGCAATGACACAAGGAACTCACCAGTGTCTGCTGTCAGTGAGCAATGACACAACAAACTCACCAGTGTCTGCTGTTGGTGAGCAATGACACAAGGAACTCACTAGTGTCTGCTGTCAGTGAGCAGTGACACAAGGAACTCACCGGTGTCTGCTGTCAGTGAGCAATGACACAAGGAACTCACCGGTGTCTGCTGTCAGTGAGCAATGACACAAGGAACTCACCAATGTCTGCTGTCAGTGAGCGATGACACAAGGAACTCACCGGTGTCTGCTGTCAGTGAGCAGTGACACAAGGAACTCACCAGTGTCTGCTGTCAGTGAGCAATGACACAAGGAACTCACCGGTGTCTGCTGTCGGTGAGCAGTGACACAAGGAACTCACCGGTGTCTGCTGTCAGTGAGCAGTGACACAAGGAACTCACCAGTGTCTGCTGTCGGTGAGCAGTGACACAAGGAACTCACCAGTCTGTCCAGGCGCTGGTTACCAGGCATGGTTTCGTTCTGTTCCAGGATGGTTTTGAACTGACGCCGGAGTTTGGTGATCTGCCGCCGCACCTCCCGCTTCTTCTCCTCCGCCTCCTTCATCATCTTGTCCTGCTCCGCCTTCTGCTTGGCATCCTCGATGCTGTCACAGGTCAGTGACCATCAGTCATCAGTTTCATGAAGTCAATGAGGCAAGACGAGATGTTGCTATCACATGACAACGGGCGGATGTAACCTTTGTCAGGGCTCAAGCAAATAGAAGGTCTTGCAGGGACATGGAGAGATAGCACAGAAAGAGAGAGAAAGAGAGAGAGAGAGAGACAGACAGAGAGACAGAGACAGAGACAGACAGACAGAGACAGACAGACAGAGACAGAGAGATAGAGACAGAGACAGAGAGTTGAGAGAGATGGGGGAAAGAGAGAGATATAATTACAGAGAGAGAGACAGAGAGAGACAGAGACAGAGACAGAGACTGAGAGAGAGAAAGAGAGAACACACGCCAGTCATACCACACAATCCCCACCTCCACCACCCATACAACCCCACTACACCCCCTCCCCTCAGAGACCTAAACACCAGTTACATCCACATCCACATTCCCTGTCCTCACACCCACATCCACATTCCCTGTCCTCACACCCACATCCACATTCCCTGTTACACCCACATACCCGCTACCCACATTCCCTGTCCTCACACCCACATCCACTGTCCTCACACCCACATACCCGCTATGCATACCCCTAAACATCCACATTTCCTGTCCTCACACCCACATACCCGCTATGCACACCCCTAAACATCCACATTTCCTGTCCTCACACCCACATACCCGCTATGCATACCCCTAAACATCCACATTTCCTGTCCTCACACCCACATACCCGCTACCCACATTTCCTGTCCTCACACCCACATAACCACTACCCACATTCCCTGTCCTCACACCCACATACCCGCTACCCACATTCCCTGTCCTCACACCCACATACCCACTACCCACATTCCCTGTCCTCACACCCACATACCCGCTACCCATACCCCTGATCATACACATTTCCTGTTCTCACACCCACATACCCCCTAAACATCGACATTTTCTGTCCTACACCCACATACCCACTACCCACATTTCCTGTCCTCACACCCACATACCCGCTACCCACATTCCCTGTCCTCACACCCACATAAACGCTACCCATACCCCTGAACTCACCTGTAGGCAGACGGGTCATCAATGTCATCCACCACTTTCTCCAGGTCTTCCTTTTTCTGCAGTCAACACACACACACACACACACACACACACACACACACACACACACACACACACACACACACACACACACACACACACACATACACTTATGTACTACTGCACATTATTTCTAGCCTACACAAACATTGACTAGAAAATTATGCAACATTAGCATTCTAGCTGTTACTGGAACTAATTGCATAAATGTGAACCACACACCACTCCGAAACAATGTATCTTTTCCACTAAATTGTCACTACAGAATGATTGGGTGGATACAAAAATGCAAATCAAAACTGCATACAGCCAACCACATCTTATTATCATGACCTACAAACTCACTCACCGGTGACCCTACCCACCCAATATTATCATGACCTATAAACTCACTCACCAGTGACCCTACCCACCCAATATTATCATGACCTATAAACTCACTCACCAGTGACCCTACCCACCCAATATTATCATGACCTATAAACTCACTCACCAGTGACCCTACCCACCCAATATTATCATGACCTATAAACTCACTCACCAGTGACCCTACCTCACCCAATATTATCATGACCTATAAACTCACTCACCAGTGACCCTCCCACCCAATATTATCATGACCTACAAACTCACCACTGACCCTACCCACCCAATATTATCATGACCTACAAACTCACCACTGACCCTACCCACCCAATATTATCATGACCTACAAACTCACCAGAGACCCTACCCACCCAATATTATCATGACCTACAAACTCACCACTGACCCTACCCACCCAAGTCCAGAGAGTCGTTCCGTGCAGTCAGGACCTCCATGTCCACTGTATGTGATGCCAGTGTTTCAAGTCACACTCCTATCCACAACTTTACAGACCTGATCAGCCATGCCTTTACCCAGTTTGCACCATAATAAACCAATTCTTACCCTATGTGAACTCAAGTCAACCAATCCTTTTACCCCAAGCACACTACAATCAACCAATCATTTTACCCCAGTGCACTACAATCAACCAATCATTTTACCCCAGTGCACTACAATCAATCAATCATTTTATTTCAAGTGCACTACAACCAACCAATCATCTTATCCCAAGCACACTACAACCAACCAATCATTTTACCCCAAGCACACTACAATCAACCAATCATTTTACCCCAAGTGCACTACAATCAACCAATCATTTTACCCCAAGCACACCACAATCAACCAATCGTTTTACCCCAAGCACACTACAACCAACCAATCATTTTACCCCAAGTGTACTACAATCAACCAGTCATTTTACCCCAATGCACTACAATCAACCAATCATTTTACCCCAAGTGTACTACAATCAACCAATCATTTTACCCTGGTGCACTACAACCAACCAATCATTTTGCCCCAAGTGCACTACACTGAATCTTCCTACCCCATGTGATTGACTGACTGACACAGAGAATTGCGCTATACAAAAGTTTTCTATTATTATTATTCCTATTGTTTGATTTTACATAGCACTATTCTCTGATTTTGCAACGCCTTACCGCATGTAAATCCCAATAAACCGCTGCCTTACCACATGCAAACCTCAATAAACCAATGCTTTAGACAATGTTCACTACAGTCAATCAGTTAACCTCCCTATTACCCCACATGCAGCCCAATGACCCCTTACCCTGGCGGAAGGCAGCTTCGCTTTATACTCTGCGATCCGCTTCTGCAGCTCTTCGTTGGCCATGTAGTTGAACAGGAAGAAGTTGCCGTCATCGCCCACCGACAGCAGCTGCGTCTGCTCGTAGGTCAAGGCAAGGGAGCGCACTCTGCCGGTCTGGGCGTCGTGCATGGGCAAGCACCAGTAGGCGCCGGGGTCGGCCAGGTCGTGGGGCGTCTGCAGCGTCTGGATGCGGATGCTGCCGTCCTCCATCCCCAGCAGCACCTGGCCTCCAGACAGGCTGTACCCGGCAACACAGAGCAACATTGTGTGATAGCAACACACAGGCTGTACCCGGCAACACGGAGCAACATTGTGTGACAGCAACACACAGGCTGTACCCGGCAACACGGAGCAACATTGTGTGATAGCAACACACAGGCTGTACCCGGCAACACAGAGCAACATTGTGTGATAGCAGCACACAGGCTGTACCCGGCAACACAGAGCAACATTGTGTGATAGCAACACACAGGCTGTACCCGGCAACACAGAGCAACATTGTGCGATAGCAACACACAGGCTGTACCCGGCAACACAGAGCAACATTGTGCGATAGCAACACATAGGCTGTACCCGGCAACAGAGTGCGACATTGTGTTACAGCAACGCCCAGAGCAACACTGAGTTACAGGAACACCATGTACCCAGCAACACACAGAGCAACAATGAGTTACAGCAACATACAGAGTAACTCAGTGTTGCGGCAACACACAGAGCAACAATGAGTTACAGCAACATACAAAATAATGCTGTGTTATGGCAACACACAGAGCAACACGGAGTTGCAGCAATATACTGAGTAACGCTGTGTTACAGCAACACACAGAGCAACAATGAGTTACAGCAACATACAGAGTAACTCAGTGTTGCGGCAACACACAGAGCAACAATGAGTTACAGCAACATACAAAATAATGCTGTGTTATGGCAACACACAGAGCAACACGGAGTTGCAGCAATATACTGAGTAACGCTGTGTTACAGCAACACACAGAGCAACAATGAGTTACAGCAACATACAGAGTAATGCTGTGTTATGGCAACACACACAGCAACACTAAGTTACAGCAACACTATGTACCCAGCAACACACAGAGTAACACTGTGTTAATGTACCCAGCAACACACAGAGTAACACTGTGTTAATGTACCCAGCAACACACAGAGTAACACTGTGTTAATGTACCCAGCAACACACAGAGTAACACTGTGTTAATGTACCCAGCAACACACAGAGCAACACTGAGTTACAGCAACACAGCCTGCACCTGGCAACCTACTGAGCAACACTGAGTTATGGCAACACAGGCTGCATCCAGCAACATACAGAGCACCACCGGGTTACAGCAACAACAGGCTGCACCCGGCAACAAACATAGCAACACTGGGTTACAGCAACACAGGCTGTACCTGGCAACACACAGAACATCATTGTGTTATGGCAACACACAGAGTGACATTGTGTTATGGCAACGCACAGAGCAACACTGAGTTACAGCAACATCTCTCTCTCTCTCTCTCTCCTCTCTCTCTCTCTCTCTCTCTCTCTCTCTCTCTCTCTCTCTCTCACACACACACACACGCCCACTGAAACCCCCAGAAAGTAGAGCACCATACAGGAAGTGGAATTTCAGCTGGACCAAGCCTTTCAGGGTGAGGTTACGGGGTGATACCAGCGCCAGGCGTTACCTGAATCTCAGCGTGGTGATGGGCACGTCGTGGGACTCAGCCACTGCCACCGACTGGATGGGCTCGTCCACAAGGTCGGGGTGCATCTTGGCCCTCGCTTCCTCCTCCGTGAACTTGCACTTGTACATGTAGCCTGCATCAAACTCCCCCTGCATGCACAGTGTGGGACAGGTCAACACCAACATAATGCAGGTAGCCTGCCTGCATCAATCATCAAACACCACACACACAGTACACACACACACACTCATGCACTCACACACACACTGACACTCTCTCTCTCTCTCTCTCTCTCTCACACACACACACACACACACACACACACACACACACACACACACACACACACACACACACACACACACTCACACTCACACACACACACACATACACACACACAGGAAGTTGTCTGCCTTAAATGAACCTTTCAAAAGGTGGACAGATGCTGCACTAAAAGACAAACAAATCCAGTTATTTCTGCAAACATAAATTTTAAAATGTTTCTTAGATGGTGACATCAGAGTGACTATACCATGATCCAAGCACATAAATGGTAAAAAGGAACACTTCTTCAATATGACAATATGACAATACAAAACATGTGCACATTTTTGAGGTAGGCCCCTTTTTTGAAACAACAAACCAACACTTAAACTACAGTTAAACAGTGATAAAAGAAAATGTACCTGAACACTCCAGGCATTCGGCACAACACAACCGGAACCAGGTGAGGACACTTTCATTCATCACCATTTAACCGTTGTTCAACTGCTGTTTTATTGCTTTGAAAAAGGGGCTTACCCTGAAAATTAGCACATTTTGCATTGTCATATTCAATTAGTATTCATTTGAAACCGCTTATGTGTTTGAATTTTGCTTTAGACTGCTAGCAGTCATGCTTGTTTCCGATTTAAAGACAAGGTAGTTGACTGTACCATGGAAAGCCAGAAGCATCCTTCATCCGTAATGTCATAGAAGGCATGCAGGATGGGGGAGGCTTCCGATGGAATGTACGGATGCCACTCCTCTGGCGCTGTCTTTGGACGATCCTCTGAAAGACAAAGACAGCATGATCAGACTCATGGACAAAAAAAAAAAAAAAAAAGGCTGACAGACAAATGGGCAGATTACAAGGTGATTAAACCCCCCCTTCCCCCTCCCCACTACCACCCCCACCCCCATCCCCCCACCACCACCCCACCACCACCATCCCCGTCCTTCCCACCAACCCTTCATCACTTCACATTCATGAAAAACACGGCCGAGTGCTTGCTCTGTAAACAGCGCATCTCCCAACCATAATCCACAACAACAGCAACAAATAAAAATCCAACCGACAGAAACTGACATACCATCCTCTTCTCCTTGCTCGGACTCTGTCTCCAACCCGCGCTCAATCCTCCTCCTCCTCTCTTCCTCCTCCCTCTTCCTCTTCTCCTCTTCCTCAATCCTCTTTCGCTCCAGCTCCTCCTCGTGCTAAAGTTCAATGAGACAAAGGCTGTGCGGACAGTGCTGGCGGCATGGCCACAAAATGCGCAAACAAAAGCCACTGCATTAACAGGGACTTACGTCAGAGGTGAGAAAGATTTTCAGTCTGAAGCGAGGACAGGCTACCGGCTGGTGGTTGTGAGGTGAAAATTTCAATGTCTCGAAAAATGACATGAGATTATGTGGAATTTAACAACAAATACAAATTACACATTGACATGTTCAAAAAGTTACGCTTTCAATTTACGCAAAAGAAAACGGGCAGCAAACAGAGACTTGAGACGGTTGAAGACTGTGACGTGGACCGGACAACATGGCAGGTCTGCAGTTTGGGACATTTTTTTCTCTCTCCAGGTTACACTTGAATGAGTCCAGAGAGGGTTTCTGTTGGAAAGGAAGGGGAAGGTCATTCCATGTAGATAGACCGAAGACAGAAAAGGCGCGGGAACCAGCAGTGGAGAGTCTGGTGCCAGGAATCTGGAGGCTGAGAGTGTCAGAAGCGGAGCGGAGAGTACGGGAGTGTAAAGCTGAAGACAGTTACACAGATAAGACGGAACGGTGCACATGATACATATGGCAACATGATACATATGGCAACATGATACATATGGCAATACAGAAATGACTGCTGTGGTTATTAAGCTGTCATGACACATGACCGAGAGCAGCAGTCTAATAATAAATTATTACCGGTGCCTCATCTCATCAAAGCAAAAGGCACTCACATAGGTATACAGATGTGCTTACATTCACACACACACACACACACACACACACACACACACACACACACACACACACAACCACACACAACACAACACACACACACACAACACACACACACACAACAACACACACACACACACACACACACACAACAACACACCCCACACACACACACACACACACACACACACACCTCTTCTCTCTCTCTTTCTCTCTTCTTCTCCCTCTCTCTCTCTCCCCACACACACACAACACACACACACACACACACACACACACACACACACACACATACACACACACAAACCAGTCAAGTCGACCAATCAGCTTTGAGTTTTTGCCACACACATTGCATTGTTGGTAAAACAAGGGACTTTCCCGCACCTGAAAATAACACACACAAGAAATACCGTTCTGGAGCCATTCTGAGACTTGTGGGCGTGGAACGGAGAGCTGGACTTTGCAGTTTCAGTGTGAGTATCAGTGGCTCTGCATTTTACCTCTCTCTCTCTCTCTCTCTCTCTCTCTCTCTCTCTCTCTCTCTCACACACACAACACACACACACACACACACACACACACACACTCTCTCTCTCTCTCTCTCTCTCTCTCTCTCTCCTCTCTACTCTCACACACACACACACACACACACACACACACACACACACACCTCTCTCTCTCTCTCTCTCTCTCTCTCTCTTCACACACACACACACACACACACACACACCACACACACACACACACACACACACACTCTCTCTCTCTCTCTCTCTCTCTCTCTCTCTCTCTCTCACACACACACACACACCACACACACACACACACACACCACACACACTCTCTCTCTCTCTCTCTCTCTCTCTTAGAAAACTGGGATTAGGCGCTACCCACCTTTAACTTTATTTATGCTGGCTCAACATCTGTCAACCCCCACATTCATCACATGAACCAACTCAAACACAGATATTACCGCTGTAGGCCGCTAGTTGTGACATTTGTTTATTATGAATTCAGCACACTAAGCTGTGCGACCAAATTAGAGAAAGTACCACACTTTTGTACCAAATATTCCTGAGACTGAAAATGTTCACCAGTGATCTCCCCTGATGACATATGCGCTTTAATCAACTGGCTCCTTTCATTTTGGGTCTGTAGCTTTAATCAACTGGCACCTTTCATTTTGGGTCTGTAGCTTTAATCAACTGGCACCTTTCATTTTGGGTCTGTAGCTTTAATCAACTGGCTCCTTTCATTTTGGGTCTGTAGCTTTAATCAACTGGCTCCAGTCTGTAGCTTTAATCAACTGGCTCCTTTCATTTGGTCTGTAGCTTTAATCAACTGGCACCTTTCATTTTGGGTCTGTAGCTTTAATCAACTGGCACCTTTCATTTCTGGGTCTGAACTGTTAACACTGGCTCCTTTCATTTTGGGTCGTAGCTTTAATCAACTGGCACCTTTCATTTTGGGTCTGTAGCTTTAATCAACTGGCACCTTTCATTTTGGGTCTGTAGCTTTAATCAACTGGCTCCTTTCATTTTGGGTCTGTAGCTTTAATCAACTGGCACCTTTCATTTTGGGTCTGTAGCTTTAATCAACTGGCTCCTTTCATTTTGGGGCTGTAGCTTTAATCAACTGGCTCCTTTCATTTTGGGTCTGTAGCTTTAATCAACTGGCTCCTTTCATTTTGGGGCTGTAAATGCTGATTTGCTCCTCACACTTATGGCCCCATAACAGGAAAGGGGCAACAGCCAAAGCCCTCTGACAACCCTACAAAGAGGTTGACAGGCATGCATGTGCAATCTGTCCTCAACAAACCTTATGGTTTCTGTGGACGTTAAGCACCATGTTTGCCTGCTTACTTACTGTATGTGCAAGGTAAGAAGAGACGGCAATGAGATACTGACCCTGAGGCGAGACTTGATGCTGCGGAATTTGAACTGCTTCATGGGAAGGTGCGGAATCTGGTAGGTGTGCGACGTGTCCAACTTGTCAACCTCCGGCACCCCCATCTCCAACACAATGCCGCCCTCGCAGACCACCATCAGTGCCTGCTTGTTCTGTCAACATCGTTATTGACACTGTCATCATCATCACCATCACCATCATCCCACCACCATCACACACTGACATCAGTGCCTGCTAATTCTGTGAACATCATCAGCATCAGCAGCAGCATCATTGACATCATCATCGTCATCATCATCATCATCATCATCATCATCACCCCACCACCATCACACACTGACATCAGTGCCTGCTTGTTCTGTCAATATCATCAACATCATCATCATAGCCATCATCATCATCATCATCATCATCATCATCATCATCATCATCATCATCATCATCATCCCACCACAGTCACACACTGCCATTAGTGTCTGCTGCTTATTCCGTCAACATCATCATGATCATCATCACCATCATATCTGTCAACATCATCAGCATAATCATTATAGAAGTCTAAGTATTTAGTCCTGACAAAGCAGGAATGATTCCATTTGGGGGCAGGACGGGCCGTTACCCAGTGTGACCATTCAGCAGGTGGAGCCACACCCGGAGTCGACCGCATCCCCAACCACTGGCTGGCTGACAACTCACGTATTTCTCTGGCGTCCAGACAAGTTGAAGCACGGGCGCAGGGACAGGAATGAATCCAATCGGCTCATACGGGTCTCCCACGTTCATGAAAAACACTGTGGAGTCCTTGCTCTGTAAGCAGACACAACACGAATGGCAGCAACGTCCCGATGCAGCACACGGCAATTTGTCTCTCAGTCTTGCACTGCTATTGTGGATAACACAGCTGTGAATCTGCATGTGTAAGGGAGCACTGTGAACCCAGCTAAGAACAAAGACTCAACACGTTTGCTGTTATTCATGTGGGCTAAGCATTGCCCTGTCAATCTCCACATTCATTACATGAAACAATTCAAACACAGATATTGCTACTGTAGGCCACCAGTTGTGACATTTTTGTCGTTATCGATTCAGCACCCGAAGCTGTGCAACCAGATCAGATTGTACAAAAAGTATATGTTTGCTGTTCTTTGTGATCATATTCTTGTTGCTGTTGTTTTCATTCTGTCAGAAACGGAAACACCTGGTTCATGGAACTTCTGCAGTAGCATAGGGCCTGGGATGTGGAAGTGTCCAGCACTGATGTTACACTGTTGCCGATAATTGTGATCGTCATAATAATGCATACAGACTTTAGATGACTGTGAAAGCCATGTGCATGATGACATTTCTGTGTGTATGTGCATGTGAGTGTGTGTGTGGGGGTGGGTGGGGGGTGGGGGGGCTGCATGTGAGTGTGTGTGTGTGTGTGTGTGTGTGTGTGTGTGTGTGTGTGTGTGTGTGTGTGTGTGTGTGAGTGTGTGTGTGTGGAGTGTGTGTGTGTGTGTGTGTGTGTGTGTGTGTGTGTGTGTGTGTGTGTGTGTGTGTGTGTGTGTGCATGGCGCATGTATGCATATATATGCATATGAGTGTGTAAGGGGGAGTTGGGGGTGGGGAGTGAACAGTAATCACATCCTCTATTGTTTTGGTTTTTTGGTCTAGATTTTTACCATGCTGTTCTTCATCATCATTGTGCGCTTTCTTAAAGGTGGGCACTCTACTAACCTCACATCAGTCTTATCCAACAAGAGGCCATTTGAAAGGTCACAACAAAGAAAGGTCACATGATAGGTCATGGAGAAGGTCACATCAAAGAAAGGTAACATTTGAAGTCATGCAGATCACATCAAAGAAAGGTCACATGAGAGGTCATGCAGAAGGTCACATCAAAGAAAGGTCACATGAGAGGTCATCCAGGTCACATCATAGAAGGGTCACACAAGAGGTCATCCAGAGGGCCACATCAAAGAAAGGTCACATGAGAGGTCATGCGGAAGGTCACATCCAAAAGGTCACATGAAAGGTCACTCAAGACTCACGCCAGTGGCCAGAACCTGGCCCTTTCCGTCATAGGCCACGGCGGTCACCGCTTGGCTGTGGGGTTTGAACGCCTGCTTCAGCAGCACCTCCGCCTCGCTCTTGTTACGTTTGCTCTTCTCCTCCAGTGGCTTGCTGATCATGAAGACGCGCACCACGCCGTCCTCGAAACCGGCGATCACCGTGCTGCCCTTGGAATCCACCTGGTGAGCATTATAGGAAAATATTTATTTACATATTTTTTATTATATAATAACAAATATATATAAAAATATTAGAAATATATTTTGTGTGTGAGTGTGCCCTATAAACAAATATTAAAAAAACCTTTAGAAACAAACTGAAGAAAGAAATGTTCTTGTTATGTTTAGCATATCCTTCCTTCTCTGTGTGTTCATTTGAATGGCTGCATCGTTGTAAACCCTGTTCCATGCAGGCCGCCACGGAGAAGTGCAGCGTACAATTAAAAGACGCCATTCTGTTGGATGCTTCCCTTTATACACAGCCTTGGGCTCTTTTTATGTTCTCTCTTGAAATGGTAGGCAACTGTATAAATTCACAGTAAGATTTTTTTTTTTTATCATTATAATGATGGTTGTTGTCATTATTATACAGATAAAGATCTTACTTTAAACATGAATTTAATGGAGAAGAAAATGTGCAAAGAATGCAGAGAACAAAGAAACAGAAGAAAAGAAGAAATAAATTCAGAAGACAAAGAGAAAAACAGAGGAAGACAAAGATAGAGAAATACAAGGAGACACAGACAGAAAAATACAGAGAGATAAATACAGAGAGACACAGACAGATAATACAGGCAGGCAGAGACAGAGACTCAGAAAAATACACAGCGACAAAGACAGAGAGACACAGACAGAACAGCACACACACATGAGTGTCAAAGTGGAGGGTGGGACAGAGGGTGTGATGGTGGGACAGAGGGTGTGAGGATGGGACAGAGGGTGCAAGGGTGGGACAGAGGGTACGATGGTGGGACAGAGGGTGTGAGGGTGGGACAGAGGGTTCAAGGGTGGAACAGAGGGCGCACAGATGGGTCAGAGGGTGTGAGGATGGGACAGAGGGTGTGAGGGTGGGTCAGAGGGTGTGAGGATGGGACAGAGTGTGCAAGGATGGGACAGAGGGTGTGAGGGTGGGACAGAGTGCACAAGGGTGGGACCGAGGGTGTGAGGATGGGACAGAGGGTGTGGGAATGGGACAGAGTGTGTGAGGGTGGGACAGAGGGTGTGAGGATGGGACAGAGGGTGCAAGGGTGGGACAGAGGATATGATGGTGGGACAGAGGGTGTGTGGGACAGAGGGTGCAGGCGTGGGACAGAAGGTGGGACAGAGACAACTTACAATCTGCGGGGCCCAAGAAATACAGCATCCCCCCACGTTGTAGTGGAGCTCCGCCAGCTGCTTCTGCTGTCCATAGTCAAAGAGACGCACCGAGTCTGGCCACACAATGCATGTCACCATGGTAACAACAGTGATGATGACCATTTCACTGTACCTCACCTCACATTAAAGCCCTGAGCATGTACTTAAGATAAAATAAGACTTGTCTCACTCATCTCTCATCAACAAAACTCAGTCAACTCGCTCATCTGCCATCATCAGTCAACTCACTCATCTCCCATCAACAGTCAACTCACTCATCTGCCATCATCAGTCAACTCACTCATTTCCCATCATCAGTCAACTCACTCATCTCCCATCATCAGTCAACTCACTCATTTCCCATCAACCATCTCCCATCAACAAAACTCAGTCAACTCACTCATCTCCCATCAGCAAAACTCAGTCAACTCACTAACCTCAGTTGACTGTGCATAGTTGTACTTTCAGGGGTGTGTGGGTGAGTCGGGGCTGTTTGTACTTTACTGGTACGAATGTCCTTTGGTAGTTTTAGCTTGTGAGAGCCTATATGTATGCATTCTGTCCATCTGGCACCAAGAACATGCAAGGTTTTTGGGTTTTTTTTATGCGCCATATATAAATTTTAATTCATTCATTCATTCTTTCATTCAGTCTGCCATTGGACACTGTTGATTCAACTCATGATCAACACCGACGGAGGCAGCGAGGTGGGTGACAGGGGAGGTAACACAACCCATGATGGTGTATCTGGTAACATGAGCATGCCAGGTTTTGTGTGGAGGTTTTTTATGCGCCATATATAAATTTTAATTAATTCATTCATTCTTTCATTCAATCTGCCAGTGGACGCTGCTGATTCAACTCACGATCAACACCGACGGAGGCAACGAGGTGGGTGACAGGGGAGGTAACACAACCCATGATGGGGCCGGCGTGGTAGGTCATCAGTTTCTCAGGGGCCTGTGAGGTGTGTGAGAATGACAGGTCCAGCTTCCAGATCCCTCCCTTGGCATCCTGCGAAACAGTGGGCACTTGGTGACAGGTACTGTGACAGGACAATGATCCTGTGTGTGTGTGTGTGTGTGTGTGTGTGTGTGTGTGTGTGTGTGTGTGTGTGTGTGTGTACGTGTGTTTGAGTGGATGAGTGGCTGAATGAGTGGGAATGAGTGGGAGTGATTGAGGGAGTGAGTGAGTGTGTGGGTGTGTGCATGTGTGCATGCATGTGTGAGTGAGTGCATGAGTGAGTGTGTGCATGTATGCATATGTGTGTGCATATGTGCATCAGTGAGTGAGTGAGTGGGTGAGAGAGTGAGTGAGTGAGTGAGTGAGTGAGTGAGTGTGTGTGTGTGTGTGTGTGTGTGTGTGTGCGTGTGTGTGTGTGTGTGTGTATGTGTGTGTGTGTGTGTGTGTGTGTGTGTGGTGCATGCGTGCGTGCGTGCGTGAATGAATGCAGTGTGTGTGTGTGGGTGTGAATGTACTTGTGTATGTTCATGCATTTGTATGTATCTGTATGCACCAAGCTGTCACCAGCTGAATAATTTAGTGACACAGAATTCCACGCACATGCAGCCTAACCATGGATGTCACAGTGAGCGACAAACCTGCTCTGACCTACCTGAGCATACCAGATGGTAGGCTCATTCTCCTCATCAACAGACTTGACGATGGTGTACAGCTGAACATCGTGGCCAACCCGCAGCTCATTCATAGGCTCCATCTCAAACAGGCCAGAGTCGTCCGTCTGGTCCGCTGTGTCAATCGTCTCAAAGTCCCAGACCTGTTGACCGGCTCACATTAGTTCTGTCCTCAATCATAACTGATCAATACAGCTCTCTCTATTGCATAAAACCGCACATTATCTGACTAAAGAGTACACATTATGTACAACAAAGAAACTTACAGGGCATCAAAACACAAGGGAGTTAATTAGCACTCAAAATACGTAACACAAGCGCAACAACAAAGACCCGAGTCGCCTACGGTAACTCTCACCTGGCATGCATACAGGGTACATAAACTCCACCAGAGGTACATCCTCTTTAATGGGCATCACTTTTGAACATAGGTCACTGAAAATGTTCCAACTATACCAAATATATCCAGGTAATACACACTAAAAAATATATTGAAAAAAAGAAAAGAAAAAAAAAAGTTACATATTCCATCAAGCAACATTAGTAGGTATGGCAACTGCGCAACTCTTAGCTACGTATATATGCACCAAACATACTCTCACCCTGATTGTCAATCAGTACAACTTTGATGTATCCATCAACACATATTCTCACCCTGATGTATTCATCAACACATACTCTCATCCTGATGTATCCACCACACAAACTCACCCTGATGTATCCACCACACACACTCACCCTGATGTATCCACCACACAAACTCACCCAGTTGTATCCACCACACACACTCACCCTGATGCATCTACCACACAAACTCACCCTGATGTATCCACCACACAAACTCACCCTGATGTATCCACCACACAAACTCACCCAGATGTATCCACTACACACTCACCCTGATGTATCCACCACACAAACTCACCCTGATGTATCCACCACACACACTCACCCTGATGTATCCACCACACAATCTCACCCTGATGTATCCACCACACAAACTCACCCACACACACTCACCCTGATGTATCCACCATACACACTCACCCTGATGTATTCACCACACAAACTCACCCTGATGTATTCACCACACACACTCACCCTGATGTATCCACCACACACACTCACCCTGATGTATCCACCACACAATCTCACCCTGATGTATCCACCACACACACTCATCCTGATGTATCCACCACACAAACTCACCCTGATGTATTCACCACACACACTCACCCTGATGTATCCACCACACACACTCACCCTGATGTATCCACCACACAAACTCACCCTGATGTATTCACCACACACACTCACCCTGATGTATCCATCGATGCCAACAGTCATCAGTTCCCCTTCATCCAGCAGGATCTGCATGATGGTGCCCTGGTGACACGGCTTGCGACCTCGGCGAGTGACCTCAACCTTGATGAGCCCTCCGTCCCATAGCAGCAAGTTACCCCACTCTGCCCCTGACAAGACCTTGCCGTCCGGCAACTCCACGTAGCCCTCAATGTCTGAGATCTCCGTGCGGCCAAAGCGGCCCAGCTCTCCCTGCAGCTTCAAGCCAGTGAACGTGTCGGCCATCTTCCAAAACCTGTAAGGAAACACGGGAAACGTTGCATTATGTGAAACTGGGATGGACGGCAACATCTTGGCCATCTTCCAAAACCTGTAAGGATTCATGGGAAACGTTGCATTATGTGAAACTGGGATGGACGGCAACATCTTGGCCATCTTCCAAAACTTGTAAGGAAACATGGGAAACGTTGCATTATGTGAAACTGGGATGGACGGCAACATCTTGGCCATCTTCCAAAACCTGTAAGGAAACACGGGAAACGTTGCATTATGTGAAACTGGGATGGACGACAACATCTTGGCCATCTTCCAAAACCTGAAAGGAAACACGGGAAAGGTTGCATTATGTGAAACTGGGATGGACGGCAACATCTTGGCCATCTTCCAAAACCTGTAAGGATTCATGGGAAAGGTTGCATTATGTGAAACTGGGATGGACGGCAACATCTTGGCCATCTTCCAAAACCTGTAAGGAAACATGGGAAACGTTGCATTATGTGAAACTGGGATGGACGGCAACATCTTGGCCATCTTCCGAAACCTGTAAGGAAACATGGGAAACGTTGCATTATGTGAAACTGGGATGGACGGCAACATCTTGGCCATCTTCCGAAACCTGTAAGGAAACACGGGAAACGTTGCATTATGTGAAACTGGGATGGACGGCAACATCTTGGCCATCTTCCGAAACCTGTAAGGAAACACGGGAAACGTTGCATTATGTGAAACTGGGATGGACGGCAACATCTTGGCCATCTTCCGAAACCTGTAAGGAAACACGGGAAACGTTGCATTATGTGAAACTGGGATGGACGGCAACATCTTGGCCATCTTCCGAAACCTGTAAGGAAACACGGGAAACGTTGCATTATGTGAAACTGGGATGGACGGCAACATCTTGGCCATCTTCCGAAACCTGTAAGGAAACACGGGAAACGTTGCATTATGTGAAACTGGGATGGACGGCAACATCTTGGCCATCTTCCGAAACCTGTAAGGAAACATGGGAAACGTTGCATTATGTGAAACTGGGATGGACGGCAGCATCTTAGCCACCTTCCGAAACCTGTAAGGAAACATGGGAAACGTTGCTTTATGTGAAACTGGGATGGACGGCAGCATCTTGGCCATCTTCTGAAACCTGTAAGGAAACATGGGAAACGTTGCTTTATGTGAAACTGGGATGGAAGGCAACATCTTGGCTATCTTCCGAAACCTGAATGGAGAGGGTCAGGAAAGTTGTCGTGTAAAATTGGGTCAGATGTAAAAAAGTGTCTGCATCCTGGTAAACTCCTCCACATGCGTAAAATATTGTCATGTGAATTTGGGATGGACAGTGAATATGATCACCATTGTCCAAAACCTTATGAAGCAACTAAGCAAATGAATGAAGAAACGACTGAATGACTGAATAAATTCATGAATGCATGCAATCAGTGAATCAATTTTCAAGAAGAAAGTGGGGAGCAGGAATAGTTCAGTGGTCGGAGCGCTGGTTGGAGTCCTGGCAGGAGCAGCGGGAGAATTTCCTTCTCCGGGGTCAGCTTTCTGTGCCGACTCTTACTTCGGTATCTGTTCCACTCTCGCATTACTGCAGTAGCACATAAAAATCCCAGTCATTCTGCCAAAAGTGCAGGTGGCTGGTTATAGTTAAACACGCATGCACCCTAGGTATGTGGTTTTGCATGAAGTGACTTGACGTGGTGCACAGTTGTATGGTGCACACAGAACGTGCCAAGACGGCAGCAGTTTCAAGTGGCACCAGCCATGTAAGAACCAAACAGCGCTGCAACTACACCACTAGGATGGATATTCAAAGCGCACTGAATAAAAGAGAGTCATTCATTTAGAGTCACATGAGACAAGAGCGCAGTGAGTCTGCTGGAGAGAATAGCGCTGTATAAAAGCAACCAACAACACAGCAAACAGCTGCAGCCTCACCGGATGTGTGAACAACACAGCAAACAGCTGCAGCCTCACCGGATGTGTGAACAACACAGCAAACAGCTGCAGCCTCACCGGATGTGTGAACAACACAGCAAACAGCTGCAGCCTCACCGGATGTGTGAACAACACAGCAAACAGCTGCAGCCTCACCGGATGTGTGAACAACACAGCAAACAGCTGCAGCCTCACCGGATGTGTGAACAACACAGCAAACAGCTGCAGCCTCACCGGATGTGTGAACAACACAGCAAACAGCTGCAGCCTCACCGGATGTGTGAACAACACAGCAAACAGCTGCAGCCTCACCGGATGTGTGAACAACACAGCAAACAGCTGCAGCCTCACCGGATGTGTGAACAACACAGCAAACAGCTGCAGCCTCACCGGATGTGTGAACAACACAGCAAACAGCTGCAGCCTCACCGGATGTGTGAACAACACAGCAAACAGCTGCAGCCTCACCGGATGTGTGAACAACACAGCAAACAGCTGCAGCCTCACCGGACGTGTGAACAACACAGCAAACAGCTGCAGCCTCACCGGATGTGTGAACAACACAGCAAACAGCTGCAGCCTCACCGGATGTGTGAAGTTCCAGCAGTGGTCAGCTGACCCTCCAGCTCAGTGGCAAAAGTGACGCGGAAGACGTCCTGGGAGAAAGCCTTGGTCCGGAGCATGATCTGCTCCTGTCGCCAGTTCCACACAGTCAGCATGAAGTCGGGGTCCCCGCCCTGCGAGGCCAGCAGCTCCCCGTCCGGGCTGCACACACAAAAACCACTCCCTGTCAGCATCACTTGTCAGTGAACCACTCTGTCAGCATCACTGGTCAGTGAACCACTCCCTGTCAGCATCACTGGTCAGTGAACCACTCTGTCAGCATCACTGGTCAGTAGACCACTCTGTCAGCATCACTGGTCAGTGGACCACTCTGTCAGCATCACTGGTCAGTGGACCACTCTGTCAGCATCACTGGTCAGTGGACCACTCTGTCAGCATCACTGGTCAGTGGACCAGTCCCTGAGGACTGATTGGTGTGACAGAGGACAGGGGACTGATGATGTGAGTGAGGGACTGATGGTGTGACAGAGGACAGGGGACTGATGATGTGAGTGAGGGACTGATGGTGTGAGAGAGGACAGGGGACTGATTGGTGTGACAGAGGACAGGGGACTGATGATGTGAGTGAGGGACTGATGGTGTGAGAGAGGACAGGGGGCTGATTGGTGTGACAGAGGACAGGGGACTGATGATGTGAGGGACTGATGGTGTGAGAGAGGACAGGGGGCTGATTGGTGTGACAGAGGACAGGGGACTGATGATGTGAGTGAGGGACTGATGGTGTGACAGAGGACAGGGGGCTGACTGGTGTGAGAGAGGACAGGGGACTGATTGGTATGAGAGAGGGCTGGGACTGACAGGTGTGAGAGAGGACAGGGGACTGATTGGTATGAGTAAGGACAGGGAACTGACTGGTGTGAGAGAGGACAGGGACTGATTGGTGTGAGAGAGAGGACAGGGGACTGATGGTGTGAGAGAGGGACAGGGGACTGATGGTGTGAGAGAGAGGACAGGGGACTGATGGTGTGAGAGAGGACAGGGGACTGATGGTGTGAGAGAGGACAGGGGACTGATGGTGTGAGAGAGAGGACAGGGGACTGATGGTGTGAGAGAGAGGACAGGGGACTGATGGTGTGAGAGAGAGGACAGGGGACTGATGGTGTGGAGAGAGGACAGGGGACTGATGGTGTGAGAGAGGACAGGGGACTGATGGTGTGAGAGAGAGGACAGGGGACTGATGGTGTGAGAGAGGACAGGGGACTGATGGTGTGAGAGAGAGGACAGGGGACTGATGGTGTGAGAGAGAGGACAGGGGACTGATGGTGTGAGAGAGGACAGGGGACTGATGGTGTGAGAGAGAGGACAGGGGACTGATGGTGTGAGAGAGGACAGGGGACTGATGGTGTGAGAGAGGACAGGGGACTGATGGTGTGAGAGAGGACAGGGACTGATGGTGTGAGAGAGGACAGGGGACTGATGGTGTGAGAGAGAGGACAGGGGACTGATGGTGTGAGAAGAGGACAGGGGACTGATGGTGTGAGAGAGGACAGGGGACTGATGGTGTGAGAGAGAGGCAGGGGACTGATGGTGTGAGAGAGAGGACAGGGGACTGATTGGTGTGAGAGAGGGACAGAGGGACTGATGGTGTGAGAGAGGACGGGGGACTGATGGTGTGAGAGAGGACAGGGGACTGATGGTGTGGAGAGAGGACAGGGGACTGATGGTGTGAGAGAGAGGACAGGGACTGATGGTGTGAGGAGAGGACAGGGGACTGATGGTGTGAGAGAGAGGACAGGGGATTGATGGTGTGAGAGAGAGGACAGGGGACTGATGGTGTGAGAGAGAGGACAGGGGACTGATGGTGTGAGAGATGACAGGGGACTGATGGTGTGAGAGAGAGGACAGGGACTGATTGGTGTGAGAGAGAGGACAGGGGACTGATGGTGTGAGAGAGAGGACAGGGGATTGATGGTGTGAGGAGAGGACAGGGGACTGATGGTGTGAGAGAGGACAGGGGACTGATGGTGTGAGAGATGACAGGGGACTGATGGTGTGAGAGAGAGGACAGGGGACTGATGGTGTGAGAGAGAGGACAGGGACTGATGGTGTGAGAGAGGACAGGGGACTGATGGTGTGAGAGAGGACAGGGGACTGATGGTGTGAGAGAGAGGACAGGGACTGATGGTGTGAGAGAGGACAGGGGACTGATGGTGTGAGAGAGGACAGGGGACTGATGGTGTGAGAGAGGACAGGGGACTGATGGTGTGAGAGAGGGGACTGATTGGTGTGAGAGGACAGGGGACTGACTGGTGTGAGAGAGGACAAGGGACTGATTGGTGTGAGACAGGACAAGGGACTGATTGGTGTGAGAGAGGACAGGGGGTGTCTGGTGTGTGTGTGGGGGGGGGGAGGGGGAGGGGGAGTTACCTGTAGTTGAGGGAGGCATAGGAGGACTCGGTGCCCCCTCGCAGGATGCGGTACAGCTTGAGAGAAGGAAATTCAAAGATGTTGATGTTGGGAGCATCTCCCTTCTCGCCCACTGCAAAGTACTTCCTGCTGGGGTGAACCTACAGACAGAGCGCAGGCAAAACATCACATACACATACCACACACAGTCACCCCTACCCCTCCAACCACCACTATACCACACACAGTCACCCCTACCCCTCCAACCACCACTATACCACACACAATCACCCCTACCCCTCCAACCACCACTATACCACACACAGTCACCCCTACCCCTCCAACCACCACTATACCACACAGTCACCCCTACCCCTCCAACCACCACTATACCACACAAAGTCACCCATACCCCTCCAACCACCACTATACCACACACAGTCACCCCTACCCCTCCAACCACCACTATACCACACACAGTCACCCCTACCCCTCCAACCACCACTATACCACACACAGTCACCCCTACCCCTCCAACCACCACTATACCACACACAGTCACCCCTACCCCTCCAACCACCATTATACCACACAAAGTCACCCTACTTCTCCAATCACCACTATACCACATGCAGTCACACCTACCCCTCTCTCTCTCTCTCTCTCTCTCTCTCTCTCTCTCTCTCTCTCTCTCTCTCACACACACACACACACACACACACACACCACACTGACACGGCCACACACACACACACACCACACACACACACACACACAACACACACACACACACACACACACTCACAGCCAGTGCCCCAATACTGCCCCCACTGGTGGAGCGGATGTAGGTGTGTTTCTTGGTCTGGATGTTGAGCAGCTGCAGGATGTTGCCAGCGATGAAGATCAAGTGAATCTCGTCCAGCAAGTACAGGTTGTTGCGGCGCTGACAGTCATATCCAAAAGAGTATCTGACACATGTTAAGGAAACTGGCTACCCAAACTGCAGACAATCAAAGTCATATTCCAGTCACCACTGTCCATAATCAAGGACATGTTCAAGTCACAATTGTCCATAATCAAAGTCACATTCAAGTCACAGTTGTCCATAATCAAAGTCACATTCAAGTCACATTTCTCCATAATCAAAGGCATATTCAAGTCATAATTGTCCATAATCAAATCAATTTCAAGTCACAATTGTCCATGATCAAAGTCACATTCCAGTAACATTTGTCCATAATCAAAGACACAATCAAGTCATAATTGCCATTGAATTTTGCAAAGAAGTAAAGACTCAAGTCCCAACAGTCAATTCACAATAGCCAAGTGATATTTAAGTCACAATCATCAATAATCCAAGACACATTAATAGTCTTTAACGCATAATTTCCCCTTTTGTGATTTTGTTAAAAAAATGATATCAGTCCCTGTGGACAATCCTTAATGCTCTATGTTCAGATATTAGTATCAAGGGAAATAGCCTTTCGAGATTTGGCCCCAAAACACATATATTTGTATGAATGTTTGTTTAGTCATGATTTGTCTGTTGCATTATTTCTTGAATCTGCCGGCTAATTTTACCCAAAAAATTACCAGTCATTATGAGTTGATAATTGATTATTGTAAAATTCAACAGACCACACTTTATTTCATAGATTTACAGTTTTTCTAGAACACTGCAATACGTCATCAAAAGTTCACCCCACAGAGATAAAAATGATCCACAACAAAAAGTGATTGCAATCCAAATACAATAAACAATTTCTTCTGCAAAACTGAGAGTTTCTGGTGTTCTATCCATGAGACCAAAGACAGGTTACAAAATTGATATAAATCAACGGCACGTTCAGTCCCAAACCTTCACTGCAGATCATGTTCTTCTAAACTGCTCCAAGCACGTGAGAAGTTTTGCCTGCACAGGAGAGTTCCTTTAATGACAGCCTACTCTGAATGAAAATGGATGGGACAGTGTTCTTGTCAATCAGACCAGCACTGTAAAAAAAACTTTGGGAAGAACTGCTGAGAAAATGGGATACAGCACGTAAGCATGTGGGCTTTCCCTTGAGTGTACATCAATACTATCATGAACTGGACTTGCATAATCAAATTCAAAAGGATACTGCAAGGTCAAAAGGTCGTTAGGCAGCCCTGACCCCTCTGTGACCCGAGCCCTGGACATCAGCTCATCATAGTTGTAGTAAAAATCCACAGGTATTTGCTTCACCTCCTGTTTTTCTTCCCCTTGCTCCTCTTTCTCTCCTTCTACTGTCTCTCCATCAGCCGTCTCTGTCTCCTTCTCTCCATCCTCATCATCCTTCTTGTTACCACTTTCCTCATCTTCTTTCTTGTCTTTGTCTGGATTCTCTTTCTCGTCATCCTTCTTTTCCTCTTCCCCTTTCTTCTCTTCTTCCTCTTTCTTTTCATCCACCTTTTCCTCTTTCTTTTCATCCACTGTTTCCTCCTTCTTTTCATCCTCCTTTTCCTCTTTCTTTTCATCCACTGTTTCCTCTTTCTTCTCCTCTTTTCCAGAGACGTCCGTTGCTGGTGGCTGCTCGGAGGCTGGTTGCACCTCTCCTTCTTGTTTTTCTTCACTGCCTGGAAGCCAGACATCAGTCAGTATTGGATCATAACATCTTGAGGCAAGGTCAGAGACATCTCCACTTCTCCTCCGTCTAGTCAGTCAGTGTCGAAACTTTCTGTGGTTGTTCAGTGTCCAGTTATTCACTGTCCAGTCATTCAGTTTCCAGCTGTTCAGTGTTTTGTTGTTCAGTGTCTATTGTTCAGTGTCCAAACTTTCTGTGGTTGTTCAGTGTCCAGTTATTCACTGTCCAGTCATTCAGTTTCCAGCTGTTCGGTGTTTAGTTGTCTAGTGTCTACTGTTCAGTGTCTAAACGTTCTGTGTGTTTTCAGTGTCCCGTTATTCAGTGTCTAGTCAATCAGTGTCTACTTGTTTGGATGACAAGAAAAACCAGTAAGGTCCTGTTAACTACCAGTATGTGCATGTTACAGAACACATGGTGTCAAAAACACACTGTCCAAGAAAATGTATGTCCAAGCCATCAGGGGCTGATTCCGCAGATGGCACAGCTCTGCTGCTGGCTCTGTGGGGAAAGCTACTCAAACATCCAACTGAACTTACAGTAAATTTCATTTTAGACAGCATAAACAACCCACTTTTTGTCAGCAGCAACAACACCCTTGCTGTCACCAACAGTAACAACAACAACAACAGCCTACTTTCTGTCAGCAATGACAACATCCTTGCTGTCAACAACAGTAACAACAAAAACGTTTCTTTCTGTAGCATCAGCAATACTATTAAAAAATACATGCTTTCTGTCGACAACAGTAGCAACAACAACAGTTTACGTTCTGTAGTGTCAGCTACAATATTAAAAACTACATTCATTCTGTTGACAACAGTAGCAACAACAACAGATTACGTTCTGTAGTGTCAGCTACAATATTAAAAACTACATTCATTCTGTTGACAACAGTAGCAACAACAACAGATTACGTTCTGTAGTGTCAGCTACAATATTAAAAACTACAGTCATTCTGTCGACAACTGTAGCAACATCTTACTTTCTGTTAATACGGGTCCCATATCAGTTTTCTCCCCTTCTGTGGCTGGAGCTGCCGCCTCAGGTTCACCAGCAGGTGGCGCCTCCTCCTTGGCACTGGCATCTTCCGTGCCTGCTGGGGTCTCCTCAGCGTCTGGTTTGGCCTCCTCACCAGTTGCTTCAGATGGCTCAGTGGTTGCAGCTGGTTCAGCTGGGGGTTTCTCTTCGGCCTCCACAGTAGTCTCAGCAGTTCCCTCTGCAGGTGCTTCTTTGGCCGCTTCTTCTGCAGGTGCTTCTTTGGCAGCTTCTTCTGCAGGTGCTTCTTTGGCCGCTTCTTCTGTAGGTGCTTCTTTGGCCGCTTCTTCTGTAGGTGCTTCTTTGGCCGCTTCTTCTGCAGGTGCTTCTTTGGCCGCTTCTTCTGCAGGTGCTGCTGAGGCTGGCCCTTTGTCCCCCTCAGCTGGTGTGTCTGTGTGGTCAGCAAAAGTCAAGACTGACCAGTTAATGTTTGCACTCTTTTAGTTTCCCACAAGTGAATGTGCAGTACCTTGAAATTGGCATGGTTAAATGATTACAGGCCAGGGCACATTATTACACACACACACACACACACACACACACACATGCATGCACGCATGCACACATGCACGCACACACGCATATGCACACACACACACACACACACACACACACACACACACACACACACACACACACATCATTCATACACATACATATACACTAAGACATAATCTACGCTTGAAGAAGCAGGTTAATAATATTATTTTAATTATATTTCTGTATGCTACCGTAAATTTTCACTTTCATTTTTCATAATCACTGTACATGCAACAAAGGCAATGGCAAGAGACAGAAAATCACACTAAGGAACCAAATGGTACATGAAGTCAGTAACAAAAACATGAAATGTAAGCTGGCTTACTTGCACTCAGTTAATAGTCCACATGGCTGACACTTGATCTGTACTCACAGATCATTCCTGATTCAGCCATCATAGTTTTCACACAACACAACACAACACAACACAACACACACACACACACACACAAGCACACACACAATGTGCACACACACACACACACACACACACACACACACACACACACACACACACACACACACACACTGTTGTACTGTTTTCTGTGAGGTTGACTTTCCATCGCCACTGCAGGCGCTGAACTCACAAATTTGCCGAGAGCTGGTCGAGGGCTCTGATTCTGCAACGCATCACACACACCAGGAATACATGAAATATTCCTCCATAGCCAAACATCCACCCATTTCATCGTCTCTCCTTACCGTCAGCGGGATTTTCCTCGGCAGGAACGGATGGCTTTTCTTCGGCGTCCATTTTGCTTGTCGCCTGTTGCTAAGGGCATCACTCCAAGGGAAGGAACTCTCATGCATACTAGCAATGAATGGTTGTGGTTCCTGGTAAGCTAAAAATACTTTCTTTCTCCAGTCGTTGCTGGATGAAATGTTCTTTGTAAATTAGATTGTGTCATGCTTCCTTATGGCTACAGTTTGTTGTCTGCAGACTTCACAAACGCAGCCTGAGAGCGCATAAGCCTAGAAATAACTAAACAACGCTCGGAGCAAGCTTGCTGGCTGTGACCGAGTGAAGCCCAATATCAAAGAGAGGTCAAGGTCGAAGCAAGTCTGGCGGGAAGCAGCTTGTCGAACCGGCCTCAACGTCTATGGGGCAGTTCGACAGGCTGAGAGCTAGTAGTGATACTAAATTACCCATGGATACTGGTACCATGCATAGTTATTTGCCAAGCGCAAGACCGGCAAGCAGTTAAAATAGCTTTACAACCTCCATTAAATACAGTAACAGAAGAGCCTAGCATCCGTTCATTCCGATATCATCAACACAACGGGTGGAGTCAGTACAGCTGCCAAGGGTAAAACAAAAAGTCTGCAAGTGAGTACACTAATACCCAAACGAGGTCAACGTCTGGTCGGCGAGCCTTCAGGTGCGTTGCTCCACCCCTCTACAGGGCACCGCCTGCACTGAAGCAGCAAGAACAAAGCCGCAGAAAGCCGTTGTGTAGTTCTACAGCTGTTTGAAAACTGCTCAGACTGACTCAGTTCGGCCCCAGGCGCAAAACTCATCAATCTTTTTGGTCACGGTGTCGGTGGTGGCAATATTTTCTTTGACAGCTTATGCAGGTTGATGCGGGAATGTGTGTGTGTGTGCGCGTGCGTGCATGCGTGCGCGCGCGCGTGTGTGTGTGTGTGTGTGTGTGTGTGTGAGTGTGTGTGTGTGTGTGTGTGTGTGTGTGTGTGTGTGTGTGTGTGTGTGTGTGTGTGTGTGTGTGTGTGTGTATATGTGTGTATGTACGTGTGTGTGTGTGTGTGTGTGTGTGTGTGTGTGTTACTCTCCTCACGCTGGTTTTAGTGAGGAGTTTCTTATACAGTCCTCTTAGTGAGGAGTTCCTCTTACACTCCTGATGCTAATTTTAGCGAGGAGTCTCTCTTACGATGCTCATGCTAGTTTTAGTGAAGAGTTTATCTTTTAATCCTGATGTTAGTTTTAGTGAGGAGTCTCTCTTACACCCCTCATGCTGGTTTTAGTGACTATGTGTTTCTCTTGCACTCCTGGTGCTACTTCTAGTGAGGTGTTTCTCTTACACACCTCATGCTAGTTTTAGTGAAGTGTTTCTCTTACACACCTCATGCTAGTTTTAGTGAAGTGTTTCTCTTACACACCTCATGCTAGTATTAGTGAGGTGTTTCTCTTTCACTCCTGATGATACTTCTAGTGAGGTGTTTCTCTTACTGACGGAGTCACCATGCTAGTTTTAGTGAGGAGTTTCTCTTACATTCCCCATACTGATCATAGTGAGGATGTTTTGAAACACTTTGCATGCTGGATCGGTGAGAATCTTCAATTACACTGAGGTGCACACTTCGTGCTGGAATTAGTTAGGACATGCGTTTCTCTTATACTGTAGTAGTAACGACTACACAGAAATAATCCCAGATGCTATCCATTGTCCAAACAAAGACGCAAGAGCAAGGTCTGACAGGTTACAGCTCGGTACGGCTCACATCCAGAGCTTCACACAGACTAGACAAGTGTCGGTTGTCATGGGTATGACTCGGTTTTAGGCTGCTATCGGCTCTTAGCGAGTGCAGTGCATGCTCAGGGCGCGGCAGCCACCGACACGCCTCGTCTGGCTTCGTCTCGGTACAGACTGACCCGACAGCTCAGTCCTAACGTGACCTCGTCCGTACATCTGTCTTTCTTTTTACACTCATCGTGCTGTTTAGTGAGGAGTTTCTCTTACACTCCTCGAGCTGGTTTTAGTGAGGAGTTTCTCTTACACTCCTCGAGCTGGTTTTAGTGAGGAGTTTCTCTTACACTCCTCGAGCTGGTTTTAGTGAGGAGTTTCTCTTACACTCCTCGAGATGGTTTTATTGAAGAGTTTCTCTTACACTCCTCGAGCTGGTTTTAGTGAGGAGTTTCTCTTACACTCCTCGAGCTGGTTTCTTCTGGTACTAGTTTTAGTAAGGAGTTACCCTTACACTCCTGATGCTTGTTTTAGTGAGGAGTTTCTTTTACACTGCTGATGCTACTTCTGATGCTAGTTTTAGTGCGGAGTTTCTCTTACACTCATAGAGCTGGTTTTAGTGAGGAGTTTCTCAGATACTCTTTAAGCTGGTTTTAGTGAGGAGTTCCTCTTACACTCCTAAAGCTTGCTTATAGCGTGGAGTTTCCCTTACACTCCTGATGCTAGTTTTTGTGAGGAGGTTCCCTTTGACACCTCGTGTTATTTAAAGGGAGTTTCTCATACATTTCTCTCGCTGGTTCAGTTTAGTGAGGAGTTTCCCTTACACGCCTCGTGCTTTGTTTATTCGTGAGGAGTTTCTCTTACACTCCTGATGCTACTTTTAGTGAGGAGTTTCTCTTACTCACCTCATGCTATATTTATTCGTGAGGAGTTTCTCTTACACTCCTGATGCTACTTTTAGTGAGGAGTTTCTCTTACACATCTCATGCTATGTTTATTCGTGAGGAGTTTCTCTTACACGCCTGATGCTATGTTTATTCGTGAGGAGTTTCTCTTACACTCCTGATGCTACTTTTAGTGTGGAATTTCTCTTACCCTCCTCATGTTATTTTTAGTGAGGATTTTCTCTTACACTCCCCATACTAGTTTTAGTGACGTTTTCTTATACTCCTGGTGCTAGTTTTAGTGAGGAATTTATCTGATCTCTTCATGCTGTTTTAGTGAGGATTTCTCGTACATTCCTCTTTCTAGTTTTACTGATGAATTGTACACTCCTGTGATGCTACTTTTAGTGAGGAGTCTCTCTTACACTTTTGATGCTATTTTTAGTGAGGAGTCCACTCCTGATGCTAGTTTTATAGAAGAGACACTCTTACGCTCCTCATATTGGTTTAGTGAGGGTTTCTCTTCACTCCTCATGCTAGTTTAGTGAAGGGGGTTTCTCTTACACTCCTAATGCCAGTTTTAGTCAGGATTTTCTCTTACACTCCTGATTGCCAGTTTTAGTCAGGAGTTTCTCTTGCACTCCTTATGTTATTTTTTAGTGAGGAATTTCTCTTACACCCCTGATGTTAGTTTTAGTGAAGAGTTTCTCTTACACTCCTGATACCAGTTTTAGTCAAGAGTTTCTCTTACACTCCTCATGCTAGATTTAGTGCGGTGTTTTGCAGGAGTTTCTTTGCAGACATCGTGCTCAATCAGTGGTTTTAGTGAGGATCTTTCTTGCACTCCTGATGCTGGTTTTAGTGAGGGGTTTTCTCTTACACCCCTGATGCCATTTTCAGTGAGAAGTTTCTCATACAGTCCTCTTGCTGCTTCAGTTTAGTTAGGATTTTTTTCCTCCCATTACACACCTCATGTGATGTTTAGTGAGGAGTTTCAGTTACATTACTGATGCTAGTTTTAGTGAGTCTACACTTTTTCTGCCAGTTTTAGTTTGGTGTTTCTCTGACACTCCTGATGCTAGTCAAATTTTGATGAGTTTCACTTACACTCTTCGTGTTCAGTGGGTTTTAGTGAGGACGTTCTCTTAAGTCCTAATGCTGACTGAGTTTAATGGGGAGTTCTCTTACACTCCGGATGCTAGTTTTAGTGAGAAGTTGACACTCCTGATGCCAGTTTTAATGTGGAGTTTGTGTTACAGTCTTCAAGCTAGTTTTAGCCTGGAGGAGTTTCTCTTAAAGTAAAAGTCCAAGGTTTTTAAGTATGCAAAATGACCGTCGAAATGATTGACAAATGTGTCACTAGTTCCAGATTTAATTAAATACAAAATTGAAAAAAAAAATTAAATGGGTTTTTTATCGATTTTATTTTCTGTAGGCTGGCCGAGACTACAGTCTCGGGTTCTCCATCAGTCACGTGACTTTCCCGGAAGTGACGTCAGTCTGGGAGTCAGTGCGGTTGCCATCTTAGATTCTTCAGTAAACTGTGTGTGTGGTGACAAAAAAGTTAACTATGCCGGCCTACTGTGTTGCCGCGAACTGTAACAATTCGCAGATGACCCCAGGTATAACAATGCACGAGCTCCCGCGCAATCGACCCGCAGTGAGGCGAAAGTGGATTAATTTATACAATTCAAACATGACTTTCTTGCTGCCCGCATCAGCCCATTTGTGTAGCGAAACACTTCAGTGAGTGCGATTTCGCAAACCCATGGAATACCGCATGGGGTTTGCTTCGAAGCTGACACGATGTTCCGGTACTCTTTTAAAATCATGCCTGACAGGCTCAAACTGATCGGCTGTATCCTTGTGGGTCTCTCGGGCAAAGTATCAGTTTCGTCTTCGGAGCTCGAGTTGGCCATTTTTTCAGCGACTCCCCAGAGTTTACGTAGTAGGCTATGGTCACGTGATTTGGGCGTCATGGCGACGCTTTCGGTACGACAGAAAATGCCTTTTTCGTGCATTTATAACCCTCAGATCCCAGTTTCACCTACATCATCGTTCTCAGCGAGATTTAACGGAAATCGTGTCAAAAATCACCCCTAACCTTGGACTTGTCCTTTAAGACTCCTTCTGCTAGTTTTGCAATGAGTTTCATTTACATCCCTGATGATGATCGTTTTAGCGAGGAGTAGCAGTCTTGACAACTGACCAGAAACAAAAACAAAAAACAGAAGAAAAGAAAGAAAAAAAAATACCCCCCAAAATGGGGTGGGGGGTGGGGTGGTGGTGGTGGCATTTAATTACACCAGTATACCATCATCCTGGTAGATCAGCTCTATGCAAGTTTACAAATAATAATCCATTCTTTACCTACTATAAAGTAGTGTAATTGCTTTCTTCTGTTTATAACATGGAAAACAAATTCTGAACCATTTAGACACAGACGTTTATTTCAGTCTTGCTTCAATTCGGTGCTGATTTTACTGGATATGGCGTTAAGTTGTGGTAGTGCTCCAAACTCTAGTCTAGCCTGTGATAGCTTTACTCTAGAGCAATACATGCACACACACACACACACACACACACACACACACACACACACACACACACACACACACACACACACACACACACACTGACATACAACTATAGATATATACAAGGGATTCAATTCTTGAAATATACTCGATGAGAGAGACAGACAGACAGACAGACAGAGCTGCACGGTACTCACAACTGATGGAGTCATTCCGCATCAAAACTTGATCGCGGTCACAGTCCAAACCCCGCTTTTCTGACGGATGTTGTACAGGGCCGATGCGTCTTGGAATTTAACTTGATAAAATTTTAGTACGTTGGCATAAAATAAAATAAAAGAGTCAGGTATGGGCCTAATTGCCAGCAGAAAAACTGACGGACCGCTGAGACTGAGCTGAATGCAGAGAAAACCAAGTCCTACTGACTGACAAAACCGGCAACTGATGATGCGGGCGGGAAAAGGCGACGACTACCGGACCATGGACCTTCATGTGGGGAACTGCGGCGGCGTGAAGAGACTGACACGGAAGAGGGACACGGTAAATGATGGTTCAGATACTAAGTATCGTTTGTTCTGAACTTCGCCTTGACGGAGGTGTTGGTTCCTCAATGGGGAGCACTCACTGAGTGACTGGCCGGGGAGACTCGGAGACTTAATAAGTGTTCACATGTGAACTGTGTTAAAATCCAGCTAACAGTGGATTCCGCACTCTGTCCTGTACTCAAAGTATTGAACCCGGCCAGTGAACCCGACACGACTGAAAAGCACGAGAACTACTCACGCCCAGTCAGTGAACGATCAAAGCTGTCACACTCAGTGAATGGACAGTGCTGTGCCGTGAGTAAAATCAGTCGGAAAATTAACTCAATCCATGAACGGAGAGAGAAGCTCGAGTTTTTCGGCTATTTAAACACACACACACGCACACACACACACACAGTGACAAAAGTCCAAGCACTGGTTTACGACATCCTCTCATGTATAACGTTCACGGCTCACTCATTCATGCCTATATCAGTATATGTATATAAATGATACCTGTAATTTTATATTTAACGGGGAGAAGGGGGGGGGGGGGGGGAGGGTGGGGGGAGTGGGAGATTATATACCTATCGCCACACTGTCACCACCAGAATGATTCCTGCATTAAGATGGGCAGCGATGAGAGCCATTTTAATGTTTCAGTAGGAAGTGATGGACAAAGTCACAAGACAAGAGAGTGTCCACAAACCACAACGTTTTTGAAGAGAAAGGAGAGCCGAAGCGGTATCGAACCGAGGTCCTTCCGCTTACCAACCTAACGCCTTACCGCTAGGCCAAACCGGCTCAGGCTTAATTACGCCACTGAAGGGACACTCTTTATCTCCGCGCAGCTGTCCAGCGATGCGGTCAGCGCCCTCCGAAAGGTTCGGGTACTAATATGACTGTAGAAGCAACCTAGCGTCCAAGCGCACACGTAAACATGAGATGCATCCACCCCGGGTTAAAAAAACAAGAAGAAGAAAAAAGAAAAAGAGTTCTGTCTCGATTCAAACGATTGTGGTTTTCTTTGTGCTGGTGTAAACTTTGTTGGCGGCGCTTTGTTTTATCCGAGTTGTTTTAACAAACTTACTATTGCTTGAGCACCAACAAAAAACTGCTCGATAGCTGACAGTTTTCTGGACCCTATGGCGTAGCTAAATACGGCAGTGGTTGAAGGAAGGATGTGGTAAACCAGTGCTTGGAGTTTGGATACTGATAAGACTGCGGAAGCAACAGAGCCCAAGCACCCACGTAAACATGAGACGCATCCGCCCCGGGTTTAAAAAAAAAAAAAAAGTAGTTCCGTCTCGACTCAAAAGATTTTGTGCGTGTTATATAATTTGATTTGTTACAAACTTACTGCCGTTTGAGCATCGTCAAAAAACTGTTCGTTAGCAGGTAGTTTTTCGAGACGTATGGCCGCGTAGTTAACTATGGCCGTGGTTGGAGGAAGGATGTGGTAAACCAGTGCTTGGAGTGTGGTCAGTGAGCTGACGAAGGGAAGCCGCCTATGCGCACAACGACAGTTTGTAACGGCCGGCCGGCACTGCGGCTGGTCACTCAGGAGTATGTGGCCAGGCTGGATGGAGCACGAGGCGTGTGAATGGACCTTTAGTTCAGTGGGGATGCATGGATACAGGGTAGGCTCAGTGCGTGGCCAGGCTGGATGGTGTGTGGAGCACGAGGCGTGTGAATGGACCTTTAGCTCGGTGGGGATGCATGGATACAGGGTAGGCTCAGTGCGTGGCCAGGCTAGATGGTGTGTGGAGCACGAGGCGTGTGAATGGACCTTTAGCTCGGTGGGGATGCATGGATACTGTGTAGGCTCAGTGTGTGGCCAGGCTGGGTGGTGTGTGGAACACATGTTGTGTGTGTGTGTGTGTGTGTGTGTGTATGTGTGTGTGCGTGCGCGCTCGCGTATGTGTGTGCCGGTACGTGTGTGCGTGCGTGGGTGGGTGCGTGCGCGCGTGCGTGTGTTTTCAAGCACCTACTAAAGGCACACAAAATTGCCTACTATGTTCGTCATCGCATCCTCTTCTCTCTGTCTTGTAAAACCTTTTCGCCGACATTTTGTGCGCGCGTGTATGTGTGTGCATTCACGTACCTGTGCGTGTGTGCGTGCGTGTGTGCACCTACGAAAGGCACACAAAATTGTCTACCATGTTCGTAATCGCATCCTCTTCTCTCTCTTTTCTAAAACCTTTTCGCCGACATTTTTCCAAGAAGAATTTAAGAGAGAGAGAGAGAGAGAGAGAGAGAGAGAGAGAGAGAGAGAGAGAGAGAGAGAGAGAGACAGACAGACAGACAGACAGACAGACAGACAGACAGAGACAGAGAGACACACACACAGACGGATCAGGAAGTCTGTCTAAGGTACAAGCGGAATGTGACACAAACTCAAACACAGTCACGCGGTGAAATGAAACAAGACAGTGTGTATGTACAAGCACGGATGGCTTTATTGGAGTGAGGTGCTACACGTAGCTTCACATCTTTCACAGTCCCCCCCCCCGAACCCCCCCCCCCCCCCCCCCCCACCCCCCTTACTGCCAGTACCCCGTCCTTAACTCCAAAAAAAGTACCGCGCCAAGAAGGGCAGCCAGATGGAGGCTAAACAGTATGTACAGGACATTGTTCATTATATTTATTGGTATCATTGACATCGGTAGTTTCATCTTCATTCATCATTTCATGGGTAAAAACATGTTTCATCACTCTCTCTTCACAGCAAGAGGGGGGACAGCGGGGAAACTGAAAGTGAAAGTGTCGGTGAAAACTGTGGACGCGGAAAACGTAAGGAAACACGGCACAAAATATATGCAAACAAATCCGTGACAAAGTCAACCCCAGAACTCCCAAGATTTTGGGTCTCCCCCCCCCCCCCCCCCCCCCCATCAGTTTTATTAATGAGGAATAAAAATTCAATTAACGTTTAAAATTACAATTTAAAAAAAAGGAGGGTTACTTAAAAGAAACTTAATGCTCCACTCCTATGCCTAAAACACCATAAAAAGGTGCTGAAATGATTCTCATACAATATAAATATTCATTAAATAAAATCGTTCCTGTAGAAAGACTGATTAAAAGACCACTTAAGATTAGAAATCAAATTAAAATAGGTCCAAACGAAAGCTTTGAAATAGTGACATCAGACCAAAGTGGGGAAACTGTGGAGAGTTACTGATCGATCATTAAAAGAGGGGCGCACTGGAGAGGGGACGAAGTGCATGTCAGTGAAAAAGGACACTTAGGGGGTTAGACACTGACAGTCAATGTGTTCAAGAAACCCAGCCACCAACATGAGGAAAACCAAATCAGAACTGAACTTTCAGCTCGTTAAAAATCTGAACTTGTCATGTGTTTTTATGTTGAAGTGGCAGCGAAAACAAAACAAAAACAAACAAAACCAAAAACTGGCGTTCTCTACCTTTTGTGAAATGTGAGGACTACATCTTAATCTCTATATAGACATCTCTCCAACATCGTAAACACACTGATCCAAACGGACAGAAAGAGAAGCCTGTTTGCTTTAGTTCATCCTCATTCCTTGGGCAAGAAACACAAGGATTACCACAAAGAACCACTCGTTTCCATAGCCCAGTATAATCATCATTGTCCAGCTGCTTCGTTCTGACCACAGCACACATTGACCTGGACAGAATTTTCTGTCTTTTTCTTTTTAAAGACGCAGGGAAAAGGAGAGGGAGAAAGGGGGAGGGGGAAGGAGAGAGAAAACGAGAGAGCAATTCTCTCCTGTATCCAGTCCATTCTTGAAAAATCAACCCAAACCAAAGAACTGCTGGAAACCGCTCCAGATTCTATGAACCCAAAGTCTCCGTTCTTCCAAGAGCTACAGTGGTGATGACCAATGACAAAGTCCAAGAAAAATTCCATCCTTTACAGACTGGGACATGACAAAAGGCCAAAGAAGCTATGCATGCGCACACATCCACTTCCCCCTTCCACGGCACGTGGGAGGGTGGAGAATAAATAATGTGATAAAACATATCCATGGTGAACTATGTACACAGGGCTGGCATCAGGACAGCGTGGAAACAAAGTTGTCAGGTCAGATATATTCATCCTATCATTGTTTATTCACAAATAGGCCTGCACTCCTCACCCATCTACCTCCATCAATTTGGACAAGACAACCCCATCCACACACACACACACACACTGCTGCATTCAGGTAAAAGACAATCGTGCACCTACAGAGGTACAGCACATCACACTAGCGATTTTCATTTGCGAAGGTTGTGAAGACACCCACCCCACAGATTTAAAGTTTGTTGTTCAAAGCGAGCAAGTGCCAAGGAGTTCACAAGCATGCTCTCCTAAAACAATGTATCATCATAAAACTCTTAAACCTTTTTCCTTAATTTTTATGTTTTTGTTTTTGTTTTTTTAAATTGAATGGCACATGCATACAACTTTTTCAAAATGTTTCATTTTGGTTTTATTTCAGACCCATTAAGAATAACAGGATTGGGACCAAACAGTTTACAAAAAAAATAATGGTAACTTACATCATACATTTAAAAATTATTTCTCAGAAATGCTTACATTTTAACAGGCTAAATGTACTCTCAGTCATGTATCATATGGATTTTCTTTTTTCTCCAAGTAAGTCAGAGCTTTGTGTTCGTAAAAAGCAGTGAACTCTCGGTCTGTAGTTTTGTACCAGCACCGTTTAACAACCAAACACAGGAAACAGAAACATGGCCGCTGAGTACTCACTCCAGGGGAAACAAATCGACCTTGCACACTAAAACCACTGTGTCCTAGACTTTTTATGTTACCCTGCATACATTAAGGGTTCACACACACACATACACACACACACACATACATTGCATACACAGCCACAATAAAACTCTTTTAAAAAAACAAAAAAAAACAGGTGGGTCAGGTAACCGTAGAAGAAAAAGAAAAAAGAAAAAAAAGGATGGCGGCCCATTCAGTACTAACCCACTCATCATCACAGCTTCTAGAATTCAGCATGTTATGTACAGACGTCCTTCTCTCCAGTCAACACAATGCTATCTCTTCCGCATTTACGCCTCATCCTGCAGCCCCCCCCCCCCCTTCCATAATCATCATAATAGATTGATACGTGCACCAGTTTTATTTCCCAAACTGGCCAATGAAGTGTTAGTATTAGTTTTCAACTGACTGATGCAAATCCTTCACATCAGCATCAAACAGGATCAGTAATCATTTCCTGCAGCATGGTCATATCAATGGTTCAACTTGTCTTTGGTTATCGTTACTATCATTACTTAATATTTTACCCTTTTGTATGTGTCCTATTTTTCTTTTTCTTTTCATGAAATCTGAATCGGTGAATGTCACCATGGTATATGGTGACTACATAATTTTCATAAAAATGTACCTTTATTTAGCATAGCTTAAATTCTTTAATCATTTAGGAATCATTCAAATGACATGCTGACACTGGCAACCTCTATCCACTGAACAACACAGCACTTTCCTCAATATCACTCTCTTTTACACACACACACACACAAACACACTGTTTGGCAATGGGCAAATGCTACAAAGTTTACAAAACATCTGACTGGGACATGTCATAGCCCATTCCATTTTTTAGTAAAACTTTTGCCATCTTTATTCACCTCATGTTGCAAACCTCAACCCCGAACTCCCCTGAAGACGGCTTTTCTCTGGACCTGCATACCCCCACTTTCCACTCTCCCATGGTGCCGTTTTCTCTTGCAGTCTTAGTCTGATTACAGTCACTTTTCATTGCTCTGCGATGATGTTCGCTCTTAACCTGAATACACCATCCCAATGAAGGCTCACAGCTGATTCGCTCATACAGATTGACAAATTATCTCACAAATTCTGTTCCCTTTCAGTCACATACCAGGTTAAGACCACTCCGTCATTGCGGAAGTTAAGGATATAGTGTAACATTCTGTTCCCTCAGTCGCGTACCAGATAAGATCACCCAGTCACTGCGCTTGTTAAGGATATAACGTATCATTCTGTTCCCTCTCAGTCACATACCAGATAAGACCACTCGTCACCACACCAGTTAAGGATATATAGTGTATCATTCTGTTCCCTCTCAGTCGCATACCAGATAAAACCACTCGTCACGACACCAGTTAAGGATATATAGTGTATCATTCTCTTCCCTTTCAGTCGCATACCAATAAGACCACTCAGTCAAAGCGCCGGTGACAGATATAGTGTCCCACTCTGTTCCCTCTCACAGTCACATACCACATAAGACCACTCAGCCAGCGTGGTGGTGACAGATTAGTATCCCATGCTGCATCCAGGGGCCCATCGCCTCGGGTTCCCAGTTTCGTTCCAAGAGCCCTATTCCAAAAAGAGTGTCGTCCACCTCCAAGAAAATAGTTGTATGATACATAACACACACTCAGCAAGCAAGTACAAGCTAAGAATACAATTTGTATTACAAACTACCCATCACTCTCTCTCTCTCTTTCACTCTCTCGGTGCTTCAAATCAAAATTCAGCTCATTTTGAATGTGTCCCCATCACATTCTACGTTGAAAGTGTGTGTGTGTTTGTTTTTTTTTCTCTTCTTGCTATTGGGCACGCAAACATTTCATAACCATTTCGGAATCCAACTTGCATTTCAATTCAAACTCTGTATAAAGCACATGCTTGATGATTCCGCGCAGACCAGAAAATACGATCTTGCCATGAACGCTTAGTTCAAGGTCACTGACACATCATGGCATAACAGGCACAGTAAAGGGACAGCACTCCTCAGCGCCTGCCCCATCACTTAAAGTGGCTGCCCTTTGGCAAGGGCAACCACACACACAGTTACTTTTTCAGTTTCTTTTCAGTGCTCCACTCATAGTCACTCTGAGTTCCAAGAGTTCACACAGTATCATCTTTTTTCAAATCTCGGCCAAGGCAGCAATGCGTTTGGATAAATGTGTCCCTTTGCGTCACCACGTAGGCTAAGAGGAGACGCGTGTTCAGCATGGCTGCGATCCCTTCATTTCAGCCAAGCACGTACATCCGTTGCACCCAAATCACAATGAACTTGTCTGTACACGCAGCAGTTCCACATCCAGCTCCGTCCCTCCCACCCTTCTCTCCCCTTCCTGCGCTCACACCCAGCATGCAACAGTCCTCTCACTTCCCTCAAACAGCCCAGCAAACCGGCCACGGCCTTTTCAGTAACAACGCGCATCGTCGAAACATCCATCCAGTGTCCTTGATGTGGACGTTAACACTCCAGTCTGTTTGCAGTAGGATTTTTTTCTGAGGGTTAATGACTTCTCTTGTAGGTAACTGGTTTCTGACGTTGTAGGTTCACTCACTGATTTTGTCTGAACTTTCTAGGTTGATCAAATACGGTCGGAGGCATTGTCCAGAAATGCTGTTTGTTATTTTTGCTTCTTCTTTTCAGCCAGCTTTCCTGGGGCTGGGCTGTGACAATGGAGGTTGTCTGACAAGTCTGAGCTCTTCTTCACTTCATCGCAGCCGATGTCCGTTCAGAAAGGAAGCAGGCATCTTCACTCAACACGGCCAGTCGTAGTTGTCGTTAAATAAAATGGCAAACAAGCGTCAGTGGCAAGCAGCCCTGCCTGCTTCAGTGGAGGTGAAATGCTTGACATTTGGCAGAGACAAAAAGGTTGGAGTAATACCATGATGGCTGCCCTGTAGGGGTTCTTTGTGTTGTCTGGTCGGTGAATACAGTTCTCTCCCCCTGGTCTTAAAGCTGCACTTGCTGAATATGCTTCCCCCCACGCTGTGCACGTGGTGCCCGACAAAGGACAGCCAGCATGCACATGGCTAATCAAGTCTAGCCACAGAGACAATGGAATAGAATGTGTAATTTTATTCAGTTCTGTCCACCGGGCCAGAAGTAGTAGAAGGACAAAAGAACACAGCCAAAATGGCCTCTACTCCTTTCTCATTTTCCCCATCTCACATTTAGTTCCCTTTTTCTACAAAGTTACTCAGAATATCTTGTTCCCTTCTTATCCTGCACCTAGTTCCCTTTTTCTGGTGGTTACTGAAACATCTCTTTTCCATTTTATCCTGCACCTAGTTCCCTTTTTCTGGTGGTTACTGAAACATCTCTTTTCCATTTTATCCTGCACCTAGTTCCCTTTTTCTGGTGGTTACTGAAACATCTCTTTTCCATTTTATCCTGCACCTAGTTCCCTTTTTCTGGTGGTTACTGAAACATCTCTTTTCCATTTTATCCTGTACTTAGTTTCCTCTTCTAGGATACAGAAAGATTTTGTTCCAATTTGATCCTGCATTTATTGATTTAGTTCCCGTACCTAGGTTATAGAAAGATCTTGTTCCAATTTTGTCCTGCACGTAGTTCCCTTATCTAGGCTATAGAAATATCTTGTTCCAATTTTATCCTGCACTTAGTTCCTTTATCTAGGTTATAGAAATATCTTGTTCCAATTTTATCTGCACTTAGTTCCTTTATCTAGGTTACAGAAATATCTTGTTCCAATTTCATCCAGTAACTAAAATATTCTGTTCCCATTTAATCCCGCACCTAGTTTTCCTTTTCTAGGTTACTAAAAATATCTTGTTCCCATTTCCCCTGCACCTAGTGCCCTGCTGTAGGTGGTTACTAAAAATATCTTGTTCCCAGTTTATTCAGCACTTAGCCCCCCTTTTCTGGAGGTTTCTAAAAATATCTTGTTCCCATTTTATCCTGCCCCTAGTTTCCCTTTTTCTGGGAAGTAAAAATATGGTGTTCCTATTTCATTCTGCACATAGCTCCATTTTTTGGGGGGCAGGTTAATAAAGAATCTGGCGGGCAGGAAAGTCAGCAAGTTTTGCTGGAGGCACAGGCTGGGAAGCAGTTGCTGTAATGAAAATGAAGACACAAAAGTCTGTGTTTAGTTAGGTGAGTAAGCCCCCGAGTGCGCGTGTAATAACCACCCACTCTTATAGAAATAGGCAGCATTCTATCAACTGCAGTTACCACTAAACATATCCTATCACACACAAATGTTTGCCAACTTTCCTCACACAAGCAGCTAACCCTGTCTAGTTGGTCAACCTCAGACTGTTTACTTTGTTCATAACAGCAGTCACTAACAATGACCACAACCGTAAGATGAATTCCAGTTGCCCTAGTCATTCTCTCAGCCTACACAGTAACCTTCCCCCACCCCACCCCACCCCCCAAAACAACAACCCACCATTCTAAAAATAAACAGTTGTTCTCTCATAAATATAAGACTTTTTTCTTCTTCATTTTTCTCCAAATGGTCCCACTCCCTTAAAAACGTTGACTGTGTCCTAAGCACTGTTGAACACGTTCCGTCCTGGCGCTGATGAGGCTGAAGGTACAGCAACCCAGTTCGCAACCGAGTGGCTCACCGCAGGACATCATGGCGTCTGTTGCCATGATTCACAGTCACTTTTCTCGGTGTATTCGCACACTGCTGACAACATGTTGCATCGCAGTTGTTGGTCTGCGTTTTGTCTTCCTTTTGCCTTTTTCTTTCTTTTTTTATAACAGAAAAATAGTGAATGAAGTAAGCATGGTTTCAAATTGTGGGGGACCCTGCGTCTTGCTCTCACGGTCTTATCTTATCCACATCCCATTGAAAATTGTTGAACATAGCCAACCAGTCAGAAGACGCCAAGCTTCGACTGCCGGTCTGGGTCCACTTTCCCGCAGCAGAGCCGGCCGGCCGGAGACGACGCGACAGGCTGCCCGCGCGGATGTTGCTGAAACCAGGTGACATCAAGCCGGAGACCAGGAGAGGAGAAATGCAGCCCCTTTTGTGCAAAAGGTGCGTGACGGCTGGCAACAGCGTGGCGAGGAAGCGCCGACAGATCCGCTGCAACACCGGGGCTGGTTGTGCTGCTAGCTATCCCCCTCCCCCCTTTCCTTCCCACCCCCTACCCCCTTCCCCTCCCCGGGGTCAATGGCTAGCCACAGGGCTCTGCTGGACGCACACCCCCACCATGGGGGACTCTTCCCCGCGGGGCTCCGGGGCAGTTCGGTGACCCACTGCGGGAGGGGCACCCCCCTCGTGCGCCACGGCGAGCGGCTGGGGGACGGAGGTGTTGGCCTGGGTGATGGTGAAAGGGTAGTTGGCGGCCGGCCAGCTTTGCTGGGGGAACTGGCTGTACTGGGCCGACGGCGGGTAGCCGCCCAGCTGCATGCTCAGCGAGCCCAGCTGGGGTTCGATCCCCTGCAGCCCTCCGCCCTGCGTGGCCGAGTGGCCGTGGTGCAGAGTGCTCAGGTCCACGGGCACGCTGTTGGTGGCCGCCAAGACCCCGGCCTGACCGGGGCGCTGGGGGTGGGGGTGGCTGACGTCGGGGGGCGGGCCGTAGGCGTGGCCCGGCACCCCCATGTTCTGGGGCCCCGGCAGCGCTGATGAAGAGGACGAGGAGGTGGATGAGAGGGAGGTGGTGGAGGACTGCACGGCAGCCAGAGGCCCTGACTGGTGACCTCCGTGGTGGTGATGGTGGTGACCTCGGTGAGTGGTGAACTGGTGCCCGGTGTGCAGAACCCCGCCATTGTTGCTGTGACGACCCTCCCACCCGCCCTGGGAGCGGGAGCCCTGGTGGGCGGGGGGCGGCGCGATGCGGTGCGCGTGGTTGGGGGGGCTCTCGCAGTCCATCGTTGCGGGCACCGCAGGGTGCTGGTGGGAAGCCGAGTGGGAGTGAGCGTGGTGGTGGCCGTGGTGTTGGTGGGTGGGGTCCGACCTCGCTCGTCCGCTGGACGTGCTTCCCACTGCAACAACAAGACAGGCGCTAGGTTAGGGGACATATACATTTTTGCTGGTAGGCATAATCCCTTTGACGCACACCGTTTCCCACACACTCCGGAACACAATGCTACTTACCGCCTCTATACCACACACATCCCTTACTAGTGAAGGCAGGAATGACTTTATCCATAAACACCATTTTGTGCAGCCTCAGCAACTATGGAAGAATCATGCAATATGGCATCATGATCACCATGACAAGGAGGTGGTTGCCCAAACTAATCCCCAAAATATTCTCTGCCACTCCAACCTCTCCCTACTTCTTTTGTTTTGAGGAGCTCTGCCAGCATCAGGAGCCAGATTGTGAAAGCAGAAAGTGGGCTGAACTCCCACAAGTTCCTCTGTAGTGCACCAAGAGGTTAACATTCTGCAGGCAGCTTTTCACACCCTGAAAAGAGCTGACTGATGTCACACCCTGAAAAGAGCTGACTGATGTCACACTCTGAAAAGAGCTGACTGATGTCACACCCTCAAAACAGCTGACTGATGTCACACTCTGAAAAGAGCTGACTGATGTCACACTCTGAAAAGAGCTGACTGATGTCACACCCTCAAAACAGCTGACTGATGTCACACTCTGAAAAGAGCTGACTGATGTCACACTCTGAAAAGAGCTGATGTCACACCCTGAAAAGAGCTGACATGTCACACTCTGAAAAGAGCTGACTGATGTCACACTCTGAAAAGAGCCAACATGTCACACTCTGAAAAGAGCTGACTGATGTCACACTCTGAAAAGAGCTGACATGTCACACTCTGAAAAGAGCTGACTGATGTCACACTATGAAAAGAGCTGACTGATGTCATTGTCACACTCTGAAAAGAGCCGACATGTCACACTCTGAAAAGAGCTGACTGATGTCACACTATGAAAAGAGCTGACTGATGTCACACTCTGAAAAGAGCTGACTGATGTCATTTTCCCGTGCTGTTAGTGTTACAACCGCATATGTTTCATGCAAACTGATGGACTAGTCATACCAAGCATTAACAGCGCATCACATGAAAATAAATCCAACAATCATATGTGCACAGAAAACAAGCCAAGCACACAAAACAGACAGGTACTGACACAAAGCACCCCGGCATAAAATAAAGACACCAGTCTCGCTTCAAGTGATTTGGCTTAAGTTTTCAAAGCGGCAGTCTTTCTTTAAGCGATCTGTTTTCAGCGCTGAGCACGGCAGTGCAAGTGCTCACGTGTGCGGCCCCTAACAACTCACAGGACATCCACAACAGTGCTTCCCAGGTGACTGTGAAACACCACATCACCTCCTGTTTGAATCAGGACTTTGTGGGCATTTTCATGCGAAGCAAAGTTCCCAGAGTGAACATTTCTGGTTGTCCTAACGGCCCTTCTGTTAGAGACTATTCGTGGGCAACAATCAAAATCCACAACACTATGAAAATTAAATGCTCAGCAGGAAATCAGAATAAGCCCCCTGTGCTTGACAGACAGCATTCAGCACACAGCATTTTGACGTTACCGTTCACAGTCTGCTGAAAGCTGCACAGAGTGGAAGTTAGAATGACACAGCTCCCGGGGGAAAGAAACAGCAGCAAAGTAGGGGTCAGAGAGACAAGCTACAAGCTACAAGAAGCAAATCAGGGGTCAGAGAGACAAGCTACAAGCTACAAGAAGCAAATCAGGGGTCAGAGAGACAAGCTACAAGGACAAGGAGCAAAGCAGGGGTCAGAGAGACAAACTATAAGGACAAGAAGCAAAGAAGGGGTCAGAGACAAGCTACAAGCAGCAAAGTAGGGGTCAGAGAGACAAGCTACAAGCAGCAAAGTAGGGGTCAGAGAGACAAGCTACAAGTACAAACAAATCAGGGGTCAGAGAGACAAGTACAAGGACAAGGGGCAAAGAGGCAGAGAGCCTACAAAGACAAGAAGCAAAGTAGGGGTCAGAGAGACAAGCTACAAGCAGCAAAGTAGGGGTCAGAGAGACAAGCTACAAGCAGCAAAGTAGGGGTCAGAGAGACAAGCTACAAGGACAAGGAGCAAAGTGAGGGTCAGAGAGACAAGCTACAAGAATCAAAGCAGGGGTTAAAAAGACAAGCTACAAGAAGCAAAGTAGGGGTCAGAGAGACAAGTTACAAGCAGCAAAATAGGGGTCAGAGAGACAAGTTACAAGGATAAGAAACAAAGTAGGGGTCAGAGAGACAAGCTACAAGGAACAAAGTAGGGGTCAGAGAGACAAGCTACAAGGAGCAAAGTAGGCGTCAGAGAGACAAGCTACAAGGAGCAAAGTAGGGGTCAGAGAGACAAGCTACAAGGAGCAAAGTAGGCGTCAGAGAGACAAGCTACAAGGAGCAAAGTAGGGGTCAGAGAGACAAGCTACAAGGAGCAAAGTAGGGGTCAGAGAGAAAAGCTACAAGCATCAAAGTAGGGGTCAGAGAGACAAGTTACAAGCAGCAAAGTAGGGGTCAGAGAGACATGCTACAAGCAGCAAAGTAGGGGTCAGAGAGACAAGCTACAAGGAGCAAAGTAGGGGTCAGAGAGACAAGCTGCCAGGAGCAAAACGGGTGTCAGGGAGACAAGCTACAAGAAGCATAGTAGGTGTCAGAGAGACATGTTACAAGGAGCAAAGTAGGGGTCAGAGAGACAAGCTACAAGGAGCAAAGTAGGGGTCAGAGAGACAAGCTACACAATGCAGCTGCAAAACAGGGGTTAGCGAGACAAGCGGCAAGTGAAAGGGAAAGAAAAGGGAGGCTACATACTATTGGTGGACGGCCGAGGTAGAAAGACTGGCAGCCAGCTCTAGCTACTGAGGTCTGAGCTGTCCTCGGCTGACCATACCATTCAGGTAGCACGCTTGGCCCAACAGAATGTCTACAACAGGAAGCAAGGGACACCACTGTCAGAAACAGGGGCACACAACTCTGCCTGCAAGCCAGGAGCCAGGGAGTGGGTGGGTGGCAATGGGTACTTTCAGGACGGGAGAAACAAGCTCCGCGCCAGTGTAGCATCACCACAAAAGTATGTGGAAAAGAAGTGGATGGACACGTGGGTGGACACATAGATGGACAGGTGGACAAACGGATGGACAGATCAATGGAAGGCTACATGATCTGGCTGGAAAGCTGCACAGGATGAACAAACACTGACGTGTGCTCCAAACAGAAGATGGATACACCGACAGGTGCACAAAAGGAAAACACAGATGTTGGGCGTCGGATTTTTGCAACAGCAAAGGGAAGCACAGGAAGAGGAATGACAACAGAAAATGGAGCTTGGGTTTTCAACTAACCTGTACTTTGTCACATCTTCACCTGCTCTTTTCAACTGCCATGCATATTTTTCATGTGTGTTGATCAAAAGAGATGTGTGGGTAGTCACTATATATTTTTATCAGATCTGAACCACTGTCATCTTCAAATTTAAAACTGTAAATCATTATTTTTCTCTATTTCAATTTCTCTTAAGACCTACCTTAAGTCTAAGTCTAACCCAGTCTAAGGGTTCAAAACACAATTGTAGTGTTTTTTCTGCCTTACTTTTGCGGCTAGTGACTGACCAAAAAGGTGTGAGAGAAAAAGACACACATGACTGGGTGAGACTGTGATATGACAGAAAAAAGACACACGTGACTGGGTGAGATTGTGATGTGACAGAAAAAAGGCACACATGACTAGGTGAGATTGAGATGGAAAGGAAAAAGGCACACAAGTAGGTGAGATTGAGATGGAAAGGAAAAAGGCACACATGACTAGGTGAGATTGAGATGGAAGGGGAAAAGGCACACATGATTGGGTGAGACTGTGATGTAACAGAAAAAAGGCACACATGACTGGATGAGATTGTGATGTGACAGAAAAAGGCACACATGACTGGGTGAGATGGTGATGTGACAGAAAAAAGGCACACATGATGGTGAGATGGAGATGGAAGGGAAAAAAGCACACATGACTGGGTGAGATTGTGATGTGACAGAAACAAGGCACACATGACGGTGAGGTTGAGATGGAAGGAAAAAAGGCACATGACCAGGTGAGATTGAGGTGGAAGGGAAAAAGGCACACATGACTGGGTGAGATTGAGATGGATGGAAAAAAGCACACAACTGGGTAAGATTGAGATGGAAGGGAAAAGGCACATATGACTGGGTGAGATTGTGTATGTGACAGAAAAAGGCACACATGACTGGGTGAGATTGAGACGGAAGGGAAAAGACACACATGACTGGGTGAGAGATTGAGAGGGGTGGAAGAAGAGGAAGAAAGAAAAAACAAACAAAAACACAAGCAGACAAGTTGGGGAGAACAATGGCATGAAGGGCATACTCAGACTGTTGGTCAATCATTTCTGTCAGTAACATCTTCATACCCATCATACCTGTTAATTAATGTCACCTCAGCAGCTTCCGTAGCAAACTCGCTTTCAGAAATTCCAACACCATGAGACCGTGAGGTGCTAACTGCTATTTGCTACATGGTGTCATCTGTGTGTGAAGGGCTTAAAGGAACAGAACGTCCCCCCCCCCCCCCCCCCCCCCGAGAACTCAGGTATTAACACTGCACTTCCACTTTTTAATCTTGAAGTAGATCAGAATATAGCCATGTTGTCAGGAATCCTGATCCCCCCCCCCCCCCATATTGAGCTGATTTTTCCAAACTCCGTTCATATACATAAATGTTAAAATCCCTGTGTGTCATAACAGTGAAACCTGTGATTACTTGTGATTTGAGAAATTTGCTTTGACCACAATACAAAATGTGGAGCTGATTGTCAGAAGATGACCCTGTGTGGCTGACAGGACGTTAAAACAGGCAAGTACTAGCAGCTGTGACAGGACCTTGAAATCCAAGCACCTGCAGTTATAGGAATGTTAAATATCAAGTCACTGTGACCAGCACAGGAACAGTTCTCTATCTTCTTTTTCTGTTCTTTTCTCACTTACAATCCTGAGCCCTAAACAAATCAAGTAGCGTCACTTTCACAGGGTAGGAATGCACACAGGAACAAATAAATGGACAATGTGTAAGAATGCACACAGGAACAAATAAATGGACAGTGTGTAAGAATGCACACAGGAACAAATAAATGGACAGTGTGAAACAATGCACACAGGAACAAATAAATGGGCAGTGTGTAAGAATACACACAGAAACAAATAAATGGACAGTGCGTAAAATGCAAACCAGATCATGACAACATGTCAAACATTACCCCCCAAAAAAACACAAACACAAAAAGTAAGTAAGTAACAGCAATCAACTCCAAATTTGACTTCACTAAACTGGCTCCCTTCCAAATAAGCTCTGCCCTGAGTCGCAAACTAGGTCCACCATTTGGTGAATAGGAACCCACTTCTGGTAATAAATCTCTCAGACTCCGTCTCTTTCTTACAGCTTGCTCCCCCCCCCCCCCCCCCCCCCCCCCCAAAAAAAAAACTTTTTCAAAAAACAATGACAGCAACCCCACTGGGTTTTGCCCAGTTATCTCTTCCTCTGAGCTTGGACCCCCCCCCCCCCCCCCCCCCCCCACTTCTGTGGGTCTTAGCTAAGATCATCTTTTCCCATCGGCTTGGCCCCCCCCCCTTCCCCTTCTGTGGGAATTAGCTAAGATCTATCTTCTGTGGGTCTTAGCTAAGATCTATCTTTTCCCATTGGCTTGGACCCCCCCACCCGTTGGTCTTAGCTATGACCTATCTTTTCCCATCAGCTTGCCCCCCCCCCCCCCCCCCCCCCCTTCTGTGGGTCTTACCTATGATCCATCTTTTCCCATCAGCTTGGATCTTTCTCTCTCAGCTTGCCCCCCTCTCAATTTGGATTTCTCTCTCCCCCCCCTCCCACAAACCTTCCTTAGCTAAACTGCCAGCAACCAGCCAGGGAGAATTGGGCATAGACTGAAGAATGGAGAATACTCAAAGCCACAACATCAAGAACAATATCAAACGTTTTGATACAGTTTTACATCTGCACTCACTACTAGTACTACAGCAAGAAATAAACTGAGAACATCAATATATCATATAGACAATAGACAAGATCATCACCCCCCCCCCCCCCCACAACAACAAATAAGAAAAAAAAATAAGCTAACAAAACTCAACAGGTGGTCTATGCAAAAGCACACAAACAAACACACCTTGCAAGAGTGAAAGTTGGCCTTTTTAATCCCTGAAATCTTGACTAGGAAATCAATGCACGGTACACTCCTGTTTTTTTGTTTTACCAATAATGAATGACAAGACGGTGAGCTAAATAACACATCTGCACACTGTAGAATCCCTGTGTTTTGGCCGGGGCCCAAAGTGGCCTTACACACAAGAGGGCTGGTTCTTGGTCCAATGTTTGTTCAGGTAGAAAAACGTGGCTTATGAAAGGGTTGGTTTGGGGCTTGGCCTCACGCCTTTTCTTTGAAAACTCTGTGAAGTGGTTGCCCTGACATAACCGTCATGATTTACTCGGTTTAAAAAAGGAACGAAAGAAAACAAAAACAGCTGCAGAAGTTCTAAATGTCTGTGAAAGTTTCCAAGCTCTCTGGACCTACGCAGGAGTGCTGTACCTTGACTGCCAATGCCTCCTCCCCAAGCCCTTGAGATCCCATGTATAATTTCAGGATTTTTCAAAGAGCCAACTTTGACCGTGGGCCCAGTGTGAAAGACAAGCTGGCGCCCAGAGCTAGTTGCACCGGCCTCCCTACCTGATGGACTGGAGGCAGTCTGCTGCTCCATGGCTGGGCTGGTGGATGTGCTGTTGGACGTGTTGGTGCTCTCGTCCGTCGTCTTCTTGAAGAAGTTGTGCTGGAGAGCGTAGTAGGGGGAGATGCGAGTCTTGGGATCAAAGTCTAACATGCGGAGAATCAAGTCCTTGAACTTGAGGTAATCGGCCACAGTGTGACCTGTTTCCCCGGCCCTTCGTCCCCCTGGTCCTCCTGTCTCCGCCCCGATGATGTCATGAAGCTTCCGAGAAGTGGGCGCCTTGTACTGCAACAACAACACGGTCTTTGTCAGCCACAATGACAAGCAAGCGAGCCAGAATTCAACACCCACCCAACAACAACATGGTCTTTGTCAGCATTCAGCGACAAGCAAGCAAGTCTGTCAGCCCTCAATGACAAGCAATCAAGCCATCATTCAACACCCTCCCAACAACAACATGGTCTTTGTCAGCCCTCAGTGACAAGCAAGTCTTTGTCAGCCCTTAATGACAAGCAATCAAGCCATCATTCAACACCCTCCCAACAACAACAAGGTCTTTGTCAGCCACTGTGACAAGCAATCAAGCCAGCATTCAACACCCTCCCAACAACAACACGGTGTTTGTCAGCCCTCAGTGACAAGCAAGCCAGCCAGCATTCAACACCCTCCCAACAACAAAACCACGTGACGTACACTGACAGTGGTACCATCATTCTTCACCACCCCTCCACACCCAGAACCATCAAGCTGCTTCTGAATGGCAACAGAAAATGGGGCAGCAGTTTAAATGCATTTTTAAAACCCAACACAGTAAGAGAGAAAAAAGTGGGTTAATTTTAAAAAAATCAAAAAAATCTTGTATTCTTTTCATAATTTGTGAATCTCTTTCCAATAAAGAACAAAACAAGCTGTGCACCCGCTATCTACACTGCAGGAAAGGTAAAGCAAACGTTCCTCTGAATTTGGTTTGACAAAACAAAACAAAAAGAGAGGGTGAACGTCAAATTATATAATCTATAATTAGGGGAGATGACAAGGTGAATGTCGAATTACACAATCTATAATTTGTGAAAAACATGGTGAATGTCAAATTGCATAACCTATAATTAGGGGGGGAAATGGTGAATGTGAAATTACACAATCTATAATTAGGGGATAATATGGTGAATGTCAAATTACATAACCTATAATTACTGGAAAACACGGGGACTGTCAAATTACATACTCTATACTCATATAATACACAACCAAATGTTGGTATTTGTTGCTTGGTGTTGGAATGTTTAGTCTTACCTTTGTACTATAAATATGAATTTAATTTTTCTTTCAGTTTTTGTTTTGTTTGCTTCTTTGCTTATCACTTGGTCTTGCATAACAGCCTAGATGTCATTGTGCACATGATGATAAGTCTTGCAAAAAAAGTTAGATGTCATTGTGCACATGATGACAAGTCTTGCACAACAAGTTAGATGTCATTGTGCACATGACAGGTCTTGCAAAACAAGTTAGATGTCATTGTGCACATGATGACAAGTCTTGCACAACAAGTTAGATGTCATTGTGCACATGATGACCAGTCTTGCAAAACAAGTTAGTTGTCATTGTGCACATGATGACCAGTCTTGCACAACAAGTTAGATGTCATTGTGCACATGATGACAGGTCTTGCAAAACAAGTTAGATGTCATTGTGCACATGATGATAAGTCTCGCAAAACAAGTTAGATGTCATTGTGCACATGATGACAAGTCTTGCACAACAAGTTAGATGTCATTGTGCACATGATGACAAGTCTTGCAAAACAAGTTAGATGTCATTGTGCACATGATGACCAGTCTTGCAAAACAAGTTAGATGTCATTGTGCACATGATGATAAGTCTTGCAAAACAAGTTAGATGTCATTGTGCACATGATGACAAGTCTTGCAAAACAGTTAGATGTCATTGTGCACATGATGACAAGTCTTCCAAACTAGTTAGTTGTCATTGTGCACATGATGACAAGTCTTCCAAACAAGTTAGTTGTCATTGTGCACATGATGAGAAGTCTTCCAAACAAGTTAGCTGTCATTATGCACATGATCACAAGCCTAAACACATCATTCCAAGCTCCAACCTTCTTGTTGTCCCGCGGTTTCTTTGGAGCGTAGGATCCATCCGGCATCAGGTCGAAGTACTTGCGTGTTTTCTGGGCCTGGTCCAAGATGTGTCTTGGGGGAACTCCAAGCACCTCCACAATCTTCATCATCTGGTCAAACTGCACAGAGCACATCCAGTGTCAGCACAACATAGTCTTTCCAACTGAGACAGCATGTCAACACCAGTTCCTTCACACTCACATGTGTACAATACAAACAGCAGTCACTTATCTGCCCTCCCCTCTTCAGTTCTTATCTCTGACCCACCCCACTCACCCTGCCTCCTGTTGCTACTTGGTCTGTGCCTGTGCTGTCAGACTCAGTCTGTTTCCCTGTCTGTCTCATTACTCAGTCTACTGTCACATCACTCAGCCTGTCTGACATTTCCCTGTCTGCCTCATTACTCAGTCTACTGTCACATCACTCAGCCTGTCTGACATTTCCCTGTCTGCCTCAGTACTCAGTCTACTGTCACATCACTCAGCCTGTCTGACATTTCCCTGTCTGCCTCATTACTCAGTCTACTGTCACATCACTCAGCCTGTCTGACATTTCCCTCTCTGTCACATCACTCAGCCTGTCTGACATTTCCCTGTCTGTCTCAGTACTCAGTCTACTGTCACATCACTCAGCCTGTCTGACATTTCCCTGTCTGCCTCATTACTCAGTCTACTGTCACATCACTCAGCCTGTCTGACATTTCCCTGTCTGCCTCAGTACTCAGTCTACTGTCACATCACTCAGCCTGTCTGACATTTCCCTGTCTGCCTCATTACTCAGTCTACTGTCACATCACTCAGCCTGTCTGACATTTCCCTGTCTGTCTCAGTACTCAGTCTACTGTCACATCACTCAGCCTGTCTGACATTTCCCTGTCTGCCTCATTACTCAGTCTACTGTCACATCACTCAGCCTGTCTGACATTTCCCTGTCTGTCTCATTACTCAGTCTACTGTCACATCACTCAGCCTGTCTGACATTTCCCTGTCTGCCTCAGTACTCAGTCTACTGTCACATCACTCAGCCTGTCTGACATTTCCCTGTCTGCCTCATTACTCAGTCTACTGTCACATCACTCAGCCTGTCTGACATTTCCCTGTCTGTCTCAGTACTCAGTCTACTGTCACAGCACTCAGCCTGTCTGACATTTCCCTGTCTGTCTCAGTACTCAGTCTACTGTCACATCACTCAGCCTGTCTGACATTTCCCTGTCTGTCTCAGTACTCAGTCTACTGTCACAGCACTCAGCCTGTCTGACATTTCCCTGTCTCAGTACTCAGTCTACTGTCACATCACTCAGCCTGTCTGACATTTCCCTCTCTGTCACATTACTCAGTCTACTGTCACATTTACTCAGCCTATTTGACATTTCTGTCTTTAACAGGGACCGGCGTATCTATGATTCCTTGCCTGTCTCATTGCCCAGTCCATTGTCTCATTACTTCCCTGTTGGATTGCTGTCTACTGTCTCTTCCCTGTCTCACTACTCACACCCCTGCCTGTCTGTCTCATTACTCAATGTACTGTCTCACTACTCACACCCCTCCCTGCCTGTCTCATTACTCAGTGTACTGTCTCACTACTCACACCCCTGCCTGTCTGGCTCATTACTCAGTGTACTGTCTCACTACTCACACCCCTCCCTGCCGGGCTCATTACTCAGTGTACTGTCTCACTACTCACACCCCTGCCTGTCTGGCTCATTACTCAGTCTGCTGTCTCACTACTCACACCCCTCCCTGCCTGTCTCATTACTCAGTGTACTGTCTCACTACTCACACCCCTCCCTGCCTGTCTCATTACTCAGTGTACTGTCTCACTACTCACACCCCTCCCTGCCGGGCTCATTACTCAGTCTGCTGTCTCACTATTCAGACCCCTCCCTGCCTGTCTCATTACTCAGTGTACTGTCTCACTACTCACACCCCTGCCTGTCGGGTCTCATTACTCAGTGTGCTGTCTCACTACTCACACCCCTCCCTGCCTGTCTCATTACTCAGTGTACTGTCTCACTACTCACACCCCTCCCTGCCTGTCTCATTACTCAGTGTACTGTCTCACTACTCACACCCCTCCCTGCCTGTCTCATTACTCAGTGTACTGTCTCACTACTCACACCCCTCCCTGCCTGTCTCATTACTCAGTGTACTGTCTCACTACTCAGACCCCTCCCTGTCTGTCTCATTACTCAGTGTACTGTCTCACTACTCACACCCCTCCCTGCCGGGCTCATTACTCAGTGTACTGTCTCACTATTCAGACCCCTCCCTGCCTGTCTCATTACTCAGTGTACTGTCTCATTACTCAGCTGATCTCTACTTTCCCATGCCTCAGTCTCTTCTCTCATTACTCCTCTGACTTTCCAGTATCCCATTACTCGGCTGATCTCGACTTTTCTTGTCTCATTACTCAGTCTCTCTCAGACTTTCCCCTGTCTCATTGCTCCGTCTACCTCAGACTTTCCCCTGTCTCATTACTCAGTCTTTCTCAGACTTTCCCCTGTCTCATTATTCACTTTCCCCTGTCTCATTACTCAATCTACCTCAGACTTTCCCCTGTCTCATTACTTAGACTTTCCCCTGTCTCATTACTCAATCTACCTCAGACTATCCCCTGTCTCATTACTCAATCTATCTCAGACTTTCCCCTGTCTCATTACTCAGTCTATCTCAGACTTTCCCCTGTCTCATTACTCAGTCTATCTCAGCCTTTCCCCTGTCTCATTACTCAGCTATCTCAGTCCCCTGTCTCATTACTAGTCTATCTCAGCTTCCCCTGTCTCATTACTCAGTCTATCTCAGACTTTCCCCTGTCTCATTACTCAGTCTATCTCAGCCTTTCCCCTGTCTCATTACTCAGTCTATCTCAGCTTCCCTGTCTCATTACTCAGTCTATCTCAGCCTTTCCCCTGTCTCATTACTCAGTCTATCTCAGACTTCCCCGTCTCATTACTCAGTCTATCTCAGCCTTTCCCCTGTCTCATTACTCAGTCTATCTCAGCCTTTCCCCTGTCTCATTACTCAGTCTATCTCAGCCTTTCCCCTGTCTCATTACTCAGTCTATCTCAGCCTTTCCCCTGTCTCATTACTCAGTCTATCTCAGACTTTCCCCGTCTCATTACTCAGACTATCTCTTACATTTCCCTGCCTGTCTCAAAACTCTAAATAGTGTCTCATTACTTTGCGATTTGCCCCCCCCCCCCCCCCCCCCCCCATGGCGTGGTGCTTGCCCACCTCATTGGATCCAGCGAAGAGTGGCTCCCCAGTGTGCATCTCAACCAGAATGCAACCCAGGCTCCACATGTCGATGGCAAGGTCGTAGGGGATTCCTAGTAACACCTCTGGTGAGCGGTAAAACCGACTCTGGATGTACTGGTATATCTGCGTCACAAAGCCGCCAGGTCACAGCACGCGTGGAAAGCAAAATCAACAGGGGGGGCCCAAAAACGGAACACGCATAAACGCAAACCAAACATGCGGAATGAAAACAGAAATGACACAAAGAGCAGCCAGTCAGTCAAAGCATGTGGAAAACAATCAGTCAGGACATGTAATGCAATAGAAACCAAGCACTACACTGGACAGTCAGGACATATAGGACAGTCAGTACAGTCTGGACATATAGTACAGTCAGGACATACAGGACAGTCAGGATATACAATGCAAAAGAAACCAACACTACACAGGACCATCAGGACATACAACAGAAATCAAGCAATTAACAGCTAGTCCAAACATGGCTGGAACACAGTCAGTAAAAACCCGACTGTGAAAAGCAGTTGGCCAGATATGACTGGAACACAGTAAAAACCCAACTGTGAAAAGCAGTTAACCAGATATGACTGGAACACAGTCAGTAAAAACCCAACTGTGAAAAGCAGTTGGCCAGATATGACTGGAACACAGTCAGTAAAAACCCAACTGTGGAAAGCAGTTAACCAGATATGACTGGAATACAGTCAGTAAAAACCCAACTGTGAAAAGCAGTTGGCCAGATATGACTGGAACACAGTCAGTAAAAACCCAACTGTGAAAAGTAGTTAACCAGATATGACTGGAACACAGTCAGTAAAAACCCAACTGTGAAAAGCAGTTGGCCAGATATGACTGGAACACAGTCAGTAAAAACCCAACTGTGGAAAGCAATTAACCAGATATGACTGGAACACAGTCAGTAAAAACCCAACCGTGGAAAGCAGTTAACAGATATGACTGGAACACAGTCAGTAAAAACCCAACCGTGGAAAGCAGTTAACCAGATATGACTGGAACACAGTCAAAAAACCCAACCATGGAAAGAAGTTAATCAGATATGACTGGAACACAGTCAGTAAAAACCCAACCGTGGAAAGCAGTTACCAGAAAATGACTGGAACACAGTCAGTAAAAACCCAACTGTGAAAAGCAGTTGGCCAGATATGACTGGAACACAGTCAGTAAAAACCCAACTGTGAAAAGCAGTTAACCAGATATGACTGGAACACAGTCAGTAAAAACCCAACCGTGGAAAGCAGTTAACCAGATATGACTGGAACACAGTCAGTAAAAACTCAACCGTGGAAAGCAGTTAACCAGATATGACTGGAACACAGTCAGTAAAAACCCAACCGTGGAAAGAAGTTAATCAGATATGACTGGAACACAGTCAGTAAAAACCCAACCGTGGAAAGACGTTAACCAGATATGACTGGAACACAGTCAGTAAAAACCCAACCGTGGAAAGCAGTTACCCAGATATGACTGGAACACAGTCAGTAAAAACCCAACCGTGGAAAGCAGTTACCCAGATATGACTGGAACACAGTCAGTAAAAACCCAACCGTGGAAAGCAGTTAAACAGATATGACTGGAACACAGTCAGTAAAAAGCCAACCGTGGAAAGCAGTTAACCAGATATGTCTGGAACACAGTAAAAACCCAACCGTGGAAAGCAGTTAACCAGATATGACTGGAACACAGTCAGTAAAAAGCCAACTGTGGAAAGCAGTTGGCCAGAACATATAAGGCAACCACTGAACCAGTAAGTCAGAACATGTACATGGAAAGCAAACAGCCTGTCAGAAAACATGTGGCAAGCAAGCAGACAGTCTAGACATAATTTTACATGAAACAGAATTTAGTCAGAATATGTATGGGAAGCAAGCAGCCTGTCAAAACATAGGCGGAAAGCAAGGCGACAGTCAAAACATGAGAAAGAGTTTAGTCAGCACAGGTATGGAAAGCAACAAGGAGACAGTCAAAACATGACAAAGAGTTTAGTCAGCACAGGTATGGAAAGCAACAAGGAGACAGTCAAAACATGTCAAAGAACTTAGTCAGTACAGGTACGGAAAGCAAAGTGTGTCAGAACCCAGGCACAAAGCAAGCAGTCAACTTATGAGAATTGTTTTCTCCACCAGAACATGTATGGAAAATGACAAAGAGTTCAGTCAGCACAGGTATGGAAAGCAACAAGGAGACAGTCAAAACATGACAAAGAGTTTAGTCAGCACAGGTATGGAAAGCAACAAGGAGACAGTCAAAACATGACAAAGAGTTCAGTCAGCACAGGTATGGAAAGCAACAAGGAGACAGTCAAAACATGACAAAGAGTTCAGTCAGCACAGGTATGGAAAGCAACAAGGAGACAGTCAAAACATGACAAAGAGTTCAGTCAGCACAGGTATGGAAAGCAACAAGGAGACAGTCAAAACATGACAAAGAGTTCAGTCAGCACAGGTATGGAAAGCAACAAGGAGACAGTCAAAACATGACAAAGAGTTCAGTCAGCACAGGTATGGAAAGCAACAAGGAGACAGTCAAAACATGACAAAGAGTTCAGTCAGCACAGGTATGGAAAGCAACAAGGAGACAGTCAAAACATGACAAAGAACTTAGTCAGTACAGGTACGGAAAGCAAAGTGTGTCAGAACCCAGGCACAAAGCAAGCAGTCAACTTATGAGAATTGTTTTCTCCACTAGAACATGTATGGAAAATGAACAATGTATCAGAGCACAGGCAGAATGCAAGCAGAGTGAAAATATGAGAAAGAATTTACAGAGCATGTAATATATGGAAGGCAAACAACTGCCAGACTACATATGGAAGGAAAACCAGAACATGTGTGGCAAGCCAACAGAACACGCATGGAATGCAAACAGCTAGCCAGACCACATAGTAAAAACATGCATTTCCTATGTCAAACAATAATACATGAAGCCCAACAAAGACACATTATGTATTTCATACATGTACACAGATCAACAAGAAGTTTTTACACAGACTCTCTCTCACATTCATGGATACACACGCTTGCACACCGAGCATCACTTTCCGGCACCTTCCTCCAAATTCTGCCAGATTTAGTTACGCCACTGATGGGGCACTCTTTATCTCTGCGCAGCTGTCCAGTGACAGTCAGCACCCGGTGAAAGGTTTGTGAAAGCCTATTGCCCAAGCACCCACATAAACATGAGATGCATCCACCCCAAGTTAAAAAAAGGTTCCGTGTTAATTCAAATGATTGTGGTTTCATTTGTTTTGGTGTAAACTTTGTTGGCAGCTAAAAATGACACTTCTTGTTTTATTTGAATTGTTTGTAACAAACTTATTGCTGTTTGAGCACCAATGAAAAACTGCTTGTTAGCTGACGGCAGTGGTTGAAGGAAGGATGAGTTTGACATGCACATACACTGAGTCTCTCTCTCTTTCTCTCTCTCTCGTACACAAAGGCAAACCCACACTCTGCAGTATTACTTACCCTCTGTCCAAGTTGACACGAACTACCAAAATCCACAATTTTGATTGCACTGCGCTTGGGGTTGCACAACAGAATGTTTTCTGGCTTGAGGTCACAATGAATAATATTAATTTCCGGTGTTGCTAAAAATAGCAACGCGGTACACAACTGCTGAGCAAATTTACGAGTCAAGTTGAGGGACACCCCTCGGAAGTTTGTGTTTCGTAACAAGTCGTACAAGTTGTAGGAGAGCAGTTCAAACACCAAACATAGATGATTCCGGAACATGAAGTGCCGCTTTAACCTCACTGAAACAAAGAAAAAGAAAAATGATGTGACAATACTTCACATAACACAAAGAGAAAAAATACATAACGCACTGACATGACAAGGAGAAAAAAAATAATGTTACAGTACTTCACACAACACACTGACACAGAAAAAAGTCTATGTTACAGTACTTCACATAAACACATGGACAACCATACTTCCAAGCATACACGAGCACACACATGTACATGGCCTGTACACACTACACGGGTGCATGCAAGATACTCAAGCTGGACCTCAAGATTTTTACCCGCTCTTCAAAACTAACAGAAGGTGGCGCCATACTATGTTATATACTGCTGCTAGTTCATGTAATAGGTCGGCAAAGACTTTCCTCCAGGCACCTGCAGTCAGGAACATCAATTGTTTATCAGGAATTTCAGCTCTCCATCAGTGCAGGTTCACCCACAACACTCAGACATGTGAAAAATGGTGCTATGTTTCTACAGCGAGGAAAAGGGGCAGAAAGTCCCTGACGCAGGCTGCTGGTCAAAGTTCCGTCTCTTAGAATTGGATGGGAACTGCCAAGCATGCACTCCTGTATATAAATTATCTCCCTTCACCACACTCCCATTGACTGACAAATCATCTCCCTTTACTATAACATGTATAAAACAAAGCTGAAGATGAACAGAAAAACTAAACTTAGCCAGAAGCATTTTGGGTCTCTAGTGGAGTAAAAAATATACGGGGAGGGGGGGGAGTAAAACAGAAAAAAGAAAAAAAGAAGGGTATATCAATGGTGTTCCCCCCACCCCACTCCCCAGGAACCATAACACAAAAACACCCACCAAAAATCCACCCACCAAAAATGCCTTTCAATTCAAAACAACACAAATTTATGATGTCCTTAACAAGCACAACCACACCCACTGTGCTCCTCCACAGGTCCTTTCAATCCTGCTTACAACAAATCGGCCCTGTGCATGCTGCTAGTTCCGATTCTGAAGAAGTTTGTTGCCTTTTTCTATAAAAGTGGATTAGTTTGAATACTTTATTTTTTATGTTTTTACAGTCCTTAACAGAAAAATGGAAATAAACAGCCTCTGCCTTAGGCAAACAATCTTTAGATGATGTCTTGCTAAGGTGTATCAAACAATCTTTGTAACACATGGACTGCTGTCTTGAGACAGTGACCAGTGACTCACCAGATGTCATCACAGCCTGGGTCAGATGGAATGAGAGCATCTCTATGGGACAAACCGTAGGACTTTGCACTGGAAAATGTCCAACCTGAACTTGAAGAAGCTGCCCAGTCTGAATGATGGTTTCCTCTCCACTTAACATTTCCAAAAGAGGGCCAAGATCCTCAAAACTAAGCCGGGCCATGACCCTCAAAACTAAGCCGGGCCAAGACCCTCAAAATTAAGCCAGGCCAAGACCCTCAAAACTAAGGCAGGCCACGACCCTCAAAACTAAGCCGTGCCAAGACCCTCAAAACTAAGCTGGGCCAAGACCCTCAAAACTAAGGCGGGCCATGACCCTCAAAACTAAGCTGGGCCATGACCCTTAAAACTAAATCACCTATGCACTACTGGCTTTCCTGGCATACCTATATAATACTTGTTTTCAGCGTCATGCCGGTTCATGAGTTCCAGGAGCTTGACCTCGATCTGCGCCTGGTTGAGGAAGGGTTTCTTGTTTTTGATGATCTTGATGGCCACCTGCTCCTGGTCCCCATGGTCGTAGGCCTTCACCACCTGACACACAACACACAGTGTCAGCATTTCAGTCTCAAGATCCTCAACACAAATACTGACAGGTGAAGTGCTTGCCAATACTGACAGCAGTTGGGAATATACATATGTCTTTATGTTACATATTATATATGATACAGGCAGTGCTTAGAGCACTGGCCCCACTTTTTCCCAGTTACTAAGTGGACTCATGTTTGCTTCAATGCACCCCCCCCCCCCCCACACACACAAATAAAATAATTACAGTGAAAATCATGCTAGGGAGTTCTTAACCACAAAAACTGAAAAGATGACTCCCTGAGATTGTACGGTATCATTCATAACTATCCATTCTGCATGGTCACTATACAATGGTAGTTTGCTGTACTCTAAAGACCTGAGGGATTTTCGTTTCAAACATTTGCTTTCATCCAAACACTTAGGGATTTTTCTTTCAAACATCCCACAGAGCCCAAGAACAAGGGACGACTTTCCAGCCCCTAGTCTAGACGGCAAGTCAACAGCGTGCAGATTCTGTTCCATGATGACCAGCGTCTTAAGGTTAACAATGGGGCCAATCCTGATCCTGCTTTGTAACCCCCACCCTCTCTCTTCACCCACCTGCCCGAAGGACCCTTTGCCGATCAGTGAATCAATCTCGTAGCGATCGTTCCACTTTTCTTTGGGGTTGATGATGTAATCGTGGTTGGCATCATCATAGCCCTCGTTGAAGACATGGACGTTGACCTTGTTCTTCTTGTTTCCGCTCTCGTCCCCTTGCGTCGTCCCCTGAGCCCGCCGCTTCTTCTTGGCGTAGTACACCTGTGAACACAACTCACAGTCAATCCTGGCTGCCTCAATTCAACTATGGGCTGCATGCAAGAAGTTCCAGACTTTAGAACTTGTCACTACAGGTTAAGGAGACCACGGGACACCAACCAAACAGAAACAATGAGCACTAGAAGTATACAGTGGTCTAATTACAGCAGTGTGACCACAAACTTGTCACAAGAAAGAACATGTATAGTGTCATCGGTGAAAAAGGAGAATGAGAGATTTCCTCATCTGCCAGTTTCAAAATGGGGATTTGGGAGGGAAAATCCCCCCTCCCCTCCACCTCAGTGACAACTCCTCACACACCAGGAGCATGTGAATTGTGATGCAGGTTATACTGTGTAATGTGACAGCAGCACAATCAGCCTCTCATGCTAGTCACTTTGAATGCATTCCCACACTTAAGATCTGAATGCAGAACTCATTCTGACTTGTAATGCATGTAGTACATACTGACGTTGTACCTAAGTGTAGTTTCACGGTCAACCTCATGGAATGCCTCCAACCAGGCCAACAACATACCATGTGTTTCTCCAAAAATATTCCTGTCTTTGGACACACTGCTGCAAGCAGTAACTGGGTAAGAAATGGGTATGAAAATGAAATACGATCTCCATTTTCTGGTGGGTGTACTTTAGCTCTGGGTTCTACTACTACTCTTGAAGAAGGTGGAGTGTCTGACCATCGGACATGCACCCTGAAGAAGGTGGAGTGTCTGACCACTAGACATTCACCCTGAAGAAGGTGGCGTGTCTGACCACTAGACATTCACCCTGAAGAAAGTGGCGTGTCTGACCACTAGACATTCACCCTGAAGAAGGTGGCGTGTCTGACCACTAGACATTCACCCTGAAGAAAGTGGAGTGTCTGACCACTAGACATTCACCCTGAAGAAAGTGGAGTGTCTGACCACTAGACATTCACCCTGAAGAAGGTGGCGTGTCTGACCACTAGACATTCACCCTGAAGAAAGTGGAGTGTCTGACCACTAGACATTCACCCTGAAGAAAGTGGAGTGTCTGACCACTAGACATTCACCCTGAAGAAAGTGGAGTGTCTGACCACTAGACATTCACCCTGAAGAAGGTGGAGTGTCTGACCATCAGACATGCAGCCTGTCTGCTAGAGCGCCATGTTGAAATGGGCTGATGCCTTACTGTGACCACAATGAAGTCTTACACAGGGAGGTCAGGTCACGGGGGGCACTCACCACAGTGATGTCTTACACAGGGAGGTCAGGTGGGGCACTCACCACAGTGAAGTCTTACACAGGGGGGTCAGGTCACAGGGGGCACTCACCACAGTGAAGTCTTACACAGGGGGGTCAGGTCACAGGGGGCACTCACCACAGTGAAGTCTTACACAGGGAGGTCAGGTCACGGGGGCACTCACCACAGTGAAGTCTTACACAGGGAGGTCAGGTTACTGGGTGCACTCACCACAGTGAAGTCTTACACAGGGAGGTCAGGTCACAGGGTGCACTCACCACAGTGAAGTCTTACACAGGGAGGTCAGGTCACAGGGGGCACTCACCACAGTGAAGTCTTACACAGGGAGGTCAGGTCACAGGGGGCACTCACCACAATGAAGTCTTACACAGGGAGGTCAGGTCACAGGGGGCACTCACCACAAGTGAAGTCTTACACAGGGGGGTCAGGTCACAGGGGGCACTCACCACAGTGAAGTCTTACACAGGGGGGTCAGGTCACAGGGGGCACTCACCACAGTGAAGTCTTACACAGGGAGGTCAGGTTACTGGGTGGCACTCACCACAGTGAAGTCTTACACAGGGAGGTCAGGTCACAGGGGGCACTCACCACAGTGAAGTCTTACACAGGGAGGTCAGGTCACAGGGGGCACTCACCACAGTGAAGTCTTACACAGGGAGGTCAGGTCACAGGGGGCACTCACCACAGTGAAGTCTTACACAGGGAGGTCAGGTCACAGGGGGCACTCACCACAGTGATGTCTTACACAGGGGGGTCAGGTCACAGGGGGCACTCACCACAGTGATGTCTTACACAGGGGGGTCAGGTCACAGGGGGCACTCACCACAGTGATGTCTTACACAGGGGGGTCAGGTCACAGGGGGCACTCACCACAGTGATGTCTTACACAGGGAGGTCAGGTCACAGGGGGCACTCACCACAGTGATGTCTTACACAGGGGGGTCAGGTCACAGGGGGCACTCACCACAGTGAAGTCTTACACAGGGAGGTCAGGTCACAGGGGGCACTCACCACAGTGAAGTCTTACACAGGGAGGTCAGGTCACAGGGGGCACTCACCACAGTGATGTCTTACACAGGGAGGTCAGGTCACAGGGGGCACTCACCACAGTGATGTCTTACACAGGGGGTCAGGTCACAGGGGGCACTCACCACAGTGATGTCTTACACAGGGAGGTCAGGTCACAGGGGGCACTCACCACAATGAAGTCTTACACAGGGAGGTCAGGTCACAGGGGGCACTCACCACAATGAAGTCTTACACAGGGAGGTCAGGTCACAGGGGGCACTCACCACAGTGAAGTCTTACACAGGGAGGTCAGGTCACAGGGGGCACTCACCACAGTGAAGTCTTACACAGGGAGGTCAGGTCACAGGGGGCACTCACCACAGTGAAGTCTTACACAGGGAGGTCAGGTCACAGGGGGCACTCACCACAGTGAAGTCTTACACAGGGAGGTCAGGTCACAGGGGGCACTCACCACAGTGAAGTCTTACACAGGGAGGTCAGGTCACAGGGGGCACTCACCACAGTGAAGTCTTACACAGGGAGGTCAGGTCACAGGGGGCACTCACCACAGTGAAGTCTTACACAGGGAGGTCAGGTCACAGGGGGCACTCACCACAGTGAAGTCTTACACAGGGAGGTCAGGTCACAGGGGGCACTCACCACAGTGAAGTCTTACACAGGGAGGTCAGGTCACAGGGGGCACTCACCACAGTGAAGTCTTACACAGGGAGGTCAGGTCACAGGGGGCACTCACCACAGTGAAGTCTTACACAGGGAGGTCAGGTCACGGGGGCACTCACCACAGTGAAGTCTTACACAGGGAGGTCAGGTCACAGGTGGCACTCACCACAGTGAAGTCTTACACAGGGAGGTCAGGTCACAGGGGGCACTCACCACAGTGAAGTCTTACACAGGGGGGTCAGGTCACAGGGGGCACTCACCACAGTGATGTCTTACACAGGGAGGTCAGGTCACTGGGTGCACTCACCACAGTGATGTCTTACACAGGGAGGTCAGGTCACTGGGTGCACTCACCACAGTGATGTCTTACACAGGGAGGTCAGGTCACGGGTGCACTCACCACAGTGATGTCTTACACAGGGAGGTCAGGTCATCAGGTGCACTCACCACAGTGATGTCTTACACAGGGAGGTCAGGTCATCAGGTGCACTCACCACAGTGATGTCTTACACAGGGAGGTCAGGTCATCAGGTGCACTCACCACAGTGATGTCTTACACAGGGAGGTCAGGTCATCAGGTGCACTCACCACAGTAACGTCTTACACAGGGAGGTCAGGTCATCAGGTGCACTCACCACAGTGAAGTCTTACACAGGGAGGTCAGGTCATCGGGTGCACTAACCACAGTGATGTCTTACACAGGGAGGTCAGGTCATCGGGGGCACTCACCACAGTGATGTCTTACAAAGGGAGGTCAGGTCATCGGGTGCACTCACCACGGTGATGTCTTACACAGGGAGGTCAGGTCATCAACTCACTGGCCTCACCCAGAGTCCCATGTTACAGAGAGGCTCAACCCCCCGCACTCACCTCATTGATGTGTTTGTAGGTCTTGATGAGGTCCACAGAGAGCTTCCTCAGGGGTGCCGCCGTGGGGTCACGGAAGTTGATGGGGATGCGGTTTTGCATGGCGGCTGCGTCTTGCTGTTGCTGTTGCAGCGCCTCTGCCATCCTCCTGAGCCCCCCACCTCCGCCCACCGACGCCAACGTCAAGCCTGCCCCCGCAGGCCCGCAACCTGCCACCGCTACCCTCGGGCACCCGCTGCTCTCGGCCACCGCTGAATCATGCTGGTACAGCCACAGCTGACCTGCCACACACATGGGTACATAGTGTCATCCACAGGTACTCAACGCTGCTGGTACAGCCACAGCTGACCTGCCACACACAAGGGTACATAGTGTCATCCACAGGTACTCAACGCTGCTGGTACAGCCACAGCTGACCTGCCACACACAAGGGTAAATAGTGTCATCCACAGGTACTCAACGCTGCTGGTACAGCCACAGCTGACCTGCCACACACACTGGTACATAGTGATCTACAGGTACTCAATGCTGCTGGTACACAGCTGATCTGTCACACACAAGGGTACAAACTAACACAGTGTCATCAACAGGTAAAGTGCACTCAGTCCTGCTGGTAAAGACAGAACTGATATGTCACACAGTGGCACAATGTCATCATGGGGTACTCAGTCCTGCTGGTAAAGACAGAACTGATATGTCACACAATGGCACAATGTCATCAAGGGGTACTCAATCCTGCTGGTAAAGACATAACTGATATGTCACACAATGGCATCGAGAGGTACTCAGTCCTGATATCTCACGCAATGGCACAGTGTCACCAATGGGTACTCAGTCCTATTGGTAAAGACAGAACTGATCTGTCACACAAAGGCACAGTGTCATCAAGAGGTACTCAGTCCTGTTGGTAAAGACAGAGCTGATCTGTCACACAAAGGCACAGTGTCATCAAGAGGTACTCAGTCCTGTTGGTACAAACAGTGCTGATCTGTCACACACAGCAGTACAGTGTCATCAAGAGGTACTCAGTCCTGTTGGTACAAACAGTGCTGATCTGTCACACACAGCAGTACAGTGTCATCAAGAGGTACTCAGTCCTGCTGGTACAAACAGTGCTGATCTGTCACACACAGCAGTACAGTGTCATCAAGAGGTACTCAGTCCTGCTGGGAACTTTTTAGGCAGTGGATCTGTGAAACATAATGGAGTGCCAGGGGCAGGTACTCAATACTGCTGATACAAACACAGCCATCACAAACAGATTGATACTCAATACTGCCGGTACAGACACAGCCATCACAGAATGATACGCAATACTGCTGATACAGACACAGCCATCACAAACAGAATGATGCTCAATACTGCTGATACAGACACAGCCATCACAAACAGAATGATGCTCAATACTGCTGATACAGACACAGCCATCACAAACAGGGTGATGCTCAATACTGCTGATACAGACACAGCCATCACAAACAGGGTGATGCTCAATACTGCTGATACAGACACAGCCATCACAAACAGGGTGATGCTCAATACTGCTGATACAGACACAGCCATCACAAACAGGGTGATGCTCAATACTGCTGATACAGACACAGCCATCACAAACAAATGTACACTCAGTCACTAAACTGAACACCATCAGGCGGCCACACTGAACTTCACATCATGGGTTCAAAGTACGGTACTACACCCTGGGTCTGGTGCCCTGTCCAAAGATCAAAAGAACACAGCCCACACCATCATGGTACCAGCATCTACGTACTCTCAACATGTACTTTCTTCTTACATTAGAGCGCCCTGATATAACCGTACCGGTTGACTGGGCGTAAAACACCAACTTACTTACTTACTTACTTCTTACATTAGATGATAAGTTACAATTATAAAATGTACCTAAATTTCCCATGAGGAACAATCCTACCTGGGAAACTGATGTAAAGTATACCAAATTACCATTACTATCAGGCATTACCAATGTAACCAAACAAAACTGTTCATCAAAGTCAAATCTGTAGCACAAAAAAACTGACCTAACAGGAAGGCCACACTGTGGCAGTGGCCACCACACAGTCAATGATGGCAATGTCAGTGTCCACTTGTATCTATAGTGCAGATACTCCATGCTCTCTTTCTGCACCAAGACATGGTCCAGATTCCAGGTGTAAGCAATGTATTGTATTTCATTAACAGTAACAGTAACAGCAGAGGTAAAGTCACTGGAACTGTGAGATAGATTCTACAGTGATTATAAATGACAAGAGAAAGGAGGTAAGCCAAACTGGATGTGAATCTGGCTAAGAACTTAATTTTATGAATATATGATCAGTAAGTCAAACACTCAAATAGTAAAACAGCTAGCTTATGGCATGGTTACTGGAAGCCCTGGTTACCAACAGATGGCATCAGACACAGGGGCAAGCTGTCTCCTCCGTCTGACCATGACAAGCAACTTGTACTGGTGCGTGTAGTGCTTACTGCACAGTTAAGGCCTATGTATACTCTGCATACATCACTTAAGTTACATGTGTGTCAGTACTGAGAGAAATCCACAGCCAAAGAGCAGTCTGTTCAAACATCAATACACAAAGAAACCAGTCCATCAAAATGAACTAGAGCAAGTAGAAAGACTCAAGGAGCACTTTGTCCAAAAATACAGAGAAACTTGTCCATCATCGTAAGTAGAAAGAGAAGCTTGTTCAAACAGGTACACAGAAACCAGTCCATCAAAAGCCACAGCTAGTACTTAGTAGAAAGAATGATTTGCTCAAACAAGCACAGTCTAAACTAATCTATCAAAATGAACCACAGCAAGTACAAAGAGCAGTTTGTTCAAACATCGACACAGAAGGAACTAATCCATCCAAATGAACCACAGCAAGTACAAAGAGCAGTTTGTTCAAACAGGTACACAGAAACTAGTCCATCAGTGCATCAAAATGAACCACAACAAGCAGACAGAGCAGTTTATTCAAAAGATACAGTCTAAACTAGTCCACCAAAATGAACCACAGCAAGTAGAAAGAGCAGTTTGTTCAAGCAGGTACACAGCTCAAACAAGTCCATCAAAGTAAACAACTGGCCGAAAGAAGAACAGCTACAGAACTATTTTAGTTTATTCTCAGGGGTTTACCACACATACCATGCATTACCATTTGAGTGCAGGCATAAATTTGAAAGGCTGGTTATCTTCTGTTGACCTTTAACTATCTCCCCCCCAACCCCCCACTCCCCATCATTATATAAAAAACTGAAACTTGGAGTTCAAAGTACTGTTGCAAATTATGTCATGTTTCTAAAGTTAGTATTAGTCATTACCAGATTCCACTTTATGAGTCAAATTTATGCATCAACATTATTTACATTCAAGTTCAACAGTCACAACAGGGGTAAAAATAATAATTTTAAACTAACAAAAACTTCTGTTCCAATCTAAACACACTGTCCAGGGCCAGATCGCGCCACTGATTGCCAGTCTGTCTCGCTCCCGGCCTGTACTGATAATGCTACTGATAATGTCAAGGACAGGGAGTATGGCAAGTACACTAAAACATCCACAGAGCAACTAATCAGTGTTATCTGGGTGACTGGTCCTGGACCCTGGCTGCTACTGCTAGGCCAGGCTAAGACCACCCTATAAACAAACAGAAGCCTCTGAAAAAGCAGGCATGGACCTTGGTGAGGGTCTGTATACATTACTCAGCTATCACAGTAGCAGTGTGAAGAGGTCAGTGCTCTCTGTGGGCTGTGCCTGACTGGACCTGGAGTCTGGACATCACAGTCCCAAGTCCTCTTCACTTCTACAGGTGCTCAAGTGCCAGTGTCTAACAGTCATTGCATTCATTACAGTTACCCCTAGTAGAATATTTGTTTGTTTCTGAACTGACCACTTCTTCTTTTTTACAGGTATTCTTAACCATTCATTCTCTGATTCTGTGTAGAACTCACCAAGATGCCCCCCATAAGAAATGATGTTTTTAAGGGGAAAGAGGGGAGGGGTCTTAAAAATGTTAAACAAAGAAAGGGCAGTGGTTTCTGTTTGTTTGCTTTTTAATGGGGGTGCGGCTATCTTGAAAGGCCATCTATCAGTTCAAAAACAGGTTTTTATTTTTCTTTCTGCCCTGATATTTGGTCCCACTGCTTCCATGCTAACCTAACGGTGAAGAATAGTTGGGTGACAGACAGTACCATAATTCTTAGAACCTTCATACAGATTTGGTAAATAGACTGAATAACTAATACTAGTAATAGATTCTTTTTTTCATCCTCTCCTAAAACCTCTTGTCTTTCTCACAAATATTCCACAGAGAAGGAGGGAGAGGGGGGATAGAGGGAAGGAGAGAGAGAGAGGGGGGGGGAGGGAAGGGGGGGGGCACAGAGAGAGAGAGGAAGAGAGAGAGAGAGAGAGAGAGAGAGAGAGAGAGAGAGAGAGAAACAGAGAGAGAGAGAGAGAGAGAAACAGAGCAGAGAGAGAGAGAGAGAGAGAGAGAGCTGTGTGTTGAGGGGTGGACAAAACATCTGTCAGTCACAACAAGAGCAGACTGAAAGTGAAGGCCACCAGGGCACTCACACCCAAATGTAGGATGGGGGCACCAAAAATCAATATGTCTGCCAACTCCCTCTCTCTTCCCCCTTCCCTCTCTCTGCTGTCCTCCAGTCTTGTAGTGCCTTACAACTAACAGCCCAACAAACACTGACAAACAAATTCAAGAGGAAAAAACAATCTAACTTGATTTCACAAGAGCAAACAATGACAATATGAATTTAACTCCATCATGTGCCAGTGGGGCCCTTTCCCAACAGAATCATTTAAGATGGGGCTTGGGGGGGGGGGGGGGGGCTGGCTTTCTCAGCTTCACCAGCTTCTTTGCCCTCCAGTTCCAGCCGCCACAGCTGAGGACATGCAGACAGAGTGCTGCTAGCCAGTTCACTTGGTGCCAGAGTGAATGGTGACCCAGGTCACACAACACAACTTGCAGGGTGAGGGTAATACCAACAGTGTGCAGCTGTTGTAAAGTTGACAACAATGACTTCACCATACCTTGGGCTGTCTATCACTCAGTGCATGCAGCAAGAGCAGAACCCTCCTGTATATTACAACTAATATGAGTCGCCTTAAAGACCGACAACAGTATGGCTCAGAAGGAAGATCACTCACTGAAGTTATTAAGGCCAAGGGGAAGAACCAAGATGACTCACTGAAGTTATATAATAATTCTTGTATGACAATCAACTCACTCACAATCTCATGATCTCCCCCTCATTGATAAAGATCTGCGATGAAACTGAAAAATGCAGGATACCACTTGTTATTTTAACTCCAGTCGGCACTAGTCTAAGACTTTCTGTTTGACCTTCACATACAGGACTTTAAAAGGTTCAGACTGACAGACTGCTTGCCTTTTGCTTTGTTTCAATATTTATGACTGAGCAGATAACAATTATCGTATAAATATATATATATCTTTTTATGTGGCAATTATTTTGTTGTTTTGTTGTTGTACATTCTCTTGTGCTGGGGTTTGCACTGGTTAGGTTTTTTGTTTTCCCATGGAACTATTCCTCTACAGTGCACTTCAACTTCAAACAAAATTACAACTTCCAGTTAATAACTTGCATTACTGTATACCATGTAATAAAGGACCACAGTAAAATTACTGAAAGCAAAATTACTGAATGTGCCAGTGGGGCCCATGAAGACATGACTTGTCAGAAATGAGTAAAGTACAAACACAGGTTTCTTTCTTCTTCTTTTTTTCTTCCTCTCTCTTTTGTTATTGTTGGCAGTGGTGGTGGGTGGGGACTGGCTAAACCATGCTGAAATGTTGTTCAGCTACCTATACAGGTTATGTAAGGACACATGTACCTATCACTGTATCAGTATCACAAATGCTCCTATTTCTGCACACACACACACACACACACACACACACACACAAAAGCATACTTTGGCTCAGAAAACGGATAACTTCAGTTCTTAGTTGTTGTTTTTCTTCTTCTTTCCCTTACTCCGTCAAGCTAATTTGAGTCTATTTAAATTTGAGCTAAGCACATTACATTGACACCTCCATTATGTCATGTCTACCTGGAATCATAAAACATGTGACTGCTAAGGCCCTCAAATACCCCTTTGAAAACCTGAGTAAGCATGTCCAATCTTGCTGTGGTAAGCCCTTCACACCAAAGGGGTACAGTGCCGGGAGGAAACTCTCTGCACAAGGTGAAGGACATTACCTGCCCCCTCTAAGGGAAGTCATCTTCATAAATGTGTTTTGTGAATACAACACAACTGGCATTATTAACTTAATGGAGATAGAACTTGTACTCTTCAAAAACACTAACCATTCACTTTGCTTTTAGTAAACTGACCAGTCTTTTTGGCTGGTCTATAAAATTGTACAACTATACAAGTCTAATTCCTCTGTGTGTGTGTGTGTGTGTGTGTGTGTGTGTGTGTGTGTGTGTGTGTGTGTGTGTGTGTGTATGTGTGTGTGCATGCATGTGCATGAATGTGTGTGAAGGAAATCAACAATACTGCTGAACACTTACACTGAACCTAACAATGCACACCCCTCCTCTTTCTGTTTTAAGAACAAAGAGGAGGGTATGGGGAGAAGAAAGAATTTTTTTATATGGGCTGGGGGGGGGCTTGACCATGCCACTGTTACTTCCATTCTCGTCGCCTTAAACAAAGTGTGCACGAAGTCGGTGCCACTCCCCGTTACTTTACAGTCACACCTCTAGTACAGGCCCACTTGGACAGAACAGCACAAAGAAAACGACTGAAATTACAACTGCTTACTAGAGCAAAGAGAAGAAAACAGTACACACTGTGATCAAAGTATATCACAACAAAGAAAGGCGTAAAGAAAACGAAGAAGAAGAAAAAGCAACAGACGCTAAAAAGGACGGCGGTATTTCTCTTCCTTGCAAGTGCGAGCATGCAGACGATCATTCGTGTAGAGCGAGGCGACACGATCTCGCTCCCCTCATTTCGATCAGAAAACCCAGACTCGATCTCACCTTTGCTGTCGGGCAGACCCCCAATGCAGCACCATTATCCAAAGTGTGTACGTTAAAACGTGCACCTAGCCCATTTTTTTGAGAGGCAGGTAATCTACGGAGAGTAAATCCACCGAAAACAGCACCAAAATCCTCGTTCGAACTCACTCTACCTGGTGATTTCCCCTTGTGCCGAGATCAAAACAAAGCGATGCATTGTGGGATGGCGTGGGTCAAGAAGTGCAGAAATCCCCCCCTCACCCCAAACAACGACACAACGCTAACATGTCTGCACGCTTCACCGAGCTAACTTGCCGACACACTTCACCGAATGTGTCGTCTATCGCACGCTGTGGCGAACAGATGACTGGTAAGCCGTATCAAAAGACAGTATCGGCGGCTTTTAGGCAGGCGTCCTGACAATCCGTCTGGGGTTCAACTACCGAGTCAACTCCAGAATTACTTTCTTTGGACTATCAGTAAAGTGCCCATTTGCAAACACGGTCCACACCGTTTTGGTTAGCGTCTGTGCGCAGTCAAAACGTCCACCGTGAAATAATATTGTTCAGTAGCAAGATGTAGTTATTTTACTCATAATTTACTGTTTACCCAAAATGGTGGTTCCAGGATCTACCCAGTGGAATATTCCTCTGCAGATACAGGTCTCCACACTATTGTGAAGACCAGTCACAACAGTAAGCGCCTAGTAAATGGAAAAAGTATTTTTTCAAATCAGTTTAGTGCTGTAATTTTCCCCTTTATTATATTGTTTCACTGCATTGATCCCAAGCAGCTGACAAGACATTATTAGAACTAACTTGTTTGTTTCAAACAAGAGATCAGAGAAAGACTAGGTAGTCACTGTGTGCATGACATTTTTCAATAATTGACCGAGTTTGAAGCCACAGTATTAGCAGTCTTGCAGATAAAAAATAACATACATTTTATTATCACAGGTCTGCCGGTAAGAAATGAAAATAGTTCATTCGGGCCTTGAATCTACATAGAATGCAGTAGGGAGTACCATAAACAGTATGTTTAGTGTTTCACTTTTATCTCATGCTAAATTGCCCTGATATAACACACTGGTTGACTGGGCGTAAAACACCAATTTACTTACTTATCTCAAGCTAAAACCATAACATTCATAGCAAACCAACAGTTGGGATACAGCATCAAGCACTACAACAGATGAGTGAGAAATACAGTTTTCCACACAACAAAAGTGCTAACATCAGTTAAACGGAGTACTGTTTTTGTTGTAGTTTAAGTGCACTCACTCTTCTTTTCTCTTACCCCCCCCCCCCCTCCCCCCTTTCACTGATTTTTTTCTTCTTCTTTTTTTAATCTATAAGTCTCTCCGTGGACCTTCAAAATTGCAATGAAGAGGCACTGTTTGCCGAAACCATTTACCATCTAGTTCGAAGGCCATAAAACTTAAGCCTAATAGTAAGACTTGAACAGACTTTAACAAAGCAGACAATTTGTCATTGCAGATTGCTTCAGTTATTGGAAAGTACCATTAAACTAATCAATGCCTCTTTTGAGAAACTGTTGGCCACCATGAATACCAATTTTTTTTTTTAAATTTCCACTCAGTATGAGCACTATCCAATTAATAATAATGATCATAAAATCAACTTTGATCATTAAATATCAGAAATGTAAAACAGGTTACAACTCTTCAACAAAAACAAAACAAAATCCATATTCATGCTCATTATAATAACTGCAGAAATTCCACTGTTAGGAATTAATTAATCTAAGTTGTGAGAACCATTGTTTGTTTTTATGTAACAAAGCAACCAAATTCCCCAGTTTTTTGGTTTTTGTTTGTTTTTTGGGGGAGGAGTACCATTCATTTATTATTATACTCTGGGTCATCTTTTCTTTTCTTTTCCCCCTTCTTATTTCTTTTTTAAATCCCACCCCAAGTCCTGATCTCATGACACTGTTGTTGTCTTAAGATTATTGGGGCACAGTTCTCGTTGCTTAGTCCAACTCCAAGAAGAGGTTTTGTAGAAATGACAGGTGTGCATGAGGTAATGCTGCCAGTCCTTCTTCATCTTGCCCAACCCAATAAAATGCTATTGTAGCACTCCCACACCCAGTAATACAAGACTGATGTATTGATTCTGATCCAAATTTTACCCCCCCAACCCCGGACGGGTGTATTTTTAGCAACGTACACAGGTCCCTTCTGACAACACATCGCTAATTGTGGCACTCCATCACAAAGAGAAAGTGTGTCTCATTTTCCTCTTTGTTGGACGGAGGTCTCGGCTCGCTGCTCTGTCTTTCTCTCCTTGCAGTATCTACGTGAGCCCCGCCCCCTCCATGTGACAACCAGGTGGCTTTGTTTATGTCATGTGACTTGCCCATGCAGCCACGCAATGATTCAGCTCAACCCGGCCTTGACCCCGCCTCTCCGCCAATCAACGCGCGCCAAGAGCTAAGATGGCGACTGTTGCTGTGGGAAAGGGCTAAGAATAGCGAGACACGGCGCTATGGCCAGTCTGAGCATGTGTGTAGAGGTGTCGGCAAGCCTCTCTCCTTCGCCCGGCGTGCTTTTCACCGAGCGGTCTTTGCACCGATGAGAAAGGCCGATATAGATAGATAGATAACCGAGCGATGCCGTAGTAGCGACGAGCAGGGTGCACCACAAGGCAACCTGTGGCGCGACGGCCGAGACGGGTGACTCCTCAATGGCAACTTTCGCTTCTCTCGTTGCCACAACGTGATCGCCGGGGCACGCGCTCTCGGGTCGATTCAAAGATACCATCGTGTGTTTGAACTGTCGATACGTCACGCCACGTTTAACAATGAAGCGGGCCAAAAGGTAGAAATCGCTCCCGCATCCGCAAGTGACCTATCGAGCATTTTTCCAAATGATTGACATCCATTTCGATTTTAGGGCTGCATAAATAAATAACAGCTGACATAAGCAAAACGAATCTGGAACATACCCCTCTTTCCCTGCCAAGGTTAGGGGGGGGGGGGGGGGGGGGGGGGGGGGGGGGGGCAAATCTCAATGGCACGCTGTTCGGACTGATGGCACGCCGAGCGGTCATTCCTCTCTAGCCCGGCATAAATTTACATAGCATTATTATTATGCAAGCTTCTGCTGGGAGGCACGCGAAGCGCACTCTGCACAAAGTCAAAAGTTCGCTAGCAAAATCTGTCCACGTGACAAGTATAACGAGCAAGGTCCCCCCCCCCCCCCCCCTCCCCCCCTGTGCATTTTTCTTTCTTCTTTTTCTCCATCGCCGTAGTGCCGCAATTGATTAATTAATAATACATCATGCGGAGAAGCAGTGTTATGCCGGCACAGATGTCTGCAATCAAGTGAATGAACAGTCACCGGCGAATGAGCGATTACTTATGTTGGCTTGTTGTGAATGGAAAATATCAGCCTGCGCAGGAAGTGAATGAGCAGCTCGGCCTCAATGCTCAGCCGGCCACCCGCTTCACCGCAGGCTGATCCTATCGATCGTAAACATCGCCTTCTCTCCTGCCCTTCGGGTTGGATGTACCCAAGAAAGCTACCACGCTTGGGAACGAGGCCGAGCAACGTTGAACAAGAGCGGGTTTGTGAGACAAGAATCTGGTTCCGAACTGTTTAGTCAGAGAGAGAGAGTCTAAATCGATAAATATCAACCAAAGATCTTACAAATTTTGATTAAAAACTTGCACGTAATAATACCCCCCCCCCCCCTCTTTCAAAAAGCAACAATAACAACAAAACAATATAAACTAAACGGTGTTGTCTTTTTATACCTCCTACCCCTCGTGGAACCAAGGGAAACAACTGTTTGTGTACTGACCAAAACCCTGTTCCAGACACAACAGAAAGTTTGGGAAGGGCGGGGTGAAGACAAGCCTGTAGCAACATGACATTTTCAGGAGAACACCTCTTTCTCTCTAACGGAAGAGGTGGGGCGCGCAGTGGGGGAGGGGGTAAGGGTGTTGGGAGGGAGGGGGGGTGGGTGGGGAGAAGAGGCGGGATTCCTGGGGAAAACCATGTCATTTGGCGAAGCGGCAGTGCCAGAAGTGGGCTACAGCCTGCGCGGACTACGGCGTATTGATCAGCGCGGCTCGCGTCACTCCAGAAGAGCGGAGAGAAAGCGAGGGGACGGCTGTAGGCTGAAGCTGTGGGTGGCTGGTGATAGCGCAACGTGTGCCACCGGTCCTGTCTTGCCGTGCTGGCGCTACCGTCTGCTGACTCAGCCCTTTCCCCTCCGGCCTGCTCGTCTTCAACTTCAAGCCGCGCGCCACATTCTGCTCGCGCACACACGCACACACACACACGCACGCACGCACGCACACACACACGCGCGCGCGCGACACACACACACACACACACACCACTTGGCCTCTTGACCCGCACTGACTTTATTCCAACTCACTCCCGTTCTTCTTTTCTACACCCTTACTCTACTACTCTTAGTTTGTATACCAGCGCGGCCTGTCATTTGTGCAGGTCATTTGATTTGTGGATGTTTAGGACAAGGAGTATTATTTAGGTGTTGAAAGTGACTGGATAAAGTATGCAATGTAGGCTTTAACCACTCCCGCCTCAAGGTAGGCTACAAACTCCCACAGTGTATTCAATACTTCAAGGTGGGCTATAAACTCCCACAGTTGATTCAACTCTTCAAGGTAGGCTACACACACTCCTATAGTGGAGATGTTACTTCAGGGTAGGTTATAAACACTCCTACAGTGGATATAATACTTCAAGGTAGGCTATAAACACTCTTACAGTGGATATGATACTTCAATGTAGGCTATAAACACTCCTACAGTAACAGTGGACATGTTACTTCAACATGGGCTATAAACACTCCTACAGTGGACATGTTACTTCAAGGTAGGCTACAGACACTCCTATGGTGGACATGGCACTACAAAGTAGTTTAAAGTAATCAACACTGGCACAGTGAATACCATAATCAACACTGGCACAGTGGATACCATAATCAACACTGGCACAGTGGATTATCATAATCAACACTGGCACAGTGGATTATCATAATCAACACTGGTACAGTGGATTCCATAATCAACACTGGCACAGTGGATACCATAATCAACACTGGCACAGTGGATTATCATAATCAACACTCGTACAGTGGATACCATAATCAACACTGGCACAGTGGATTATCATAATCAACATTGGTACAGTGGATACCATAATACAAAGTCTGTTCTACAGCAGCAAAGCCCTGATGAGAAATCATACTCAAAAAGAACAAAAAAGCCACCTACTTTCTTTTTACTTATCTAACCCCCCCCCCCCACACACACACATCACCCTTCATATGTCCATAGAACTGAGAAAGGAAGCCCACTCCAAGGCCCTCCCTCCTTTGAGACCACTCTGGTTTGTTGTTTTAGGGAGCTGTTAAAGGAGGAGTGCCCCTAAACAGCCCACGGTGAGTGTGTAAGGTATGTGTTACTGTTACTAGCAATCCGCCCCAACCACAGCAGACACACAGGCCCCAAGCAGCATCTACCGATGTCCATAAGCACAGCCTGGTCCCAAGAGGAAAAGGCAGGGTGTGTGTGTGTGTGTGGGGGGGGGGGGGGGGGGGGGGAGAAGAAAAGTGGCCATAACATTAACAAAGTGAGTACTGCTGTACAGGTCAGTGCATGCATCTGCACGTGCACACACACACGCGCGCACAGAAGTCCCAGAGAAGAAAGGGAAGGGGGTCGAAAAACAATCTTGAAAAAAAAAAAAAGTGGGGAAAGAGCACTGATTGTCGTGTAAGAGAGAGAGAGAGAGGAGGTGACGGGAGTGGGGGAGAGAGGAGAGAGAGAGAGGGGGGGGAGAGAGAGAGGGGGGGGAGAGAGAGAGAGAGAGAGAGAGAGAGAGAGAGAGAGAGAGAGAGAGAGAGAGAGCAAACAGCGGTTTGTTTATTCCTCCTTTTTTCGGCAGTCTGTGCGTCTCCATGCTGGTCCGAGTTATGCGGAAGGCATTCCAAACTTGCACAGAGGCCAGCGCTAAGTGGACTAATCCAGTGCGAAAATCTCCCCAAGAATGTGTGAAAAGCATGACACAGCTTGCGTCGGCCCCTTCACAACTTTTCTTCTAGCCAGTAGCCACGCGCAGATTAGACCAACTGCGCGCTGTTGATAAGTGTTGCATGTCTGCTGATATCGCATAATATTAATAAGCATAATTTAAACTTTCGTCAGAATGCCTCTGTCCCTCCGCCTCTTTCTTTCCTCACGTGCGCCTCCCCCCCCCTCTCTCTCTCTCTCTCTCACACACACACCTACCTCCGTCACACACTGAAACACACACACATGCACGCCTCTCTCTCTCCCCCTCCCTCACACACACACACACACACACAAGCGAAAGAAGTGGGAAGCAAGCATTAGCAGCGTGGCCACCCTGTAGAGACGAGCTGGCCCCAAACCCAAAGCCGGCATTTTCTCCAGTCTTTGCTGGCCCCCCGTGTGGGGTGTGACCCCACGTGAGGTCACTCACTCCCCCATGACCCCTCCACAGCCTCGGCTCCCTCACAACAACCTTCACTTTCATTTCACGCTGGACAAACCAACCACGCCAAGCACCATAGCTGCGCTGCACCACACCAAAAAAAAAAAAAAAAAGTGGGGGGGGGGGGGAGAAAGGGGAAGGAAGGTGGGGAGGGCAGGAGAGGGTTATTATTTTCACACCACTCCCTTTCTAACGCCTCAACCCCGAGATTGCTACGTAAGCGGAGAGGGCAGTCTGCGTGCGCTCTTTACGTCATAGGTGCAGTTGTCAAACGATAGGCGAGACGTCGTCGGCTGGGGTCAGTGTCAGAGGGAGGGAGGGAGAGAATGTGGGGCGTCGGGTTTGGGGGGGGGGGGCTTGAGGGGATGAAGGAAGAAGAAATGGCGAGACGTCTTAGGTGCCGGTGTTGGTCTTGTACCTTTGTGCCCACGTCTTTTTGCTCCCCCTAAGTTCGGTCCCATCCCGATAAGAAGACAAAGACAGGGGTGGGTGGGGGACTCTGACGCACTAAGCTGGGCATGACGTAATACATGTCGGCCCCGTGCGTCACACTCACGCATATATAGTTATATCAGTAATATGATTTGACCTCCAATGAAACTTAGCAGTACGCGTTACAATACTGGTAAACTGAGTATGAGATGAATGGCTACTTCCGTTTTCCCCCGAATTTCAGTTTTGTATTATATGTGTGTGTGTGTGTAGGGGGTGGGGGTGGGGGGGGGGGGGACTTAGTCTGCAGTACGGTTGGTTACGGATGCGACCCTTTGAAGTAGCACCGTATCCCTGGGATTTCAGCAACCAAGCCTGACCATTACACGTGACTAAGTTATGGGGCGGGGTGACCCCTACACGTGATTAACTTATGGGGCCGGTGGGGGGGGGGGGGGGGGTTGTGCCTGAGAGAGAGTATTCACTGTGACGGGAGGGAGGTAAATGTGCCCACTGTGCTTTAAAAGTGCAGTTTAAACATCAAGCACCTCTTTTTCTAAACAGCTGTTGAGGAATCTAAACTAACTGTCAGCAAAGAGTGCAGTCTAAACATTCCAAGGAAGCCTTGAGCAGGGGGGAACAGGCGACTGGTACACCGGCAGTGACGACATGTCTGAGACCAGAAAGTAGACTGGAGGGGGTGTGGGGTGAACAGGCGGGTGGGGTGAACATTATGGTTTGTGTGTCTCCTGACAGCGTCACAGACACAACAGATCATGGCACAGATAAAGTCGAAAAATGAAGACATGGAAGTAGTAGACTTACCTAACATGAACACACACAAAATGAGAGAGCAGGAACCACACACACACACACGCAGGCACCAGAGAGAGAGAGAGAGAGAGAGAGAGAGAGAGAGAGAGAGAGAGAGAGAGAGAGAGAGAGAGAGAGAGAGAGAATTATTAACAGGAAAAACAGGTATACAGGTTCTCTCTCTCTCTCTCTCTCTCTCTCTCTCTCTCTCTCTCTCTCTCCCTCTCTCGTGTGTGTGTGTGTGTGTGTGTGTGTGGTGTGTGTGTGTGTGTGTGTGTGTGGCTCCTGCTCTCTCATTTTGTGTGTGTTTATTTTATTTGTGTGTGTGTGTGTGTGTGTGTGTGTGTGTGTGTGTGTGTGTGAGAGAAAGAGAGAGAGAGAGAGAGAGAGAGAGAGAGAGAGAGAGAGAGAGAGAGAGAGAGAGAGAGAGAGAGAGAGAGTTATTAACAGGAGAAAGGTATGCAGGGTGTGTGTGTGTGTGTGTGTGTGTGTGTGTGTGTGTGTGTGTGTGTGTGTGTGTGTGTGTGTGTGTGTGTGTGTGTGTGTGTGTGCATTTGAAAGAAAAAAGAAGAGTACAGGAATTCAAATGAAGACAGAATTCACAATGCCAGGGGCCAAAGTTCACAAACAACCTGCCCTTCCCACATACCAATGGTGCAAGCTGGTGTGAGTGACTGCTCAGTGCTCTTCTACAAACACAGGCACATGTGTTTACAAATCACATACTGTGTTGTGGAAGAATGTGCAGTAGTCAGGTGAGGATACCAAAAAGTCAGCAAAGAAAATAATGTGCAATGGCCTATGCACTGAATGATACCGGTACTCTAAGCAGTGTAAACTAATTCTGAGACCAAAGCACCAAGAAAAACAAGATAATGTGAATCTAAATTCTAATTCTAATAAAACACCCTTCAGTACAGAAACAAAGGAAAGCAATCAACAGCTTCACTACTGCTGTATATCTGATGGTACGGAAAAACAAATCAAAAGGCAGATGAAACAGTACTAACAACAACAGCATCAAAATATGAATACATAACTTGCAAGTTTTAATTCTAACAATTTATTTAACCTAATTCCCTGTTCCAAAGTCAGTAAATGATGTGATAAACACTTCGCCGTACTAACGTTTCAGACGCAGCGTCTGCAGGTAGGCCTCCTGTTCATGCCGAAGCCAGGTGGCGCCGTTGACCAGGGAGTGTTCAGGACTATCCATCCCCAGCCGTTCACACCCTGGTGACTCGGGGTTCGAACCCAGGACCATTCGGCTATGAGCTGATACCACTATATAGGCAGGTTGTAAGAGGCATTCCTGGAAGCTTTTCACCTTGGTTCAGCTTCCAGGCAGACAGTCTCCAGCCAAACGGCACATTTCGTTTGTTTGGGTTTGGCTTTTTGGTGAGAACCTGAATGCACAGACAGCCAGAGGCCACAGGGGTCCTGCCTGTTTCACTTCTACGCCGATAAGTTGAGGTAAAAGCAGCAGAAGGCGAGAGCCGCTTCACAGACCAGTCAGTTTGACGCGTTGCATGAAAAGAGGAAGTTACAAAGCCACTACATCTTCACTCCTCACAAGGTACTCATTTTCACTTGTGGCGTATCGCCCACTAGTCTCGCTGTCTCATCCACAGTTCCCATCATTCGGGTCACGGACGTGTATGACTAATTTCAAAAACAGCCACTTTGCCGCGACACTGTCTTCGGTTTTTCAAAGTTGAACACAGACCAAACTCCATCCGCACCCTGCACTGTTGCCGACATCAATGTGGGCCACAGTGGCTGAGCCAACATCGAAAATCACTGTGGAAAAACACTTTCCGCGATGACCCCTTGTTGACAGTCAAACTTTCTGTTTTTAGCCCTCGCCAACTCATTTCGAATTTGAGGTCACGGCTCGGGACCGATGTGCGAGAAGAAAAGCGTCAATCGGAGAAAAGACTGCTGAATCGGTGAACACTCGTGGCCAGGGTGGCCGTGGCGATGGCCGGAGACAGTGGCCTGCCACACACCACCAGTTGGGAGTGCGAGAAGTGGAAAACAGCAGTCCCAGCAACAAGTCCGTGTCGTCGGCGCTTCAGTCTGGTCATGACCCACTTTCCTCGAAAACATCCCCCGCGCACCCAGTACACCTCTCGTGGAAGATGACAGCGCTGGCGAACGGCCGTACTCCGTAGTCTACCCTCTCCTCGACCCACCCGACCGATCTTCATCGCCCATCGCCTCTCACGACGAGAGAACGGGCGAGGGAAGAGGAGTCTGGAATGCCAATGTGACGAGATAGCGAAAACAGCGAGTTTGACCTTTACTGTCTGCCACGGTGTGTGACCTCTTTCTCTAGCATTCCTTCGCTATCAGCGGCGCAGCTTGGGGGGGAAGGAAGGAGGTGGAGGAGGAGGAGGCCGGGAGGTGGAGGAGGGGGAGGGGGAGAGAGAGAGAGCATCCCTCTCTTCTGCTCTCAGCTGAGAGCTGCATAACTGCTTAGGCAAGGGGATTTGGTGGGCTGGGTGTTTTGTAGTGTAGGGGCACAGTCAGAAATAGAGTAGCCAGCTAGATGTTGCTGCATAAAAAGGCCGAGACAGGCAAAGCCAGCCTCGCTCAGTGGGACACCGCCAGTCGCAACACCGCCAAGAAACTCGCTGGAGGAAGCACGCAAAACAGCTACAGTAGCAGTACTGACCATGTCACTCGTCGATACTTTGACTAATTTATGTGTTGTACAAGTTTTCCTCTCGCTTTGCAGTCGGCTTGTTTCCTTTCTGTTTTCATCGAAAGCTGGGGAGAGGATGCATTAGGTAGCGAGGAACTAGTGTCAGCGCCACAATGAAGGGAATTCAGCGATTATGCATCCTAACGTTTTTGTCAAGACTCCTCCCCTGCTTTGTGGCTCATGTTTATGTAATCAGCGATATTCAGTTCACCTACAACCCATCTGGAGTTGAGGTCACCCCGCCTGCACAGCTGTAATGTCCGTAGGAATTCCGGAGACAGTCGCCCACATTTTGTTGCATGAAAATCACCAGTCATAAGATCCATTTAAGGAATTAACTCTTTGTTATCATTCAGCTACGGAAAACTCTCTCTCTCTCTCTCTCTCTCTTCTCTCTCTCTCACACACACACAAACACCACGCGCGCGATGAACCTCGTTTCACAAGCAAGGCCTGAATGGCCTGCCTGGTGAATAAAGTGTGTGTGTGTGTGTGTGTGGGGGGGGTGATGGGGGGAGGAGATGTAGACAAGTGGACTGAAGAAGTGCAGGAGCATCTGGGCACACCCACAACCACTCCCCCCACCCCACCCCTCCTTTCACCGCAACCTTTCAGCCGGCAGAAAAGCGCGATGGGCACTGTCTAGCCGCGGAGGTCGCGCTCTTCCCGGCGACGCCCAGCTGCTGAGGAGTTGAGGGCAAGCCAGGCAGCGGTGGGTTTGTCCCCTTGCGTACCTCGTCATGACCGTCATTAGATGACTTGGTGAAGTTAGTCACTCCACGTCCCGCTCACTTGTGCAGTTAGTCACTAAACGTTAACAGTCAGCCCCCCTTCAGCCTCCGAAAGCAGTGGTTTTTACAACAATGACAGAAAGCACCAACTCCTTTTACGAAAGTGGAACACCCTGATAATCCATTTTCGAGGTGACGTTCCATCCTGAAGGTCATATTAATCCACTGAACTTAAAGGTAAATTTGAATTATGCACTACCCCGGTGGCCCGAGACGGGTAGAAACTGAGCACCCAAAATTACCAGCTCATCCGGCAGGTCATAACTGTACCTTTTACGGTGAATTTGTAATAAAAATTTGAGAGAGAGAGAGAGAGAGAGAGAGAGAGAGAGAGAGAGAGAGAGAGAGAGAGAGAGAGAGAGAGCACTCTTTGATCATGCTTTCATACATCAGAAAAGAAATAATGCTTTGCTATCATCATTTTAACATGACTATTAATTATTATCATAGCTCTGAAAGTGAAAATGAGATGGGTGACATTTTCTCTCTCATAAAATTCAAGCGGAAAAAACCTGAGGCTTGGAAAAGTTCCTTTGAGCTACTACTATTAGATTTTTATATCCAGCAGAAACTGTAAACTTCTGCAGGCCTGAATCCGTTAATAAAGGTGAAATCAAACACTCACACTCTTCTTTCTACAGTCAACTTATCAAGGCACCTGCACTTTTTGCCAGTGACCACACTAGATATTTTTCAAACAGTAACTGGTGTGAATTACAACTCAAAAACTTTATTTTACAAGGATTGTAGTTTAGGTTCTGTCAAAAACCTAACTAGTCCTTGCCAAGCTACTAAAGGGTAAATATAAAAATTACAGGCATGAATGAGTGAGTGAAATATTATACATGAGAATTTCTGCACAAAACATAGTGTGTTCACAGAGCCAGATGCACACATCACTTAGTTACACATTATGAGCATAAAACCAGCAAATAAGGCAGTAGAACATTTGACCAGTTCATATGACTAGTATTGGAAACGAAAACAGAAGCAGTCAATGCTTATCTTTTAAAGAACACTAAGAAAAGCAGAGGAAGCACCTTCCTCCCTTCCCCATCTAAAAGTAGAACACACAATTATTTTGTAACTATTAATATTATTAATATTTTCTTGTTGTAATGTTGTCTTGTTGAGAGCCAGTCAAACAAAAAAACAGCAGGTACACCTGACCACCTGCTGATTCCCCCAGGGTATGACTATAAGCTGATACTGACTTACTGAAAATTACCACTCAACGCAAACCCTGGTTTTGCAGTAATTACACTTACATCACATTTCTTGCTTTTCTTTATTATCATTCGATGCACACTCAACAGAGTTTGAATTATTGATTAATCACCGTAGTGTAACATCACCTGATACAGGTAGTTTGTGTCACCAAATATCTTAAATGATTAACACTGATTTCAACACTGCAAGAGTCAAGTGTAAAATGTGCACTGTACATGTCACAATGAATGTAGTGTGTATTCTCATGAGGCCAGCACAGCAGCACTATCAATAACAGTTAACACTGTGTATATGTGTGCATGGCAATAATCTGTTAATCAAATATTCATGAGGTCAGCCCAGTGTGGGTGAGATATGTTTATGAGGTCAGTGCTGTGTCAGTGTGTGTATTTAATATTCTGGGTGATATGAGGTTAGCACTGTGCATGTGTGTGTGGTGTCCTCATATAGGCTTGGCTAACATTTTTGAATACCCACTGAAGTGGGGTACTTAAAGCCCTGTTTGGTTCTTACATGGCTGGTGCCTTGTGAAACTGCTGTGGCGCCGTCTCTGCATTCTGCCTACACCATGCAACCATGCCACATCACTTCGTGCAAAGCAACATACATAGGGTGCATGCCTGTTTTAGTGTTTAGCTGTAACCTGCCACCTGCACTTTTGGCAGAATGACCAGGATCGTTTAGTTCTACTGTGGTAACACTGGGTAGAATTGATACTGAATAAGAGTCAGCACAGAAAGTTGATCCTGGAAAGGAAGACTCTCCCACTCCAAATTATTCTCATGAGACTATATACATACGTACACAAATACCACTGTACACTCAAATATGGTGTATATGGTGTATGGTGTGTGTTAAATAATAATATATTCTCATTAGGCTAGTTATTGCAGTTATTCTCTGAGGCTGGCCCAATGGCAATGTGTGTAATATTTTCATAGGGTTAGTGCTGTGTATGCGGTAAATTCTGCAAAGTATTCTCATGAGATTAGCGCTGTATATGTGGTATTCTGTTGTTTTTCTTCATGAGGTTAGTGCTCTGTGTGCGTGGTATTCTGCGTGATAAAACAGGATGTTACTGATGTTAATGTTGCTATGCATATTATGTGTGATAACTGATATTCTCATGAAGTTAGGGCTGTGTATGTCACTACGTGGTATTCTGTTTGATAGTCTCATGATGTCAGTGCTGTGTATGTCACTATGTGATAGTCTCATAAGGTTAGTGCTGCATGTGTACCACTGTATATTTGGTATTTTGTGTTGTAGTCTCAAAAGGTTAGAGCTGTGTGTTTGGTATTCTCATGAGCTTTAATTAGCATGGTGTATGCGGTATTCCGTAGACATCATTAAATTTATTTAAATATGGTATATCCACAAGGCCAGTGGTGTGTGTGGCATAGGTGTGTGTGTGTGTGTGTGTGTGTGTGCGCGCGCGTGTGTGTGTGTGTGGCATAGGTGTGTGTGTGTGTGTGTGTGTGTGTGTGTGTGTGTGTGTGTGTGTGTGTGTGTGTGTGTGTGGCATAGGTGTATGTGTGTGTGTGTTACTGCACACAATGTGGTCAAACAGTAGCACTTACAGTTACACCAACTACACAGCTGTTTCTGGCACAAGACCAAACCCTAGCCTAGAGAAAGATGAACTGGCCAACCATTCCACACACAGACCGCACTAGCACTAGCCTATTGTACACCTGTTCCAGGTGAAGATTTACAAGATTTAGAGACCAATTGGGTGCCTGGTAATTAATCCATGTTCCCCGCTTCAAGACCACCACAGCTTTGGTTGACCACACCGTTCCAGGCTGTTGGGGGAATGGTGTGGGCACTTCTACCAGAACTGTTCCTCACCTCATTCAGCAACAGTTCCCACAAAATGAAGACAACAACCAACCCCAAGTGCCAGTTTAACAACCCTATGCTCAGACACTGAGACAGTCCACGGACAATTACCAGAGGATTCACAGTACCTGCAAGCAAGACCTATTAGTTTGGGATCGCCCTGCACGGACAGTATAATGACTCAACTGGAATCAACTCAGTGAAGAAGCTGTAAATGCTTCATCTGAAAAATACGCAGACCACAGAACCCTAAAGTCTTAGACCCCCCCCCCCTCTCTCTCAGCAATAATCAGTGATGGTTCCTGAAACCTAATCTATCCAGATCCATGCATTGCTGACTGACCCTGACTGGTGTGCTCATGATGAGGTGGACAGGGGCCTTCCAAACTCAACTCCAAGCACTCGTTTACCACATCCTTCCTCCAAGGAGTTTTAAGATTACTTTATTATCTCATCACAGAAATTAAATATGTGGCTAAACCTACACCACATCACAGCAGACAATAAGTAGACTATAACACATATTACATTATATATATATTAAAAAAAAAAAAAAGCTTGAAGAACAGTAGTTGAAAATACACATATTTTTGTAAAAGGTGCATATTAAACAAACTAGTGATTTTTAGGAGGAAGGTGTAGGGAATCAATACTGGATGTTCCCCGGGTGGGGTCTCCTAAAGGTACATACTGAACTAGTCATTTCTAGGGGGAAGATGTGGAGAGTGGAATTTTTGGATGTTGGATGTTCCAAGGGTGGGGTCTCCCATGACTGACCTCAGCCCTGCTTTTTGATATGTGTGGACAGTCCGGGAACTCCATGTAAGGTTAACACTAATAACAGGGACAGGATGGGCAGACCTTCTCTGTCACAGCCCTACAGGCTTGTGCCCTAAAGCTTTCAACTCCAGCGCCTGTGGGAGGCTAGCTCAGTAGCTGTGCCAACTCACTGACCCCATCCATCTCAGATCTGGTGTGTGTGTGGTGTGTGTGTGTGTGTGTATGTGTGGTGTGTGTGTGTGTGTGTGTGTGTGTGTGTGTGTGTGTGTGTGTGGTGTGTGTGTGTGTGTGTGTGTGTGGTGTGTGTGTGTGTGTGTGTATGCAGGCATGGCTGTGTCTGCCTCCTACACTCTGAGGGCTGAGACAGAGAGAGAGAGAGAGACACTAACACTGACAGACACTGACAGTGACAGTGACACTGATTTTATTGATATAAGGCTTTCGCCCTTTTCAATGGGGGGAGGTCCATTTTTAAGGCATTCATATCGAATATTTCAAAAACCTGTACTCTCTCTCACTCTCTGAGAGAGAGAGAGAGAGAGAGAGAGAGAGAGAGAGAGAGAGAGAGAGAGAGAGAGAGAGAGAGAGAGAGAGAGAGAGAGAGAGGTTTCACTAAACCAACGGCCACCTTTACTGTCATATCACTATCAGTACACTCTAAATGTCTGCTCAGAGAGGTCTGACACACAACTGTGAAGGAGCTCATTACCTGTTGCCAGTCTGCCATGCAGTCAATCTCTTCTAAATATCAAGATTTTCTTGCTGTTGATGATTTTCTTTTAATATTTGTAATGAAAGACAATGAAATGAGAATTTAGACTAAACACAAATGCAATGTGGTCTAACAAACTTTACAGAACGTGTCATCTTGGATGGTTCAATGCATGAATTATGTAGTGATCATATGTTGATAATATAAACTCTTTATACTACACTATATAGTTTATAAAACAAAGTGCCACTGCCAGCCTCTTGATCCTGAGCAAATTTGTGTTGTTCAACTTGTTGTGCACTGTGTTGTGTCCACTGTGATATTAATGATATCATTTAACTTTCACATAATTTAGGCAATACTGAAGACAAGTAATTTACAGATGAATAAAATATACATTAATATTAATATATATATATATATATATATATATATATATATATATATATATATATATATATCAAATCATTAATCATTTACTGGCATACTAATTAGTAATTACTATTCTGCACTGTTAGAACAGGGTAAGCCTAAGAGTTCTGCAGTTTTGTCAGACCCAAACGTCCCAGTTATCAATAGGTTGCCCATTATTGACTGGTTGAGTGCAGCCAGGTCTTTCAGACTGACCTAAATGAGAACTGGGCCAAGTCATAAAGCATAAAGCATTAACTAAGTAGAGCGCCAGACCAGCACAATGGGGCTTTGCTGCGCTCCTATGTAACTCTTCAAGTGCTATCTCCGTCAAGAGACCCAGCACAAGGGCCAGCGGGAGGTGATCCCTATCTGCTGACCCAGGTGCTCCCATTACGGTACAGTGATAGGGTACAACATGACTGTGGATAATCTGAGCATGTAGACAACTCCTTGGCGGGAGTTCTGACTTTCGCATCAACTTGTCAAGATCTTGTGTTGCCACACAAACTGTAAAGTGTAACTTGTATTTTGTAAGTGTAATATTATTAGTAATATTACTACACATATATTATAAGGATGGTTCTCAGAAATTGTACCCACTGGGAGGTGACCGCATTCAAGACTGGATAACTGACTTGTTGTCAGTGGGAATTTACCATTTGATTGATTTTCACGTCTCAGTTGTAATAAAGAAATCAAATGCTAAAAGATTATTGTGCACTTTGCTTTGTGTGATTTGTATTATATAGTGCAGGAGAATCAGAGAGCTGAGACTGCAGTGACATGTCAGGAGTCCCTGGTGGCTTCACTGTCATTCTTTCTTTGAAAGATGACCAAGAACTAAGATCACATCAGACTTTTGTTCCATGGACAAGTCTCAGACAGTACTTCTAGTTAGCCATTTCTTGCGACATCAGTGGCTTGTTCAATAAAAATAAAAAATCTCTCAGATTAATAATATTCATCAAGAGATGTGATTTTGGGCATCACTTCAAAAACATTCACAACAGATGACCTGCTGACAGTTATTTCTTGAACAAACCTGTTGATCCAAACATAATTATTATTTTTCATTAATAATAATTATTATTTATTGATAACGGAACAATAATAAAATATGTATAAAGCACAAACATCTAAGTCTAACATAAAAATGGAGTTTGGCACGCTGTGCAAAATTCAAATTTATATAAACTATTGTGTCCACGTTGAGACATCTCAAGTGGTTAATGATAATAACAATGGCTAAAACTTACAAGCAATTCAAATCACAAGCTAAACTGGCAAGATTACCTTACAGTTACACACACACACACACACACACACACAAACACACTATAGAAAACACATCACACACACTCTCTTTGTGCTTTCTTATTTTGAAAAAGTGGTCAAACAAAACAACTGTGGGTTCCTCTGACCAGTCACCTAATGCTGATTTTTCTCTCTCTCCAGTATACATATATATTATATGCTGATCCTATTCCTAACCAGTAAAGTCCCGGAAATTACAAAAAAGATTATATTTATTTGCAGTAATTTCTGGTCTTTTCCTAGTTAAGGCAAACCCCAATTCCCACTCCATTGCCAGGGACTAGCCCTTGGCTCTGTCCTTTCTCCATCCACCCTCCAGGCCAAAATAATAAATGAGTATAAAATCCCTGATCAGCACTTTACTGAGGATTCACAGCTGGTAGTGTGGCACAGGCCTGTGTCCCAACAAAAGCAGCTTCAGCTCCAGAAGGGTCAGCCTGGATGCTGTCCCACAAGCTGCAGGGCAGCAAGGACAAGTCCTATGTCTTTAAACATTCTGTACCAGGGCAGCAAGGACATGTCCTATGACTTTAAACATTATGTACCAGGGCAGCAAGGACAAGTCCTATGACTTTAAACATTCTGTACCATGGCAGCAAGGACAAGTCCTATGTCTTTAAACATTCTGTACCAGGGCAGCAAGGACAAGTCCTATGACTTTAAACATTCTGTACCAGGGCAGCAAGGACAAGTCCTATGTCTTTAAACATTCTGTACCAGGGCAGCAAGGACAAGTCCTATGACTTTAAACATTCTGTACCAGGGCAGCAAGGACAAGTCCTATGACTTTAAACATTCTGTACCAGGGCAGCAAGGACAAGTCCTATGACAGTATGAGTTTAAACATTCTGTACCAGGGTAGCAAGGACAAGTCCTATGACTTTAAACATTCTGTACCAGGGCAGCAAGGACAAGTCCTATGACTTTAAACATTCTGTACCAGGGCAGTAAGGACAAGTCCTATGTCTTTAAACATTCTGTACCAGGGCAGCAAGGACAAGTCCTATGATTTAAACATTCTGTACCAGGGTAGCAAGGACAAGTCCTATGACAGTATGAGTTTAAACATTCTGTACCAGGGCAGCAAGGACAAGTCCTGTGAGTTTAAACATTTTGTACCAGGGTAGCAAGGACAAGTCCTATGACTTTAAACATTCTGTACCAGGGCAATAAGGACAAGTCCTATGACAGTATGAGTTTAAACATTCTGTACCAGGGCAGCAAGGACAAGTCCTGTGACTTTAAACATTCTGTACCAGGGCAGCAAGGACAAGTCCTATGACTTTAAACATTCTGTACCAGGGCAGTAAGGACAAGTCCTATGTCTTTAAACATTCTGTACCAGGGCAGCAAGGACAAGTCCTATGATTTAAACATTCTGTACCAGGGTAGCAAGGACAAGTCCTATGACAGTATGAGTTTAAACATTCTGTACCAGGGCAGCAAGGACAAGTCCTGTGAATTTAAACATTTTGTACCAGGGTAGCAAGGACAAGTCCTGTGAGTTTAAACATTCTGTACCAGGGCAGCAAGGACAAGTCCTATGAGTTTAAACATTCTGTACCAGGGTAGCAAGGACATGTCCTGTGAGTTTAAACATTCTGTACCAGGGCAGCAAGGACAAGTCCTATGAGTTTAAACATTCTGTACCAGGTAACCAGGGGAGCAAGGACAAGTCCTGTGAGTTTAAACATTTTATACCAGGGTAGCAAGGACAAGTCCTGTGAGTTTAAACATTCTGTACCCAGGGCAGCAAGAATAAATCCTGTGAGCTTAAACATTCTGTAAACTAAAGACAGCAAAACCTGAACTGATGCTGGAAAAAAATGATTTAGTTCAGAATCTTGGCTTAACCACAGACACTGAGCTGTCTATGTCAAAGCGCACCAGTGCACAGCAATGCTGCTTTAAAAACATGTTTCTAGAGAAGGTCTTCAGGCTCCCCTGCTAGTGCTAAAGTGCTATTCCAAACTTTCAACTCCCAGACATGGACACAGAAACAGGCAAACCAGCTGCCTTACCATGGAGTTCTCCCTGAGTCCTTCACTCCAGGCCAGTTGACTGCAACTCTAGTCTTTGGGGCCTTCTTGGCAGTCAGCAGTGTTCTAATGTTAATAAACCTTCCACTGTAAGATTCCACTACAGACTGCTAATGACGCCAGCATGCTCCGATTCCAATGACCAGTCTTTGTGAGGCCAAACAAAAAATACCTGAGCTTAGTATTGTAAATGTAATCCGACTGACCATATTTTTTGTGCTGATTGTAATTTTTGTATGTGTTAAGTGTTATTGTTAACAATGGAAACAGAAAAGAAAATAGAAAAACAACAACAACAAAACAGGGAGAACATTGTTGGAGTTAAATAAATCAGATGGAAACAAAAGAAACAAAGAAAGAAAGAAAAAGGGTATCTCCTACCTACCTATATCCCCTGTTATCAAAAGCATGTTTTCTGTTATTGTTTTTACTTGACTTGATCCTTGATCAAAATGGGAAAAGGCCATTGATCAAAGGCTGTAACGTCTTAATATCAATAATAATCATGCCAATGAATGTGAATCCAGTCAATGTAGACAAGAGACCACACTTTTCTGGAAGCCATAGGCAACTAATTTTAAAACAGTATTTGAGTATGTCACACCCACTGTATTTTACAGTACAGTAATACAATTGTATGTCACACTCATTGTATTTTATAGTACAGTAATACAGTACAGAGAGAGAGAGAGAGAGAGAGAGAGAGAGAGAGAGAGAGAGAGATGATGATGATGATGATGATGATACTTTAATAGTAATAAGTAATATATTACTAATAGTAATAAACAAGGATAAAGATTTAAGCATAAGTTGGCTTTTAAAAATCTGTCCCTGATGACAAACAGAAATACACAACAGAGCAAAAATAAAATAGGAACAATCATGACAAAATAAAATACAAAACATTACAGAATTTAGAAACTATTAGTTCTACTGTTTAAAGCGTCTCAACCCACTGAGCTTTGTTTTTTAAAATGATGCAAAAGTAAAGAGGCTAAGAATAAGACAAATGCAAATCTGAGTTCTCAGGAGAGAGAGAGAAAGAGAATTCCAGCTCAAAAACTAAGAGAGAGAGGGGGGGGGGGGGAGGAGAGAGTTAAAAACAGAGAGAAAGCAAATTGGTGTTTTACACCCAGTCAACCAGTGCGGTTATATCAGAGAGAGAGATAGAGAGAGAGAAACTGTATTAAACAAACGAAGAGAAGGTGCTGCAGAGAACGGTAGACAATATCACAGTATGTGGGGGGGGGGGGGGGGGAGGGTTGACTCTGTGAAGGGAGAACCCAGGAGGGCCCTTGCCCAGGTGGGGCTGTGTGTGAGTGAGGAGCTGGCGGCGGCGGCCCACCAGCTACACCCATCCACTGCCCTTGCACCTGGCCAGCTTCACCTTTGACCCCCGGTCTGGGTCATAGGCTAATGAGGGTGAGCAGCGATGACCTACTTTCATCCCCTCTCTCTTCTTCCCAGCTACTTGTTTCGGGTTGTTGCCTACCGCGCGGCACCTCTTTGGGTTTAGGGCCGGCCTGTGAGTGTGAGCGCTGACTGGTCAGATGGGGTGATGATATTGATACAGTCAGGAGGCTGCACGCTTCACCTGCCAGCCTGAGCCGCTTTGGCCCCGCGGTAAGTTGACACATCTGAGAATGAGGGTTCCAGTCTATTTTGGGGCTCTCCTAAATTCTCTTCAAAAGTTGTGGTTTGTGAATGCTGATTGTCACTTTAACCCCCCCCCCCCCACACACACACACACACATACACACAATATTTACGTAAATATGAAACATTAAAATCACTGACACCGCTGCCCATCTGGTGACAGTGAAGTGTTACTGTTACTTTAGGTAACCTGCAGTTTACCTCCGCCCCCACCACTGGTATCTGGGTGCTAGCCAGTACCTCTCTGAAGACAACTCCTGGGTAAGCTTACACAAGTCTGACAACAACTACAGTCTGTGTACTTGGTGATGATGATGATGTTGGGCTTACCGGCCCTCAGTCAGATGTGGGGCTGACACATGCACTCGGGTTTCAGCCTTCTAATTATTATAACTATAAGGCTGAAACCCAAGTACACCTGTCAGCCCCACACCTGACTCTGAGGACAGTACGCCCGACATCACCATCACCAAGTACACAGACTGTAGTTGTTGTGTATTTATATATTTTAATATTATAATAATATACCCCTTCACCAGACTATGCCCCACGCTGACAAGACCCAAGTTCACTCTCGCCTCTGCATTCAAATAGGCTTCTCTATATTCAGTTTGGGACTAACCACCACTAAAATACAACTTACAAATGCAACAGCATTTTCCTTTTACATTGTTATGTTTGGAGGACCTGTACTAGTCCTACAAAGTACAAGTACTACTGTGAAACCCCTAATGAATATTCAGACTAATGAAAGACCTGACCAGTGGTATTTTAACTATTTAAGCACACTAGTTTAATATCATTATTAGGTGTAAATCATACTGTGACTAACTACCTCTAAAACACAAGTGCCACAGCATTTTCCTTGTTATATTGTTATGTTCCGAGGACCTGTACTACAAAGTGAAACCCCCGATGAACAGTCAAACTAATAAAATCCCTGACCAGTGGTATTTTAATCACACTTCAGTTTAATAGAATTATTACACTATTAGAGGCACTCAAGAAGACTGCAGACTTCACCCTCAGGACTAGACTGATACTCCGAGTCTGAGCATGGCTTAGGAGGCAGAAGAACACTAAGGTCTTGGGGGTCAGACTCAGCCTGTAAGCTTGGTTGCAGGAATCCCCGATGCTCACATTGCTACTTCAAAGGGTCACAACCATTACTGCCTAGAGTGCACACACATTACTTCAATGATATTGATAATGACCCTCTCTCTCACACACATTCACACACTTCATAAACACCCACAGGACAAAACTGAGACTAGTGAGAGTCAGTAATAGTACCATTCAGATTACCAATGCTGAGTCAATGACAGTGACACCACCCTGCAACTGACACTGTAAATGTAACTGATGCACTGCCCACAGACCAGTCTTGTAATCTGTACAGCTGCTAAGTTTCAGTGCACTGAGGTCAAATCAATGCCCCCAGGCATAAGACAGGCCTGAACCTCATCACTAGTAACTTAGTGAGTGCATCAGATGGGCTCCTCAGCTTAGTGCATCAGACTTGATGCATCAGACAGGCCTCCTCAGCTTAGTGCATCAGACAGGCCTCCTCAGCTTAGTGCATCAGATTTGACACATCAGACAGGCCTCCTCAACCTAGTGCATCAGACAGGCCTCCTCAGCTTAGTGCATCAGACAGCCCTCCTCAGCTTAGTGCATCAATCACTGTAACCAGTCAGATACACACTCACCTATACTAGAACTCTACTACTAGTAAAAACCCTGCTCCCTTCCCCTGGAGAATCTGGAACACACACAACCCCCCCCCCGGAAGAAGCTGGGGCAGGTGAGTGGGGAGAGAATGTGAGAGTGAGGATTTTAAGTATTTATTTTGTATTTATTGTCATTTTAAATATACCTTCTTGAGCCCATGTGTCAAAGGAAAATTTTCATTTTTATGCTTTGTATATTGATCAATAATAAAGATTTATTTGATTTGATTTGATTTATTCTTAACCAGTAAAATAATGGAAATTACTGGTTAACGTGAACTCTGTAGTATACTATTACTAATACCATACATGTTGTATGCAGTATATTGGGATAATTTCCAAACTTTTTATTTGAACTACACTGGTCATAAAAATAGATTATTATTTTTAATCTACTTTTTTTGTTCTTCTTTCTTTTTCCATTTATCAACATAATTATTAACCAGTTAAGTGAGCTGGTAAATAGCTTGATCATAAATGTCATTGTCAAGCTTACAGTTAAACTGCCATGTTCTTGTGTTTTTCTTTTTGTTCCTTTTGCCTCTCATGTGTATCAGAAACAAAAAATAGTACTTTTTATTAGGAAACAAACTTCCTGTTTCAGGCAATGAAGAGTTCTTTTCATGTGTTGGGCCTTTACTTTTCATAACAGGAGCACAAAATATCAATTAATTTGATGTAAATTTGTACCATTTCTTGCACCTGTGACACAATTTTAAGGACTTTTTTCTTCTCTTTGAATGCTCATCACAAAGTGACAAAACCGTCAATGTCAGGGTGACCCTGCAGACACTGGATGAGTATGAAAGCCACCTTTCATTAAAAAAAATTGCAACAAAATTGCAAATCATTATCTTTTGGGGACAAAACATATGTTTGTTGCTTCAACTGCTGAATTTGAAGTTTGTATTGTGAGTACAGCACAGTCGCAGTGGGAGAAAACACAACACCCTGACATGATACATCATTACATGACTGACAGTCTGACTGAGTATCCTGTCTGTTTCTGCCACAGTTCTAGTTTCAAAAAATAATTTCACCAACTTTTTTCTTTCTTTCTCAACACCTGTTCATTATTCCTTTGAAATCTATTGTTATATGAACCTTCAGTAAGTTTCACAAGCACACTTTCATACTCTCAAGTTGAGCATCCCTGTATTTGACATGGCTAGTTTTCTGACCTAGCCTGGCTGTAGTACTAGTAGTAGGGGTTTTTGATTCAGTATCTGGGTCAGGCCAAAAGGGAGAAGTACACCAGTGACACTAACCTGGACAGAACAGCAACCAAACGATGAACACAATAACAGGTAACAGTAAGTCGATAAACACAATAACAACTAACAGTAACAGTCTAACACTCATTATTTCACAATCAATTCAAATGCTACATGAAGATACATATGACCAATTGCGTGTGACTATGACTACTAATTTCAGCATGACCTATCCCTGCTGATGTTGGTGGCTGACCTAATTTTACTCAGTTACACTTGGCAGTCAAATAATGTAACATCAGTGTAGAATTTTGGCATAAGCCAATTTAAAGACTGATAAAATAATTGACAAAACAATGCACTGCCAATCAACTGGTAAAATGTTTTTGGATCTAGCACTAGTACTTGGAAAGTACCAAAATGTACCCATTTGAAAAAAAAAATCACACAATTACATCTCACTCAAGTCACTGTTGTTCAGGAAAATTGCCCATATACAATAATATTATATTGTAATAACTTTATTTCAATCTTGATTTTGAAAACTGTGCAAGTGAAATGAAACACTGAGAAGGTTGAAGCCTTTCATGAAAACAAGTTGCAAACTGCATACCTTGCAAAACTGATTAGTGATAATGATATGTTCATATGTACAAAATCATGTTTTTGCTGTTTTCCATAGGTCCACCCTTTTGTCTTCATATTCTTCATTGTCAGTATAATTAGCTGATTGTCAGAAAGTAAGATCTGAATATCTTCTGAGCTATTAATCTGATCTGAGTGAAATAAACTGCAATGAATTCAGCTTCAGCAGTTCTTTAATTTGATGCTTTTCAATTCATTCAATCTGACGTATAAAAAAATCTTTGGCTGTTGCATAGCTAGTGATATTTTCTGGGTTATCAAGTCACAGAAATGGGATTTGGAATGACCCAATATGCCTAGTCACACCATCAGCTTATAGCAGTATTTATTTAAAGACAGAAGATAATGAAACCGAAAACAAAACTCATGTTACTGCCAAAACACAAATGAGAGAAAATGATGGCACTGGCACAGGCAGCTTTAATAATAATAATTTATTTTATATAGCGCCTCAACAACAATTATATGAACCCTTAGCACTGTCCAAATTAACAAATGTAATAGAGCACATGTCAGTGTTACTTAAATTAGCGTAAAACAACAACTTAAAAAGATTTTTTCCCCTCTAAGTTGTAAAGTGCTTTGAGATTCTGAAAGCGCTCTATAACTGTGTAAGTTCCCTATTATTATTATAACTTCACTCTCTACATATTTCAAAGATCCTCAAAGGAAGAATGACAAACTTCTTTGTTTTGAATTTGTAGGCCCCTGTTGTCAGTCAGGAACAAAAGGGCAGGTTTTACAAGAAATGTTAAGTAACCTCGCATTTTTTAGTGCATCATGGGGAACCCTCCAATGCATTAGGGATGCCCTGACAGTGTGTTTGTACTACTCTCTGTGTGTCATTCTGTGTGTGTGTGTGTGTGTGTGTGTGTGTGTGTGTGTGTGTGTGTGTGTGTGTTACATGAGCACACATGTGTGTGACAGAAAGGTATACATGCATCATTGTAGGATCTTGAACATAATTAGAAACCTATTTTTCACTTCATGAAATCATCATTCCTTAGAATAATTTACTTAAATTTTTTGGCAGGGAGTGACATCCCCTAAAACTACAAAACATGGGTAATCTTACCCCTGAGTTTGAGTTATCAAAAATGGGGAGCCTTGGTTTTCTTAACACTAATTTGTTTAAGTAATATAATTATTTCAATATTTTTCACTAAACATACCCCCCACTAAGCTTTCACTAAGTTTAACAATTGTTGGTTCAGTGCAAGCTGCATGCATTTATACCACAGTATGTAATGAAGGTATAAGGGGAGTTAGAGGAGAAGGCACTGGGAGAGTTGGCATTCTCCAGATATGAACAAGTCATACAGTGGGGAAGGAATGTTGCTGCCAGGTGTCTATTCAGGCAGGAGGAGCCATCAGAGTTTCCCATCATCCTCTGGATAACCTCAGGCTGGGCAGCAGGCTAACTTCTCTGGCTCGTAGGCCAACAATGCCACTGGTGGTTGTGTGCATCACCAAGGTCTTGGTCACAGTCGAGTTTGGAGATCCAGTCTCATCACAAGAAGTACAAAGTTCATCAGACACCTGGCAGACCCCTCTGGGCCCGTTCAGTGGGCTGGATAGCGCTTGTTCATGCAGGTCCCAAACTTAACTCCATGATGGGTCAGACAAGGCCAGCCTTGTAGCATTTTGTGTTCTCTCTCTCTCTCTCTCTCTCTCTCTCACACACACACACACACACACACTCACCGCGAACACACTCGCTTGTTTAAAATCTAGCGACTGTTCTTGCACACTCTTTATAGTCTGTGAGCATAAAGCAAGATTCTCCATCCTACAGAAAACATACTATATGTTCATAATTACAATATCCACCATAAACTCCTACTAAAACTCTGTTAAACTCTTTGCATTGCTGATATCGATCAGTAAAATTGGGGCGTTGTTCTCCCACCCCCACTTCTTTCTTTTCTCCGCTAAAGACAGCATGGGAACAAGATCGACGCGAAGCACGTGACCCGAGTAAACACGGAAGCGGCCAAGAATGGCGGTCTGCGCATGCATGTAACGTCAAATGGAAAACGCTTCGCAACAGCACAGCCGATTAATTATTCCACCCCCGTCTACCCATGATCAGCGAACTTTTATGCTACACGTTGCTACATGCCCACATCAAAACAATCTATCACAATGAAATTTTAACTAGGTTAAGTTTAAAGATCGGTAGTTTCTTTTCTTTTCGTGTTCAATCGATCGTGCTGTAACAAGTCCAGACTGAGTTGAATGTCAAACCGACTGAGCTCGTCTTCTCTTGTTTGACCTAAATGTGGGCTATACACACCCCTTTAACTGACCCGATGACCACAATCATGTTAACCATAATAACGAATAGACGACTCGATGAACAAAACACAACTTACATGGCTTAAAATTAAGAACTTCATCAGTGGGCGGCAGGTTACCTATCGTGCCATTGAGTGCGAATGGACCAACCCACGTCAACATTGGGGAAAGAAGAAACGATCGTTGCAATGATCAATAGAAAAGATTATTCAAAATAGTATACAAAGAAAACTCACCTCAATACCATCATATATAGGTCTTCGCTGATTTAGATAATCCAAGAAGGTAAGCGTAAAATCCAAAGTTTACATGGACAACATGAGTCAACTTGACCCAAGTAGCTCTGGGACACGCGAATGGCGCGCAAACGTCTGATTTGAATTCCGTCTTCCTTCGATAGATAATCCCTTTCACCCACTGAACGGAGAAACACACACTGGCAACAACACATTAAGATCCAGTAGCACACACTCGAAGGGTAGGATCCACCCCGTAGTACTCCTCATTAAGTTGAAACGAAGAGGCCATGAAATTTTCGGCAAAGTTCGGATTCCAACATGGCGCTCTCGTTTTCCCAAGCGAGGCTCTAGCATCTATTCATGGAATTTGCACCCGCGCGTAGGCATGTTGCCCTAGCAACAGTGTTTCCCCTGTCTCTTTTAGGCACTTTTTGCAAAATCTTGCACCCATGATCACACAAATATCGCTTTTGAATCAACAGAGATCTAGATGAATCACCTATTACACATTGTAGCGATTGCACACACAGCACAAAAACTTCGAAGAACGCTTGAAGTTTTTTGAGGTCACGCTGCTGACAAAAAACGCGTTGACCCCTGATGATGCGCCATCTCATCTTTTGAGCGACGCTGTGTGCAGTTTTAAACGACCGACACTTTGAGAGAATAAGTTTGTGTTTGCATGAGACCTTCACAGCATCAGCTGGGTGAATGCAAAAGTATTTCAGCGCCGAACAACCTAAGTTTGATAACATAAAGAGTGAAATTTAGACCGTGAGAGAGCTACCTTTTGTCAGTTTGCGCGTTGCAGCGGCTCAGATGTTTACAGTCATCCCCCAAAGTTGTAACTGTTCTTGAGCATATTCAGGAATCCGATGCATTGATCGGGAGAGTCTTCAGTCACTGTGTTGGACAGTTAATCTACAATGTCAGTATGCGGCCCACATGCATATAGTGTCGGTTCAGCTCCCACATATGTTGCACTCTGTTATAGTAGTAAATTCACAGTGAAACCAAACTAAATGACTGAACAGTCTGGCGCTGTGACTGAACAAGCAAGTTTTTGTCAGTGCGGCGGGAAGTTTGTCACTGAGTATAAGCCATGTCACAGTAAATTTTCATTCATTCATTCATTCACGGCTAAGCGTGACTGAACTTGACATGACTCGAATTGCCATAAAAGCAACTGCTGGAGCCGTTAGTCTCAGTTGGCGTTTAATGTCCCGGCTGGCACAAAGTCCGATCTTGGCCTTAGAACCCTCATGGAGCCTTATCAGAGACACCGTGCTGAGCCATCAGTAGCGGCCGGTACTGACCGACTTGAACTGTCAAACTGAGTTTAAACATTGAAGTTCTGTTGCCATAAGCCGAACATGTAGGCCACACACACTGACACACAAACACACACACGCACGCACGCACACACACACACACACACACACACACACACACACACACACACACACACACACACACACACTGACACACACGGCGGCACACACACACACACACACGGTTGTTCTACCGTTTTTCTCTCTGCCCCCCCCCCTCCCCCCCCCCCTCCACCAACCGCCCGCCGTATCCCAGCGGCGGGAATCATTATCAGTGGTCCGCTACTCGGACTGAGTGAGACCGTCTTCCCGCTGTTGAACTGAATAATTACCAGGCAATGTATTTCAGTGGGCTAATACCGTTAAATATTTTTGCATAAAATTACAAGAAAAGTGTTCCCAGGTATTTAGAATCAAAAGGTGCATGGTTCAGTATTGGTTCAGGAAGCGTCAGTTTCAGTAAATGACAAACCTGATGAACTGACTAATACGGCAAAGAGCGGCGGTAGTGGCCGCTAGCACCCGTGATATTAACTGACGTTTTTATCCCCCCCCTCCCCCCGCTATCCCCCCTCCCCCCCCCCCCACTCGTTTGAATTTTAGTAATACCTGACCCCATGCAGCTGAAGAACAACTAAGTTTGGCCCTCTAAAAGCGACAGAGAGAGAGAGAGAGAGAGAGAGAGAGAGAGAGGGACGCAAGAGTTACCTCCCATCTAAATAGTAACTAACAGCACAGACATAAAACAAAATTATGTGAACTAGCGTACTGGTGGTCCGATGCAAACTAGTTTTGTGAAACACTATCATTTTTTCTTTCACTTACTGTTTTCATTGATTTGAATCTCTCTCTCTCTCTCTCTCTCTCTCTCTCTCTCTCTCTCTCTCTCTCTCTCTCTCTCTCTCTCTCTCTCTCTCTCTCTCTCTCTCTCTCTCTCTCTCTCTCTCTCTCACACCCTCCCTCCCTCCTCTCTCTCTCTCCTGCATTCTTGTTGTTTTAAGATAAGCATTGATTGCTTCTGTTTGTTTTTTCTCCAAGATGAATCATACGAACTTATTTGCTGGTTGTATGCTCAGATGTGTATAACTGAGTGCTAGTGATGTGTGCATCTGGTGCTTTAGCACACTATGTTTCTGTGTGGCAGTACTTATGCTCTATGTATGAATTTTTATGTATAAAATTTCACTCACTCATTCATGCTTATATATGTATAAAGGATTCCATGTAATTTTATTTTTCCTCATCAGTAGCTTAACAAAGACTAGTTGTTAAGGTTTAGACTGAACCTAAACTACAATCCTTGTAATGTTTTTGAGTTTGAGTTCTCTCTCTATGTCTGTCTCTGTTTCTCTGTCTCTGTCTGTCTGTCTGTCTCTGTCTCTGTTTTTGTTTTGGCCACCAGCTTGTCAGCAAGTGCCCACGCACAATGTTGAACACTTTTCCCAAAGACAGTAAAGCATGTGCAATGTTCTCCTCCAAGTCTTTTATTTATACAACCTGGCAATGTAGACCCCAGGCTTAACTTAATACAAAATAAATATAATTATTATTATTGGTATTAGTATTATTACTAAAAAGATTGGGTTTTGTCAGCTGCGGTAGGCCTACAAATATAGCAGTTTAGTTCTCAGCTCAAAATTTCTGAGCTATTTCCAGCAGTTACTTATAAATTTTATTACTGCAGTCTGTAAAGGAATATAGCCACAGCGCTCGCTCTGTCTCTCTCTGTCTCTCTCTGTCTCTCTGTCTCTGTCTCTGTCTCTGTCTCTCTGTCTCTCTCTCTCTCTCTCTCTCTCTCTCACACACACACACACACACACACACACACACACACACACACACACACACACACACACACCACACACACACACACACACACACACACACACACACACACACACACACACACACACACACACACACACACACACACACACACACACACACACACACACACACACACACACACACACACACACACAGTGACCTGCAACACTGACAGCAACAAATAATATTTTATAAAGAAAAAAAGAAAAGAAAAAAGAAAAAGAAGAAGAAGACGAAGAAGACATAAAAATAAAAATAAAACTTGTTTTATGCCCAGTCAACAAGTATGGTTGTAGAAGAAGAAGAAAGAAAGAAAGGAAAAGTTTCTGTCTTGGGACTTGTCTGTAGTGACTTGGAAGGTGAACGGTCACTTATATATATATAATATATATTTTTTCTTTCGTTTTTTTCTTTTTTCTTTTTTTCTTTTCTTTTCTTTTCTCTCCGTTAGTTTGTTTCCTTGTCTGCTTGCCGTGACTGGTAAGTTGACGTGAGCCCGTGCTGGCTTAGATTACACGCAGCGCGTTCGTGGTTCCACAAAACCGGAAGAAGACTTGCTGACGAATTGTTTGGACGAGTCAGAAATCGGCTACCTAGATGTTACGCTCACTGTCATTTACGCATTTCAGTTGTTGTTTACAGATTTTGCTCGTCGAAGGATGACATTGTAAGGTAAGAGGTGAGAAAATAGCTCTGCCGCAGATTTCTTGGCCCTTGTACTGGGTGATTAATGAGAATGTTGGCTTGAAACGTAATACAGATCTGTTGTTTGTGGAAAACATAATCTAGCATGGTTTGACTTGAAGTGGAATGGAATGATCTTGAAGTGTTTGTGTTTGTCTTATATTTTCAAATTCGTGAAGTAAAATGTCTGTGTGACACTGTTAAAGAGTGCCCACTGTAAGGCATTCATACGTGCGTTAATTCCTAGGGGGGGGGGGGGGGGGGGGGGACGTAGATGTTGATTTTGTTTTTAGTTTCTGTTTTAGCAAACATTTCCTAGAAGTAGAAATTGGACGGTCGAGTCAAATGAGTGGACTTTAAGTGTAGCTCGTCATGTAGTCAAATAATGTCAAGTTTTCAACTTGCTGAGGAGTGAAACATATTTGTTCATTTAATTTTATGCAGTTTGGATGCTGTAGTGTCATACACAAAAGGGTACTACTACTAGTTTTAGTTTTACAGCACCATGCACATATTATTTATGAATAATTGGAACTGTTTAAAACTATTTTAAATCAAACAGTGGTTGATCATGATTTCTGGACATGCATCAGTCAATCAGACTGTTTTCACTGGACTGAAGACTATCAGTAGTAAGTAACTTGGTGTTTTACACCCAGTCAACCCCGAATGCAATTAATACTAACGTGATGATTTACTTCTACATATGACATGAAAACTGAATGTCAAACTGAACATTTGTTTTGATCACTCAATCACCAGTAGAACTAGAAGACAGTAATACTAATAAATAACTTTATTAACACATAATGTGTGGAATCACTTTAATCAGTACACAGCTCACACACACACACATGCACGCACACACGCACACACACACTCTCCCCCCCCCACCTCTCTCTCTCCCCCTGTCACATGCACACACACTCTTGTTCTCTTTCACATACATGCTCTCTTTCTGTCTGTCCCTCTGCCTCTGTCTGTCTGTCTGTCTCAGTCTCTCTCTCTCTCTCTCACCCCTCTCTCTCTCTGTCTGTCTGTCTGTGTCTGTTGATATGTCTCTGTCTCTCTCTCTCTCTCTCACACACACACACACACACACACACACACACACACACACACATGCATGCACACATGCACGCACGCATGCACGCACACACACACACTCACTCACATGTTCGACACTTTTACATATATATATATATATATATATATATATATATATATATATATATATATGACAATACATTATACTCAGAAGGTGTATACGTCTATGGCAAATACACTATACTCAGAAGGTGTGTACATATAACAAAGATGTCATACTCAGAAGGTGTGTACATATATGACAAATACATTATACTCAGAAGGTGTGTACATCTGACAATTATATTCAGAAGATGTGTACTATATATATATATATATATATATATATATATATATATATATATATATATATATATATATATATATATGACAAATACATTATACTCAGAAGGTGTGTGCATATGACAGATACATTATATTCAGAAGGTGTATGCATATATATGACAAATATATTATACTCAGAAGGTGTGTACATATAATGACAAATACATTATACTCAGAAGGCATGTACATATGACAAATACATCATACTCAGAAGATGTGTACGTGTGACAACTACATTTTACTCAGAAGGCATGTACATATGACAATTTTACTCAGAAGGTGTGTACATATATTGTAATGTTCAAATACATTATACTCAGAAGGTGTGTACATATATTGTAATGTTCAAATACATTATACTCAGAAGGTGTGTACATGTGACAAATACATTATACTCAGAAGGTGTGTACATATATTGTAATGTTCAAATACATTATAGTATACTCAGAAGGTGTGTACGTGTGACAAATACATTATACTTAGAAGGTGTGGTCAGACTAACAGTTCTTTTGCTCTCTTCCATGCCAGTAGCCAGGAGAAGATCAGCTGCAGCATGTCCTCCTGTTCTATCTGCCTGGAGCCGGAGTTAAATGTGCCGGCGGCGTGCATCCCATGCGGGCACACCTTCTGTTACGCCTGCATCACGCAGTGGACACGCGCCCCGCCTCGCTTTGGGGTCAGTCTCTGTCCTCAGTGCCGTGCACCAGTAAGGGAGGTGCAGAAACTCTTCATCTCTGATTGGCCAGGTGAGTCTGTGTTGATTAGTCTTGGTCAGAGAGGTATACAATCTCTTCACCTCTGATTGGCCAGGTGAGTCCGTGTTGATTAGTCTTGGTCAGAGAGGTATACAATCTCTTCACCTCTGATTGGCCAGGTGAGTCCGTGTTGATTAGTCTTGGTCAGAGAGGTATACAATCTCTTCACCTCTGATTGGCCAGGTGAGTCAGTCTTGATTAGTTTTGGCCAGAGAGGTATACAATCTCTTCACCTCTGATTGGCTAGGTGTGACTCACCTGGCCACTTAGTCTTGATTAGTCTTGGCCAGAGAGGTATACAAGCGCTTGATCTCTGATTGGCCAGATGAGTCAGTGTTGATTAATCTTGTCCAGGGAGGTATGCACACTCTTCACCTCTGATTGGCCAGGTGAGTCGGTGTTGATTAGTTTTGGTCAGAGAGGTGCAGAATCACCTCTGATTGGCCAGGTGAGTCAGCGTTGATTAGCATTGATCAGAGAGGTATACAAACTCTTCACCTCTGATTGGCCAGGTGAGCCAGTGTTGATTAGCATTGGTCAGAGAGGTGCAGAATCACCTCTGGCCAGGTGAGTCAGCGTTGATTAGCATTGGTCAGAGAGGTATACAAACTCTTGATCTCTCATTGGCCAGGTGAGTCAGTGTTGATTAGCATTGATCAGAGAGGTATACAAACTGTTCACCTCTGATTGGCCAGGTGAGTCAGTGTTGATTAGCATTGGTCAGAGAGGTGCAGAAGTGTCTCTGACTGTTCAGGTAAGGAAGGCATTGTGTTTGTTGGGAGGCAGTAGTGTTGCTGCCCTATATGCTGGCAGTGTGCGTTCAGTGATATATTATTAATACTATACATTCTGTGGTGCACTGTGGGTTTTCAGTTATGTATGACTAAAACTAGTGAAAGAGATGTGCAGTGTTTCCAGTCGCTGTAGGCCTGAATATGATGATGTACTATGTTTTCGTTGATGAAAGACACAGTTGAATTGGGGTGATGTTCCATGCGTTTTCAGTGAACTGCATAGTACCAAATGTGATGTACCATGTTTTTTCAGTAATGCGGCAGTAAGTCAGATATGATAATTGATATACTGTTTCCCCCCCCCAATGATGTGGCACTAAACCAGATGTGATGTACTGTGTTTTCAGTGATGTGGCATTAAACCAAATGTGATGTACTGTGTGTTTAGGGTGATGTAGCACTAAACCATATGTGATGTGTGTTTTCAATGATCTAACAGTAGTAACACTAGATCAGATGTGATAGACTGTGTATTTTCAGCGATGCAGCGTAAAATCAGATGTGATATATATATGCTGGGTGTGTTCAGTGATGTACTTGGTGTTTTGAGTGGCATGGCACTAAATCAGACACGATATACTGTGTTGTTTGGGTGATGTGGCACTAAATCAGATGTGATGTACTGTATGTTTTCAGTTGTGTGGCACAACATCAGATGCGATTGTGATTTACTGGGTGTTTTTGGTGATGTGGCACTAAATCAGACATGATATGCTGTGTTTTCAGTGATGTGGCACTAAATCAGATGTGATATACCATGTGTTTTCAGTGGTGTGGCACTAAATCAGATGTGATGTACTGTGTGTTTTCAGTGGTGTGGCACTAAATCAGATGTGATGTACCATGTGTGTTCAGTGATGTGGCACTAAATCAGATGTGATGTACCATGTGTTTTCCGTGATGTGGCACTAAACAGATGTGAGGTACCATGTGTTTTCCGTGATGTGGCACTAAATCAGATGGGATGTACTATGTGTTTTCAGTGATGTGGCACTAAACAGATGTGATGTACCATGTGTTTTCAGTGATGTGGCACTAAATCAGATGGGATGTACTATGTGTTTTCAGTGATGTGGCACTAAACGGATGTGATGTACCATGTGTTTTCAGCGTCCAGTGGCAGCGGAGGCCTGACAACACCCTCCCAGCTGTCACCATGGCAACAGTTCACCCAGCTAGTGACTTTGTTTGTCCACTTCCTGTCCATCCCATTCCACACACTGGCTCAGTATGGACCAGGTAGGGTTACACACACTGGCTCATTACGGACCAGGTAGGGTTACATACACTGGCTCAGTACGGACCAGGTAGGGTTACACACACTGGCTCAGTACGGACCAGGTAGGGTTACACATACCGCCTCAGGACGGACCATGTAGGGTTACACACACTGGCTCAGTACAGACCAGGTAGGGTTACACACTGGCTCAATACAGACCAGGTAGGGTTACACACATTGGCTTAGTATGGACCAGGTAGGGTTACACATACTGCTTCAGGATGGACCAGGTAGGGTTACACACACTGGCTCAGTATGGACCAAGTAGGGTTACACACATTGGCTCAGTACAGACCAGTTACATACAGTTTTTCAAGGCAGTACCTTCATTGTGCATTTCTATGCAAGGGTGAGGGCTGCACAGCTGTTCAGCAGATGTGTACGTCTGTGGACCAGAGAGAGTTCCACTCTGAGCTCTAAGCCCTGCCTTGTATAGTCCTGCAAACTTGGGCTTTCCCTGCCATAATAACACTAATACTAGTGATGGATACTTAGAGCGCCTGACCCACACAGGCCCTAAGTGCTTACACATTCTTTAAATGCACATATTTTCAAAATTCAGTGCATACAACATGTATGCACATGCGCACACACACACATGAATGCACACACACACACACACACACACACATGCACACAACACACTACACGCACAGAGTTGTGTATCAGGGCAATGGGACTGAAGAAAAGGGTTTTAAAAAGAGAAAGGTTTTCAAGGAGAATTGGAAAGAACTGACAGGTGTAGAATGACGGACACAAACAGGGAGCTGGTTCCAGATAACTGGAGCCTGGTAAGAGAAAGAATGCTGACCGCTGGACTGTGTGGAAGGATGGTATTCTGAACAGGCGGGTGTCTGTAGAAGAGCGGAGCTGCCGGGAAGTAGTGTAAAGGTGAAAGTTCCATGTACTGCCTTTGTTGCTGGGTGAAATGCATGATTATTGGAGGGGGATTCTTGTGTTCACATGAGCATAATATGCCTCATTTGGTTGAAGCTGATACTTTTCATGATCATTGAAGGCAGGTCATCACTTATCCTGAAGGTTTTGCTCCAAACCCACCAGTTCTTTTTAGGATCAGCGAAGGCGGCCATCACTTATCCTGAAGGTTTTGCTCCAAACCCACCAGTTGTCCCCTCTTTTGCTGAGCTTTAGTTTGTGGGATGGACATGGGAGAGAAAAGAGTGATTAAGACACACATCAGTGTTTTCACCAACCCCCACCCACAACCTGATTGACACTCATGCCCAGCACACAGTACAGGAGTACCCTGCCAAGGGTGCTCAGGTACCGGCATGAACAAGGGGAAGTCACTCCTAGAAAACCACATGAAAGATGGCCACATGTGTGCAGACGATTTGCAACAGAATAAAGGAACCTGTCGGATTATTACCTTAAATTCAGAGGACATCTTACATACTTCTGACATGCACCTTTAAAAATGCAGATTTAAAAATGTGACTAAACTGAATAAGGGAAGACTTGCCACTGTAATAACCCATAACTGATTCGCCCAAACCAACTAGGTCATTCGACACACACACACATTTTTTTTGTATAGTTCTTACCAACTCAGTTCAAAATGTAGTTATAATTAAATAATTTTATAATTAAATTATTCTAACTAGTGGTGATTCGTAAAACGACAAAAAGGCCCAACTGTGGGGTGTCACAGCGTGTTAGACCTAGGTGATATGCACAGAGACAGAGAGCAACAGCCAAGGTATGCTGTGCATGAGATTGAGACTCGGTTGCACAGGCATGGTAAGGTAAATTGTGTGATTAAACAGTTGGTATGCTTAATTAAACAGAGTGGAGAATAAAAAGTCAGCACATGATTCAGTTAAAAAGTAAAAAATAGAAATGAAAAAAGGTGTAAGTTGAATAGCCAACTGTCATGTGTGCACGTGTGTGCACATACATGCATGCATGGACGCACGCACCCACACACACACACTCAAAACCTCCATGCTCACTAACACAAAAATACACATCCCCACATTTGGCACTTGCATACCATACCTCACATATGTGATATGTACATGGTGCTATATAAAAGCGATCAACAACAGTGACATTCTTGGGTGACTGGCTGGACTCCCTCTACAGTTCTAAGAGAATCACAAGAATTGCGTTCTTGTTCTCTACATCTGTGACATGTAGATAGCACAGTACATTTAGGTGGGTTGTGTTTCAGAAATGGGATGGCAAATTGGGTTCTTGTTCTCAACATCTGAGACATGTAGATAGCACAGTACATTCAGGTGTATTGTGTTTCAGAAATGGGATGGCAAATTGGGTTCTTGTTCTCAACATCTGTGACATGTAGATAGCACAGTACATTCAGTTGTGTTGTGTTTCAGAAATGGGATGGCAAATTGGGTTCTTGTTCTCAACATCTGTGACATGTATAGCACAGTATATTCAGGTGTGTTGTGTTTCAGAAATGGGATGGCAAATTGGGTTCTTGTTCTCAACATCTGTGACATGTAGATAGCACAGTACATTCAGTTGTGTTGTGTTTCAGAAATGGGATGGCAAATTGGGTTCTTGTTCTCAACATCTGTGACATGTAGATAGCACAGTACATTCAGGTGTGTTGGGTTTCAGAAATGGGATGGCAAATTGGGTTCTTGTTCTCAACATCTGTGACATGTAGATAGCACAGTACATTCAGTTGTGTTGTGTTTCAGAAATGGGATGGCAAATTGGGTTCTTGTTCTCAACATCTGTGACATGTAGATAGCACAGTACATTCAGGTGTGTTGTGTTTCAGAAATGGGACGGCGGTTTACTGTGTGGTTAAACCAGCAGGCAGAGAGGCTGGTCATGCTGCGAACGCAGCTCACTCGCAGGGCAGGTAATGGTTTTGATGGTCTCTTTCATTTTTTTCATTACTTTCTTTCTTTCTTTGATTTTCTTCCTTTTTGTTTGTTTTTTGTTTTGTTTCTCCCACTTTGCTTTTTTTCTCTCTCTTTTTTTCTTCTTCTTTGTGTTCTCTTTTTCCTTTCTTCTTGTTTTCAGTTTCTTTCTTTCATACATACTGTTTCTTTCTTTCATACCTTTTTTTCATTGTCTTTCCTGCTTTCATTTTCTCTTGTTGATATTCTTCATTTTCTTTGTTTACTCTGTCTTTCCATCTGTTTACGTTGCATTTTGGTTTTGATTTTTGTAACTTTCTTTTTGATTTCCTCCTTTCTTTTTGTCACTGTTTCATTCTGGTCTTCTTTCTTCTTCTTTCTTCTGTCTGCATATTATTATGTCTCTCTCTCTTTCTCCATCTCTTTCTCTGTGTGTGTCGAATTTCATTATCATCATGTTTTGTTGTTGTTGTTATGTCTTTGCTTTATTTTTCTTTGTCTATTTCTTTTCCCTTTAATGCCAGTTTGCCAACGCTTTGTTATGGTCATTCCTGCTTGTCCTCTGGTTCAGTGATGTGTGACAGGGGTAAAACCACCTGGTGTTCTCTCTCTCTCAGTGTGTGTCTTAGGGATTACGACACCTGGTGTTCTCTCAGTTGTGTGTCTCAGGGATTATGACACCTGGTGTTCTCTCTCTCAGTGATGTGTCTCAGGGATTATGACACCTGGTGTTCTGTGTCTCAGTTATGTGTCTCATGGATTACAACACCTGGTGTTCTCTGTTTCAATGATGTGTCTTAGGGATTATGACACCTGGTGTTCTCTGTCTCAGTGATGTGTCTTAGGGATTACGACACCTGGTGTTCTCTGTCTCAGTAGTGTGTCTTAGGGATTACAACACCTGGTGTTCTCTGTCTCAGTGATGTGTCTTAGGGACTGGCAGGACTTGGGGCGACCTGCACAATGCCTTGTGGCAGCAGGGATTCTCCTGGTGGCGCTGCTGTTGGTTCAGGATCTTCAGGACCAGGACGGCATCCACCGCGGCATCATACTTCCCATCCTGCTCGTCATCGCCGACATCGTCAGGCTGCTCTTCACCGCCGCCACCTTCGTGCTGTATCGGCCGTTGAGCTGCCTGGCAACCTGCGGCCTGGAGGTGGCGCTGGCTGCCGCTGATGTGAGCTACGTGCTGGCCATGGTTCTGCTCTGGGTCACCTACGACGCCATCTGCATTCCCTGGATGTTGGCCTGCGTGGCTGCACGGGTGTTGTGTGCGTTGCTGTCGGGCGTGGCCAGCCTGTTGCGTGTTGGCCTCCTCTGCGTGCTGGTGGCCTCGGCCGTGGGCGTGCCTCGCCGCCTTGCCACCCCCAACCAGCAGCCGCTGCGCGCCCAGCTGACTGACCTGCTGCAGGCCGCGCTGGAGTGGTTGAGGCAGCAGGGTGCGCAGCACGGGCGGAGGCCTCGGCAGCAGGCTGAGCAGCGCGGGCAATGGCCCCAGGAGCAGAGGCAGCAGGCTGAGCAGCGAGAGCTTAGGGCACCGAGGGTCAGGCGGCATCGCAGCATCTTGAGGGATTTCCTGAGGCTCCTGTCTGAAGACTTGAGAAGCGGCAGGGGAGACAGAGAGGAGAGGGAGGCAGCGTTTGCTGGAGAGGGAGCGGGAGGAAGACGGGCGGAGGAAGGGGGGCAGGAGGGGGCAGGGAGGGGGGAGGAGGGAGGGAGGCAGGATGAGGGGGAGTGGGAAGATGCAAGATGGGGGCAGGTGGAGGAGGAGGACGGGGAGGCCTGGCAGAATGAGGTCAACCCCGAGTCCTTTCTGCATGATGGCGACACTTTAGAGGTGTGGTAGACCTTGGCCGTGACCCTGCGGAGGTCTGTTAGATGTTTGAAAGTCACGACCCTTCAAAAGGTCTTGTACATGTTGGCGTTGACACTGTTCAAGGTATGGTAGGTACTGGTCATGACACTTCAGTGGTCTTGTAGATGTGAGCAGTGACACTGTTAAAGGTGTGGATGACTGTTTGTCCCATTAACACTTCAGTGGACTTGTGGATGTTGGTGGTGACATTGTTAGAGGTCTGGTTAGGTGTAGCTGTTGGTGGTGACACTGTTAGAGATCCAGTTAGGCGTAGATGTTGGTGGTGACACTGTTAGAGATCCAGTTAGGCTTAGATGTTGGTGGTGACACTGTTAGAGATCCAGTTAGGCTTAGATGGTGGTGGTGACACTGTTAGAGATCCAGTTAGGCTTAGATGTTGGTGGTGACACTGTTAGAGATCCAGTTAGGCTTAGATGTTGGTGGTGACACTGTTAGAGGTCTGGTTAGGTGTAGCTGTTGGTGGTGACACTGTTAGAGATCCAGTTAGGCGTAGATGTTGGTGGTGACACTGTTAGAGGTCTGGTTAGGTGTAGCTGTTGGTGGTGACACTGTTAGAGATCCAGTTAGGCGTAGATGTTGGTGGTGACACTGTTAGAGATCCAGTTAGGCGTAGATGTTGGTGGTGACATTGTTAGAGGTCTGGTTAGGCATAGATGTTGGTGGTGACACTGTTAGAGATCCAGTTAGGCTTAGATGTTGGTGGTGACACTGTTAGAGATCCAGTTAGGCTTAGATGTTGGTGGTGACACTGTTAGAGGTCTGGTTAGGTGTAGCTGTTGGTGGTGACACTGTTAGAGATCCAGTTAGGCGTAGATGTTGGTGGTGACACTGTTAGAGGTCTGGTTAGGTGTAGCTGTTGGTAGTGACACTGTTAGAGATCCAGTTAGGCGTAGATGTTGGTGGTGACACTGTTAGAGATCCAGTTAGACTTAGATGTTGGTGGTGACACTGCTGGATGTGAGTATTGGCAGAGACAGTCGCTGGATGCGAGTGTTGCAGAGACAGTCGCTGGATGCGAGTGTTGCAGAGACAGTCGCTGGATGCGAGTGTTGCAGAGACAGTCGCTGGATGTGAGTGTTGCAGAGACCATCTCAGTGCATATTGTGGGTGAGGCGGCATGTGGCAGTTTGCAGTGAGCAGCCAAAAAGTGATGACCTTTTGTGCCCTGTCACCCCCCCCCCCCCCCCCCCCCCCTGAAGCCCGGCATCAGGCAGTTCCAGGTGGAGTAAAAAACCCTCCTGATATATATATGGATGTAAGGCCAAAGGCAACAGATCGATTCACACACTGATCTCAACAGCAGTCTTTATACAGTCTGTGTACCTGTGAAAATATGGCTCCTTTTCTTTTGGTGTTTCCTGTATTCAGAGTTCATAAGTCATCACTGGATTCAACTGTTTTTGTCCTTGTACCCCCCCCCCCCCCTATGTACATACACTTTTGTAGATTTTACAGTCAAAAATTGGGTGCTTCTGCTTTTTCCGTGAAGTACTTTTTGAGTGTTTTGATGTGCATTGTGTGGGGATTTTTGTTTTTGTTTTGTTTTTGTTCTTGGTTTTTGTTAAATGAAAATCAGGAAATGTGTGATTAATGTATTTCTTGTATTAGTGATGTAACATATATATTTTCCATTTTGTTTGCAGTTTATCAAGCAAACGCAATGAGATTTTGAGAGACCTGGTGTGTTGACGGTGCACTGCAACTTGCAGTCAGTATTCAGTACATTTTTCTCAGAAAGAGTGGTGTGTGTCCAAACCCATGCACACACACACACACAGGCATACACACCACACACACACACACACACCACACACACCCTCATCCACACCACGCAGAGACATACCATAGCCATGTACCTACCAACACATGCCCCCTCCCCCCCACCACTACAACCACACTTAAAACACACACATACACACACTCGCACACACACACGCACATGCATACACACACACACACACACACTCATGCACACACACACTCATGCACACACACACACACACACGCACACACACAAATGCATACATACACACACACACACATATATACACACACACACTCACACACTCTCGCGCACACACACATGCACACACACGCACATGCACACACACACACGCACACTCACACACACACACACATGAACATTCGCACACAGCTGTTCTTCACATGTGCTGAACCATCATTGCTGATCTGTCTGCTAACCAACCAATCAGTCAGTCAATCAATCACTGAACCAGTCAGTCAATCAGTCATTCATTCCAGCAGTTCTGTCCTCCATTTGTTGAGGCAGTATTAGCGAAAGTGCTGTGAGCGTTGTGTTTATTTTTTACGGAGCAGCTGCCTTCCAGTGTGAAACTTGTGGTCGCTGCTCCTGTCTTTGCTCAGTCTTGTCTTCGCATCCACAATGAAACCCCTTCCTCTGCTTGCTCAATCTTCTGTAGTGCCATTCACAGTGAAAACTGGTGATGCAACATTATATGTTGACTGTGTTTGTTTGGTTGTATTTGGGCTGATTTTGTAGTTTTGACCGGAGTATGGTTTTACAAGTGAGATGAGTTTTGAAATGTATCTATATATGTATATTGATTTCTATTTTTGACAGCGTTTGATTGTCATGGGTGACCCTGTGCGTTTGACAGCCTGTTAAAATTCAATTGCTGACTACTGTTGTCACATTTGTTTTATTTCACTGTGAAAGATTTCTTGTTATACCTGTATTCCATTCCTTTGTGTGTGTGTGTGTGACTCTTCAAATATAAAGTGTAAGATTTCTTGGGAAGTTTCTGATGTGTGTTTATGTTCCGGTGTGGTTTTATGTTCAGTTCCTTTGTTCCTTGTTTTTCCTGACTGTATCCTCCAGTGTAAAGTGTGTCTTGCATTATCAGACTGTGTCCTCCAGTGTAAAGTGTGTTTTGCGTTGTTTACCAGACTGTATCCTCCAGTGTAAAGAGTGTCTCGCATTGTTTACCAGACTGTATCCTCCAGTGTAAAGTGTGTCTCGCATTGTTTACCAGACTGTATTCTCCAGTGTAAAGTGTGTCTCACATTGTTTACCAGACTGTGTCTGCCAGTGTAAGCATGTCTGAGATTGTTTATCAGACTGTGTCCTCCAATGTAAAATGTGTCTTGCATTGTTTACCAGACCGTGTCCTCCAGTGTAAGTGTGTCTCACATTGTTTAACAGACTGTATCCTCCAATGTAGTGTGTCATATTGTTTACCAGACTGTGTCCTCCAGTGTAGGTGTGTCTCACTTTACCAGATTGTGTCCTCCAGTGTAAAGTGTGTCTGACATTGTTTATCAGACTGTGTCCTCCAATGTAAAATGTGTCTTGCATTGTTTACCAGACCGTGTCCTCCAGTGTAAGTGTGTCTCACATTGTTTAACAGACTGTATCCTCCAATGTAGTGTGTCATATTGTTTACCAGACTGTGTCCACCAGTGTAGGTGTGTCTCACTTTATCAGATTGTGTCCTCCAGTGTAAAGTGTGTCTGACATTGTTTATCAGACTGTGTCCTCCAATGTAAAATGTGTCTTGCATTGTTTACCAGACCGTGTCCTCCAGTGTAAGTGTGTCTCACATTGTTTAACAGACTGTATCCTCCAATGTAGTGTGTCATATTGTTTACCAGACTGTGTCCTCCAGTGTAGGTGTGTCTCACTTTATCAGATTGTGTCCTCCAGTGTAAAGTGTGTCTGATATTGTTTATCAGACTGTGTCCTCCAATGTAAAATGTGTCTTGCGCTGTTTACCAGACTGTCCTCCAGTGTAAGTGACATTGTTTACCAGACTGTTTTGCTTCTGATTGGATGGCTTGTGCTTGCCTCTGGTCTTGTGTGCCTGATGTGTGGGATAGAGCTTGCTAAATGAAGCTGTCAGTCCCTATCTCATGTTTGTGTAAGGTGTTGAAAAGAGAGATGGAAAGAAATGGACAAAAAACAAATACTAAACAAAACAAAAAACCTGCAAGGTGCTGGATGAGTTTGCAAAATGCTGCAGACTTTTTTTTTTTTTTTGCCTGTGTGATTTTTAGTCTTTGTTTTAATATGTGTGTGTGTGTGTGTGTGTGCGCGCGTGCACGTGCATGTTTGTGCGTGCGTGTGTGTTTTAGTGTCTTTGTTTTACATTTTTCGTCTGTGTGATTTTTAGCATCTTTGTGTTGTATATTTTCAGTGTCTTTGTATTTTTTGTAATTGTCTGTGTGTTGTTTTAGGGTAGTTCATGCTCTTCCTCCCTTTCTTCCAAATGCAGAGTTATTTCCCTTGCTGTAGCAGTGGACGCGGTGCCATCATGTGTGATGCTGCACAACTGTCCTAACAGTCATAGTGCTACATGCTTCATGTTCAAATGGCTGTGTAAAGAACTTCATCTGTGAGCTTGTGCCATCATGGTTTTCTGTCTTTTGAGTTGAAAATGTGTGCAGCTGTGTGATGTCGGATCTTAGTTGGCTTTGTTGCGAGTTTCATTGACTGTATTGTCCAAGTCGGAAGCTAACTGGCCAACTCTTTGACTGTGATTTTAGTGTGATGTTAGATTGTCTTCTGTGCACAGTGTATTTGGTGTTTGTGATTTTTTGTTTTTTAATGCTCAGTTGTTACACAGGCAAAGTTTATTTTTGATGGGTTTTATTTTGTTTACAAATATTTTGTATATAGTCTGTACAACTAGTTTGCTGGAACTTTTCATTTGATTCACCACCTGACTTTTGATGCAAACAGATCTTCCATAGTGTCATTCACTTCTGCTTCCATCAGGTTGATTGCTCATTTGGGATGTGTGAGTGTGTGCATGTTTGTATGCGTGTGTGCATGTTTGCTATGGTGTGTACATTGTGGTTGGTGGTGGGGGGGGAGGGGGGGGGGGTAGTATGCATTTGTCAATGTTCATGGATCCATAACTTGTGACATGCTTTTTTCTTTTTCTTTGCTGTACACACTGCAGTCTATTCACCGTGACCGGAAGAGCAGGTGGAAATATATTTTCATCTGCAGCAAGTATTCTCAACTTGTGACATGCTTTTTTCTTTTTCTTTGCTGTACACACTGCAGTCTATTCACCGTGACCGGAAGAGCAGGTGGAAATATATTTTCATCTGCAGCAAGTATTCTGCACATGAGACTGACATGGGAATATTTTCTCCTATGCCAGATCAAAACTGTAACATTTTGAATAAACATATCGAATTGAACTAGTAGAACTTTCAGTGGTGCCTGAATAATTTGACCCCTTTCATTTGAAGGAAAATCTGATCCAGCACGTTGGCTGAATATAAATTTTATCAGTGAGACAAACTGTTTCTGCCCAACTGTGCATTGCAGTACTGTCTGCTTCAGCTAGTACTCAGTTGTTTCGTCCGTCACAATCATGAATAGAATTCAGCACTGGAGAGAGAATTTTTACCCGATTGATTAACTCACTTTCTTTTTTGATTGATTTGCTTCATGATTAATACCTGTGCTCCTGGGTTTCATGAGCTGTGAGGGGGCTTGAAAGCCTAGCTGTCGGTTCATGTCTTACCTGCATGTAAGATTTCATTTTGGCCGCTTGTATATTTAACCTGTTTACTGTGCCGTGTGAATGCTTGAATGTTGATGAACGTTCCATTTTATTTTTATTGAATAAAATCTAGACTGCATTTTGTTGAGTTGTAAATTGTGTTGCGCTCTGTGTGTGTGTGTGTGTGAGAGAGATACGTGTTTGTTTGTGTGCGTTTATAAGTGTGCTCACACAAGCAGACCTAACAATGAAGATTTTTGTTTTCAGACATCAAGTTATAATCAACATTTTGCAGATCAATGTAACAACTTTTTCTCCCTTCAAACTTCATAAAATGTCATACACACAACCATAATATAAAGTTTAAATGAACTCATTTGCACAAGGTGTGCAAATCAATGAATTGATCACATCAGTCACACGCACACACATGCATGCATGCACACACCCACATCCACCCCCCACCCACACACACCCCTTTCCTAAATAACTGTGTTGTAATATGACACTTGATTACTATGCGGTTAGCTGACAGAGGGTTAGTTCAACTGCATGTCACATTCTGTGAACATCTTGTGTTCTATGAATTTAAGCAGACCTTGTATATAAGGGGTGTGTGTGTGTGTGTGTGCATATGTGTGTGTGTGTGTGACAGAGAGAAAGTTGGTGTTTTATGCCCAGTCAACCAGTGTGGTTATATCAGGGCGAGAGAGAGAGAGAGAGAGAAAGACATAGACAGACAGTAGTAGTAGTAGTAATTGGATTTTAATATCCTGTCAACCACACAGGGTCACCTCAGGACAGTTAAACTCAGGTCATAAGCAAATACACATTTCTAAACTCTTCTCACATATGAGCAACTCTCAAAAGGCGAAAACTAAAGTGTGACATCTTGGTTAAATTTGAAATGTGATGGTGAAGCAATTTATTTTAAGGGTGCTGTATCAACACAACTCTCTCCAAAAACAATGATTAGAGGATACTTTTGGGGCTACTGGCTAAGTTACAGGGTTATATAATTGGACGCCAGCATGGTGTCACGTGTCACTGATGACAAAAACATTACTCTTTGTGGCAGCATTTTGACATTACTCGCTGTTATTTTTGTGATAAACATATTACTGTTACAGTTTATGACCAAACAAAACCCAACTCATGAAGGTTTGGGTATGAGTAATGATTTCTTATGGTATATTTTTTGTCATCGGTGACATGCGACTCCCATGCTTCCAAAAACATTTTCCCACAAGCTAAACACCATAAAAAACACACAAAACAATGCGTAAGTATGTTCATTATTCTTTTGTATTTCAGAAAAGTAATACAAGCAGTAAAGCAAACTGATATCTGCAGAATCACATAACATTTTGTACTTTGGTGTCGCGTGTCATATGACAAAAATGATGAACATGAACACTTCATAAAAGTTGCGTGGTTCACCTACAAATATTAGAATTAAGAACCTGACAAAACTTTACTTGAGCAACACATAAAATTAACCTTTTAAGCATACATACACATGTATTTACAGTCTTCTTGTCCTGTTTGGAAAAAAATGAAAATGTTGCATTCCTTGTTGATGAAACAAGGTGCTGTAGGGGTTGATGAAACAGGGTTCTGTAGGGGTTGATGAAACAGGGTGCTGTAGGGGTTGATGAAACAAGGTGCTGTAGGGGTTGGTGAAACAGGGTGCTGTAGGGGTTGATGAAACAAGGTGCTGTAGGGGTTGGTGAAACAGGGTGCTGTAGGGGTTGGTGAAACAGGGTGCTGTAGGGGTTGATGAAACAGGGTGCTGTAGGGGTTGATGAAACAGGGTGCTGTAGGGGTTGGTGAAACAGGGTGCTGTAGGGGTTGCTTAGACAGGTGTTAGTCGTTTTGAGGTGTGCGCGCACGCGCGAGTTGTTTGTTGAGCTTCAGTTTCTATCGCCCTGTCCCTGTCTGTTGTGTCCGGACTAACGACATGACATTGAGCTTCAGTTTCTATCGCCCTGTCCCTGTCTGTCGTGTCCGGACTGACGCCATGGCGTTGAGCGTCAGTTTCTATCGCCCTGTCTGTTGTGTCCGGACTAACGCCATGGCGTTGAGCGTCAGTTTCTATCGCCCTGTCTGTTGTGTCTGGACTAACGCCATGGCGTTGAGCGTCAGTTTCTATCGCCCTGTCCCTGTCTGTTGTGTCCGGACTAACGCCATGGCGTTGAGCGTCAGTTTCTATCGCCCTGTCTGTTGTGTCCGGACTAACGCCATGGCGTTGAGCGTCAGTTTCTATCGCCCTGTCCCTGTCTGTTGTGTCCGGACTAACGCCATGGCGTTGAGCGTCAGTTTCTATCGCCCTGTCCCTGTCTGTTGTGTCCGGACTAACGCCATGGCGTTGAGCGTCAGTTTCTATCGCCCTGTCCCTGTCTGTTGTGTCCGGACTAACGTCATGGCATTGAGCGTCAGTTTCTATCGCCCTGTCCGCCGCTGCCCGCCTTGTCTTGCTGAGGGCCGCCACACGGACACAGGTGGACACACAGCCGCCTGCCTATCGCTCTGTACAGCGGACTGAGGCCGGAGCTGACCGGGGACAAGACGTACGATGCAGCGTCAGCTGCCCAGCCGAACACACCAGTCAGCACAGCGGTAACCGTGGAAACGACGTACACCGCAACGTGAGCTGTCCAGCTGTACAGCCAGCAAACCGCTGCTGTCACCATGGAAACGATATACATATCAGTAAACGCTATCAAACTATACAACCAGCAAACTGGTGCTGTAATCATAGAAGTGATAGACATCACAACAAACGCTATCCAGTTGTACAACCAGCAAACCGCTGCTGTAACCATAGAAACGATAGACATCACAACAAACGCTATCCAGTTGTACAACCAGCAAACCGCTGCTGTAACCATAGAAACGATAGACATCACAACAAAAGCTATCCAGTTGTACAACCAGCAAACCGCTGCTGTAACCATAGAAACGATAGACATCACAACAAAAGCTATCCAGTTGTACAACCAGCAAACCGCTGCTGTAACCATAGATACGATAGACATCACAACAAAAGCTATCCAGTTGTACAACCAGCAAACCGCTGCTGTAACCATAGAAACGATAGACATCACAACAAACGCGATCCAGCTGTACAACCAGCAAACTGCTGCTGTAACCATAGAAACGATAGACATCACAACAAACGCGATCCAGCTGTACAACAAGCAAACTGCTGCTGTAACCATAGAAACGATGTAGGTCACAACATAAGCGACCCAGGTGTACAGCCAGGTAGCAGAGAGCCAAGAGAGCGTGTTGGCCGCCACGCCGTACACGGGAGAACCGATATCCCAGAGTCCGTGTGCCAGGGTCCGGAGTGCCGGCAGCAGGAGAGAGTGGAGGAAGCCGTCAGGCTGCTTGTAGTCGTGCCACAGCTCCAGCAGCAGCATCGCCATCACGGACAGCACAACAACGACAGAGACGACTCCTTCTCCACGTCTTCCCGCCCACGCCGGCACTGAAACAGCAAACAGTGATCCCAACACCTAAAAGAGTCAACAGAACGATTATTTGTTAGGACACAGACACACAATATGCACGTTTTAGAGGTAATTAATTTCCTTTTTCAAGCTACGACACTTAAACAACAGTTAAACGAGTAAAAACGATGAAAAATGAGATGAGAAGCGAAATAGCTTATCTTTTTTTGGTCGGGCTGTTGTTTTCTTGTCCAGTGTGTGTGTGTCTGTGTCATAATAAAGAAGCGTTCTTTTGAATCTTTTATGTCTTTGGATCTTGTTTTAGAACGCTAGCAGTCATTCTTGTTTCAGATTTTTTTTTATTTTTTATTTTTTTACCAACCAGTGAGTCTGCTCGACAGCAGAGAATAGGTGGTGGTGGGGGTGGTAGCGTGGGGTACAAGGAGTCTGTGTGAGACTAGCATGGAATAAACACGATGATGCAAAAATAGCAAACAGTGTACACTGGTGAACACAGTCATACACTACAGACATCGTGACGAACACCTACAGACATCGTAACGAACACCTACAGACATCGTTCGTAACGAACACCTACAGACATCGTAACGAACACCTACAGACTCAACTTTCAAACGTGCCAGTAGTGCTGCTCGGACACTGACGAAGTCAGGAGAAAACACTATTTCAGTGCCCGCCACGGCATCATTCACACCGAGTCAAAACTCTACCCCTCACCAACCCATCACTTTAGGACATACCCGCGACCTCACCTAGGACACTGCAGTTGTTGTTGAGTGTTGCTTTACGTCCACAGAAACCGTAGGCTTATTAGGGACGGGAGCCCAGGACGGCCATCTCGACTTTCACACAACTCCTGAGCTCTGTGGATGACACTGCAGCTCACCGGACAGCTGAATATATATATATATATATACACACAGGCTTTCTTTCCTGGGACCATCCCAGAGTGGAACAGCCTTCCGCAAGAAGTGACCACAGCACCACACCTGGCTCCTTCGTGACCAGGGTCTGCTCCTTCCTAGACCTCTAACAAGTATTGATGAAAATTGGGTAAGTGAAGGCTGGAGTTGTGCCGGTCGGGGTTTGTCCCCGGGGACCGCTACGGTAGCCGGATTGGTCTAGCCGGATACCCCAAAGTAGGTAACACATCCACACTTTCCCTCTGCCTAAACTTTAAATTTCTGCTGTCTTACACCACTTTACTCTGTGGGTCTCTCCCCAAAAGTGCAGAATAATCTGCAAGCAGCTCCTGTCGAATGGATGGTGACAGCCCACATCAAAGAAGAGAAATATTCGTGTTTTTCTCTCTCGCGGTAACCTGCTCTTACCCAGTGCATAAGCTCTATATATACGTTAGCCTAGGTAAAACAAAGCAAAAAAAAATTAAAAAATTAAAATTAAAAAAATGGGGTGGGGGTGGGGGGGACGATGGAGAAAGGGGTAATGGAAGTGGGTGAGGTATAATGGGGGCGAGGAGGGGGGAGGAGGGGGGGGGGGGCGAGGAACCGAAGGGGGGTGGGGGACACAAGTGAGAAGCCGAGACGAACTCCATGTGAACAGTTTGTTCGCTCTTACAGTTTACTGATCGAGTTTTAGTCACCCGGTATTTTAAGAAGCGTTGTGTGAACTGTGTTTTTACCTACGTTCAGTTGTAAGAAATAACCCCCCGACGAAGGCAGTCGCCGAAAATTTGGGAATTTTAAATCAACTTGTTGTTCTTCGATTTTTTCAGTTTTATACGCGTTAAAGGATAGTAGCCAAACAAAATGCTTACTTTCATGGCATCTAAAGGAAATCCTTTGCTTTAAAACGTTTTTACCTACATCTGTATTAGGCAGCTGCGCCGACACTGATTGCGTGCGTCTCGGTGACCACTGTTCAGCCATACTGTCTGATGACGTTCTGTTCGGCCCTCGTAACCTTCATGCTGACGTTGGCGTGTGTGCGTGTGTGTGTGCGTGTGTGTGTGTGTGTGTGTGTGTGTGTGTGTGTGTGAGTGTGTGTGTGTGTGAGTGTGTGTGTGTGTGTGTGTGTGTGTGTGTGTGTGTGTGTGTGTGTGTATGTGGTATGTGTTGAGTGTGTATGTGTGTGTGTGTGAGTGTGCGTGTGTGTGTGTGTGTGTGTGTGTTGTGTGTGTGTGTGTGTGTGTGTGTGTGTGTGTGTGTGTGTGTGTGTGAGTGTGTGTGCGTGCGTGCGTGCGTGCGTGTATGTGTGCGTGCGTGCGTGCGTGCGTGCGTGTGTGTGTGTGTGTGTGTGTGAGTGTGAGTGTGAGTGTGTGTGCGTGCGTGCGTGCGTGTGTGTATGTGTGCGTGCGTGCGTGCGTGCGTGCGTGTGTGTGTGTGTGTGTGTGTGTGTGTGTGTGTTTGTAACGTAACTACTACCTGCAAGGATGCGGGGTGCCGGCGGCCTGAAGATCTCCTGTGTACCCGTAATAACGGCGCGACATTCCGGACATTTGGCTCGCCGCAGTCGTGGGACATGCCACGTGCCGGTGCCACAGACTTTGCTGATGCAGCCGACACAGAAAGTATGTCCACAGGGAATACACACAGCCTGAGAGCGCGTCGACTTGTCCTCCAAACATATACTGCAGACCTCTGCCATTGCCACGTCAGTGACACGGGCCTCTCGCCTTATGGGTAAAACACACTCTGTTGTGTTGCTTAATGTCCTCGGATGTCGTGCCCCAGTGGCGTCGTGCACGTTGCAGTCTGCATGCCTTTGCCAACGGCGGGAGGGCGCAGACGCATTTGGCGAGCAGTGTCGTTTGAAAGGGATTGTCAACACCGCAAAACAGCTTCTGCTGGCGGCCGATGGAAGAGATCAGCACTCAGCTGATATGTATCCTCTTTCAACAGAGCGGTTCAGGTTGAGCTGTTGCTAGTCCGTTGTGCGTTATCGACTTAGTTTTTTGGGCCGATAGTTGTTAAGTAAGTAAATAAACATGGTGCTTAACGTCCACAGAAACCATAAGGCTTATTAGGGAC